>BLSH010423139.1:339864-349890 GCA_018402905.1 Glandirana rugosa | reverse complement strand
TTTACCACAAATAGCACCCCTCCCCCCATATTTCCCCTCCTAGAACAGTTATTTTCCCCTGCTGCCCTCCAAACTCCTCCCAACGCAAATCCCCTCCCCCCTCAATCTCCTTGCGGTGCCCCCCCACCTCACAATATACCACAGTGCCCAGGGCAGTCTTCCCTCTTGCCCACCCCTTGCCCTGGACCCCCTGATCGTTCTGTACACAGGCAGAATGGCGATCTGCCTATGTAAACAAGGCAGATCGCCATTCTGTCAGTAGGGAAGGCATGGATCCTGTGGATCCTGATACGGATCTATGCCTTCCTCCAGTCAAAGCACCTCCCCCACAGTAATAAAACACCAGCTAGGCACACAGTTAACCCTTTGATTGCCCCTGATGTTAATCCCTTCTCAACATATTTTTAGCACTGATCACTGTAATAATGTCACTGGTCCCCAAAAAAGTGTCAAAAGTGTCAGTTAGTGTCCAATTTGTCCCGTGCAATATCGCGGTCCCGCTATAAGTCACTGATCACTGCCATTACTAGTAGAAAAAAAAAAAATTCCATAAATATATCCCATAGTTTGTAAACGCTATAACTTTTGCGCAAACCAATCAATATACACAAAAATATGTAGCAGCATACATATTGGCCTAAATTAATAAAGAAATTCGATTTTTTAATTTTTTTTTATACAATGTGCTTTATAGTAGAAAGTATAAAATATTGGGGTTTTTTTTTCAAAATTGTCGGCCTTTTTTTGTTTATAGCGCAAAAAGTAAAAACCATAGAGGTGATCCAATACCACCTAAAGAAAGCTGTGGGGGAAAGTTGCATACATTTTATTTGGGTACATAGTCACACAAAAGGGCAATTGTCAGTTAACCAATTTAGCCCCGAAAGGATTTGCCTCCTTAATGACCAGGCCATTTTTTGCAATACGGCACTGCATCGCTTTAACTGACAATTGCGCGGTTGTGCGACGTTGTACCCAAACAAAATTTACGTTCTTTTTTTCCCACAAATAGAGCTTTCTTTTGGTGATATTTGATTACCTCTGCATTTTTTATTTTTTGCGCTATAAACAAACAAATAGCGACACTTTTGAAAAAAAAACACAAAAAAATCTTTTTGCTGCAATACATATCCAAAAAAAATATTAAAAAATCAAATTTATTCATCAGTTTAAGCTGATATATGTTCTTCTACATATTTTTGGTTAAAAAAACGCAATAGCCATATATTGATTGAGTTGCGCAAAAGTTATCGTAAAAGTGTCAGCTCCAGATGACGTCAGAGCGACAAAACGCATAGGGCAGAGCCAATATTGTCATTGCGTCACTTCCGGTCCGGAACACATGGACTTCCTGGTACTGCTGACAAACGATCCTGTATACCTTTTTTACTGTTTTTGGACTACAATAAAAAAAATAAATTACAAAACAGTATTGCGCAATTGGATATCTTTTATCTTTACACATGAACTGCAGGGTTGGGCTGGACTGGATTTGGATGACAACATCAAAGGCACGGATCCAGAGAGCTACACAGTGGCTTATACTGTGAGGGCACAACACCCCCAGTAGGGACTTCGTTCTGGTAAGCTGCTTACCTTAGGGGTGAACCACGAGCACCAGCACGTCTTTTTACCTGCACGGATTTAAAAGAGCACTAGTCACTTTATTATGCCGAACTGTTGAAGGATTCAAAACGCAGACATTGTTTACAGAGCACCGGCTGATTTTATTTATAAGCACTAATCACCTTAATCGCCCACGCAGCATATATGAACATGTCTTATACTGCATAATGTTTATTGCATAAAAATACTATTTATAATGTTTTTGGTCTGATACTCTTTTTTATGATTTTCACATACTTATTTGATACAATTTAATTTGGTATTCACGTCAATTATAATATAAATTAGCAGCGCCAATCCTACTGCTTATTGAGCACATTTTTGCAAAAGTTAGCGCGTCTACAAACTATAGGATAGATTTAGGCTACTTTCACACTGAGCGGCAGCCATGGTCGCAGTAAAACCCCGCTAGTTTTAGCAGAGTTTTACCAGCGGTAGGGCTCTTCTATGTGGGCGGGAGTGCCGCGCTTTTAATCCCCCACAAGGGGTTAAAAAGGGGTTAAAAGTGCCGGCGCTCAGCGCTAACGAGGCGGTGTGCAGCCGCTTTGGAAGCGCTTGCCATTAATTTCAATGGCAGGGGCGGTAGAGGAGCGGTATATACACCGCTCTCCTCACCGCCCCAAAGATGCTGCATGCAGGACTTTTTGTAACGTCCTGCTAGCGCACCGCCCCAGTGTGAAAGCACTCAGGGCTTTCACATTGGGGTGGATTGGGGGGGACTTGGCGCTTTACAGACGCTATTTTTAGCTAAATAGAGTCTGTAAAATGCCTCAGTGTGAAAGGAACCTAAGGGACTTTTATTTTTTTTTTATTGTTTTTACTAGTAATGGCAGTGATCTGCAATTTTTGCGGCGGACAAATCTGACCCCAAATTACACTTTTTAGGGACCGGAGACATTATTACATTGACCAGTGCTATAAAAATGCAGTGATCAATGTAAAAATGACACTGGCAGGGAAGGTTTTAACACTAGGGGGCTAGCAAGGGGTTAAATGTGTTCCTTAGGTGTGTTGTAAGACCCCTTTCACACTGGGATATTTTTCAGGCACTTTAGCGCTAAAAAATAGCACCTGTAAAGCACCTGATAAACTCCCCCCAATCCACCCCATTGTGAAAGCCCAAGTGCTTTTACACTGGGGCGGTGCGCTTGCAGAACGGGAAAAAAAGTCCTGCAAGCAGCAGCTTTGGGGCAGTGGGGGAGCGGTGTATACACCGCTCCTCCACCTCCCCTGCCCATTGAAATGAATGGACAGTGCTTCGGAAGCGGCTGAACACTGCTTCAGAAGCGTTGCGTACCGGCACTTTTAACCCCTTTTAACCCCTATAACAGTGGTAAAGTGCCACTAAAACTAGCAGCGCTTTACTGCCAACGCTCAGGTGGCTTCAGTGTGAAAGGGGTCTAACTGTATGGGGGATGGGCTGGCAGGGACATGACAGATCACTGCTCCCGAAGACTGGGAACAGTAGATTTCTGTCATGTCCCCTGTCAGAATGGGGATCCCCCTTGTTTACATAGGCAGATCCCTGTTCTGCCTCTGTACACCGCGATCGCGGGTCGATGGCGGGCATAGAGTAGCTGTACAGCTACGGCGATCTGCGCAGGAAATAACGACGGCCACTGGTCGGCAAGTGGTTAAAGTAATGCAGTGCTGTATTGTAAAAAATGGCCTGGGGGGGGGGTAAATCTTCTGGAGCTGAAGTGGTTAAGAAGTCAAATGGAATGAAGGTGTAAACAGATGCAAATACCATATACATAAAATATCATATATACAGTATGTCACAAAAGTGAGTACACCCTCACATTTTTGTAAATATTTTATTATATCTTTTCATGTGACAACACTGAAGAAATTACACTTTGCTACAATGTATAGTGAGTGTACAGCTTGTATAACAGTGTAAATTTGCTGTCCCCTCAAAATAACGGAACAGCTACATCCCTAAGGGAAGCTGCCACCACCGAATTGGCTGAGCTCTATACCCAAGAGCCAGATGTTGAGGATCAGGAGAAATTGTCAAGATGTGAAGGACTATGACAAACAAGTTGAAGCGCTGATCGAAAGATTCCAGGAAAAGGGGTACAAGCTAAAAGACCTCACAAAAACAAAAGCACAAGTACGGAATATGAACAGAAGAGATCTATTTAAAAAGAAAGAAACCAACAAAGAAAAAGAGTATGGTTTGGCTTTCATTACTAGATACATTAGACAATACAAACTGTTTGAAGCCATTGTAAAGAAACACTGGTATATATTACTAAAGGATGAAGATCCACTACGTACAAGACTGGCACACAATGTAGCAACCCCCCCCCCCCCCCCCAAGAAAACCTGTACTTTCTTGGACCAAGTGGGTTTCTTTAGTTGTGGTAGGTGTGCCATATGTAAAACCTCCCATTTTAGAAAGAGGAAAATAACTCACTTCTCCTCGAATGTGAATGGGGACTCTTTTGAGATTAGTAAGTTTATTACATGTGCTAGTACACATGTTACTTATCTCCTAACTTGCCCTTGTGTGCTTCAGTATGTGGGGAGGACCACAAGGAAACTTAGTGTGAGACTGCAAGAACATCTCAACAATATTAGAAAGGGCTACAGAGATCATAGCCTATCCAACCACTTCCGACTGGTCCATAACAGGGACCCCTCACTACTTTATTTCTGTTGGATAGACAAGATGGAAGACCACTGGAGAGGCACAAACTTGAAGCAAGCAGTCTCTCAGAATGAAACGTATTGGATCTACCGGCTAGGAAGTATGCATCCACAGGGGCTCAATATTAAGCTTGATATCAATTGCTTCATATCAAATTGGTAGCCCCTAGCCCTGAGACCAGATAACACTGGCATCTTCAATATGATGGTTTTCCCTCATTCTATCTTCCATTCAAGCTAAAGGGGATAGATTATTCCCTGACATACGAAAAGGAGTGGTGATGTCCCACTCTAGGGAGAATTGCATGAATTACAGTTTCTGGTCCCCTCTTTTTGAGTATGGCCCTACCATCACCCATTGGGGTGGAGGCAGAGTAGGACCTACTTTCAGGCATACTATACTAGAATGAGACTTACAACATATCGGGAGTTTTCATTATTTGTATTGTTGAATTTCTTTATCTTTATTCTTTTTTTAATTTAATTTTTATTTTTAATTTTATTTTTATTTATTTCTATTTTTTATTTTTCATTCTATATTTTTTTCATATATATATTTTTTCTATTCCTATGGTTCCCTATGTCTCCAATTTTAATTGTATGCTGACTTGATTCTGGTGCAGTAGGGCACTTTCATTTGGTCTGTGCCCTTTTTAATCTTATATGTCTTTGTATTTACAATCATCTTTTTATGATATTATTGGTCTCAGTATCAACGCAGCTTCTTTCTTTTAAGCAATCCTTTCTTTTAATTAGTTCTTTCAATCATAAATATAAGACATCGGCATCCTTGCATCTGGGTGGAGGAAGTGGCGCTCTAAGAGATGTATGTGAAGACACTACACCCGAAGGGAAGAGCTGCGCCAGTCATGTGACCCTTTTTATTCAATACACTCGTAACGTCATATCGCCTTTTGGAGGGTGTAGGTAATGACATTCAGCTTGGTAAGTTTGAAGCCCACTACACCAGGCATTAAGTGAAAATTAACATACTCTCACGCCCACATTTATGATTGGCCGACGTTCTGAATATAACATATGGCCTCCCAGACTGGAAATTATGTCCTTGATGATGCCCTGTGGGTGGGACGAAACGCGTTGACGTATTTCCGGTCCATGTTGAGTGACGTTACTTCTGGTGCCCGTGGAATGCACGGCGGCGATTCAGGAGGAAGTACGGCGCTGCTTTGTATACTGACACACTGCTTGTTTTATCTGGATTTTCTGTAAGTTTTTATCTACTGTTGCGCAATAAAAGCTTGTCATACAATATCACACTATATCTGCCTTATTTTAACTCAGGGAACTGGTTCTATTTGCTCTGAGAGGAACCCCGCCCTTAAAGACACCATCACCCCGCTAACATCTATTTTTTTTTTTAAAGATTCTCTTTATTTAAAATATTTTTGTATACAAAACATGGCCTTCGGGCATTCCCGGCCAACAATAGAGTCTAGTAGCAACCAACAACTAAATACACAGAAAAAGCAAAAAGAAGAAAAAGAAAAAAAAAAAAAAAAAAAAGGGTCTCTTCCGCGCAACTTGCCCGCAAGAGGATAATTCAGGACTCTATAAATAGCACCACCCACAGGCCCCCCGAAGGAGGTCTCACCCACCCAACTGAGGATGCTCCACTACCTGACTCTCATAAGGGGGGTAAAACCACGGGGCCTATTGGCTTAATCAGCTATGGTTCTTACAGTAGATGCAACCAATGCTCAACAATCAGCATCCTGAGCCTCTAGTGTGGAGTCTGCCTCTGTCCACAAGTGCCAAACCTTCTCAAACTTCCCAGGACACCCCCTAGAACAGTATGTGGCTTTGTATAGGGGGACCACTGTGTTTACTATGCCTTTCCACATATTCAAAGTAGGAGGGTTAGGATTCTTCCACCTGAGCACAATTACTTTGCGTGCATAAAACAGGAGAATACCCAACAGGGTTCTCATAAATTCAGTGATATCCTTCCAATACTGCGATACTAAGGGACACTCCCAAAAAATATGAATGAAACCCGCCGGGGCTTCCCCACACCTCCAGCAGTCTGCCCCAGCCGACGGGTATATACGTTGTAGTCTCTGTGGGGTATAATAGCATCTGTGCAGTATTTTGAATTGTATTAATTTGTCCCTGCTTGCCACTAGAACTCGCAAGGGATCATCCCACATATCTTCCCAATCCTCCGTGTCCAGGTCCCGCACCTGCGCCTGCCAACGCTCTCGCAGCCCCTCCAACTCCACCTGAATAGCGGGGAGTAGAGCCTTGTAGATCTGCGATAATGGTTTTGAGAGCTCTGGGTCTTTCAGCAGAGTCTCTAGATCATCCCGCTCCACACGGATAGTGGAGGATCCAAATTGTGACATGTAGGCATGGCGGAGCTGCAGAAACCGGAAGAAGAAGGAATTAGGGAGTTTAAAATTATCTTTTAGCCTGTCAAACGTGGTAAGCCCCGTCCCATCATGGATATCCTGTAGGTATTTGATCCCCCGTCCCGCCCAAAGGCCTGGATCTGGCAAGGATCGGAACTCCTGCAGACGGGGATTAAACCAGAGCGGCGTGTCCGGAGACCACTTCGCCCTCCCAAGGCTAGGCCTGAACACCACTATGTGCCGCTAACATCTATTAACACCAGAAAAAGCCCATTGGACCCCAGACTGAAAAGCTGTGGGTCACCTGTTTCTGGTGAGTAGGAGAGGAGTGGGGGAAAGTGGCACAGAGCACGTTTGAAGTGGTTTTTATCACGGAAGCACCTGTCTACTTAAAGCACCAAGCACTTTTTTTTGGATTTTTATGAACTATTACTCTATTTTGACACTAATGATTGATGGAACTACTGTTAAGCACAAGTGAGTTTTTTTAGATGAGCACTTCAGCACTTTGATGAACTGGCTAATTGAGTTTATTTTATTTTATTATTTTCTGAGCGATATTTTTTTTGTGAATTTTGACTTTGCACTATCACGTTGGTGTATCTAGTATATACATCCTGTTTGTTGCACTTCATTTATTACGGATTTAGGTTCGCATATTAGATTACAATAAGGGGGCTGTCAGCACTGTGTTATTCTATTCTATTCTCTTGTATAGCAGTTGGGAGACTCTCCCTTTTGTTTGTACATAGCAGCTGCAGTGAGTTTTACCTCATTCTAGGGCAATACTTTACACATCTGCGCGGGTTGGTTAATATAATTTACTATATCATTTATATATACCAGTACATCAATTTAAGGACATGGATTACTATAACCATGTCCTGTGGTCTGATGAGACCAAGATACACTTATTTGGTTCAGATGGTGTCAAGCATGTGTGGTGGCAACCAGGTAGAGTACAAAGACAAGTGTGTCTTGCCTACAGTCAAGCATGGTGATTGGAGTGTCATGGTCTGGGGCTGCATGAGTGCTGCAGTGCACTGGGGAGTTACAGTTCATTGAGGGAACCATGAATGCCAACATGTACTGTGACATACTGAAGCAGAGCATGATCCCCTCCCTTTGGAGTTTGGGCCGCAGGGCAGTATTTCAACATGATAACGACCCCTAACACACCTCCAAGACGACCACTGCCTTGCTAAAGAAGCTCAGGGTAAAGGTGATGGACTGGCCAAGCATGTCTCCAGACCTAAACCCTACTGAGCATCTGTGGGGCATACTCAAACGGAATGTGGAGGAACGCAAACTCTAACATCCACCAGCTCTGTGATGTCGTCATGGAGGAGGACTCCAGTGGCAACCTGTGAATCTCTGGTGAACTCCATGCCCAAGAGGGTTAAGGCAGTGCTGTAAAATATTGGTGGCCACACAAAGTATTGACACTTTGGGCCCAATTTGCACATTTTCATTTAGGGGTGTACTCACTTTTGTTGCCAGCGGTTTAGACATTAATGGCTGTGTGTTGAGTTATTTTAAGGGGACAGCCAATTTACACTGTTATACAAGCTGTACACTCACTACTTTACATTGTAGCAAAGTGTCATTTCTTCAGTGTTGTCTCATGAAAAGATATAATAAAATATTTACAAAAATGTGAGGGGTGTACTCACTTTTGTGAGATACTGTAAAAACATACACTTTATCACATAAAAAAATTGTTAAAAACAAAAAGAGGTGCACCAAACATCATACATATACTTATTGCATATACTATACATTGATAATTAAGCACTTTAGTCTTTAAGACTGATGCAGTTTCTCTGAATAATCAAAGTACGGAAGTGGAAAACATCATAAATCTCATGTTCACTTCATCAGCAGTTTGATGTTTCTGACAGGATGAGCAGGAATGACCAAAAAATTGCCCAATCAATATTAAAGAGGAGCTCCAGGCTCTCCCCCCAAAAAAAATAAAAGTCAGCAGCTACAAATACTGTAGCTGCTGAATTTTAGTATAAGGACACTTGCCTGTCCAGGGATCAAGCGATGTCCTCATCTGAGCCGATTCTTCAATTGGATTCGGGTGCAGGTGCTGGCATCTTATGTAATGGAAACTGGCAATGAAGCCTTGTGGCTTCATGGCAGGTGTCCTACTGTGCATGCGTTAGCAGTATTGCGCTTTGTGAATGGTCCCGCAGTCTTCGGGGACCTGTGATGTGTCCCAGAAGGCTGCAGGGGAAGGAGGGTGGACAAACTTCCAGCTAGAATTGTCGCAGCGATCAAAATCAGGTACACGTTTCTCCCCCAAAAATGGCAAATGTGGCAGTGAAGGGAGGGTGCAAACAAACGTAACTTCCCCTTTTGGGTGAAGTTCCACTTTAAACATAGTCAAGGGATCAGCCACAAGATGGAGAGTCTATCTTGGGGGTTGAGGAAACAAGGGGTGGGCTGAGAGACGCCCCAAGGGGCAAAGGCCTATAGATAAGTGTAGCACACACACCAAATGAAGCTAATCTCAGACAACCAATCAAACTAGAAGGACTGAGTGTTGTGAACCATAAGGTTGGTGCAGAAACAGTTAGTGAACAGAATCTCCTTAGGGCTTTTTTTTTGTCTTTCAGCAGACCTCTAAACCACCTCACATTATATCACTCACTTTCCACGAACCCCCTTATGCCCAGAAATCAAATAAAAGTTAGGCATACACAAGTTAGACATATTATACCTAATTGCAATTGTCCTGCCGATGGCTAGTTTTGCACTACTGTATCCTTTGCAGTATCTTAATTCTTGTAGAACAACCCCTGCCTGTGTTCTTTGTCTCTAGTAAATTTGGGCATATACTTGCTCAACAAAATGATCCCACCGCTGCCCAAGCTGTGTGCCTGAATCCAAAGACTGAATTAAGAACAAACCTGTTATCTACACCAGTGTTTCTCAACCTTTTACGGTGAAGTACCCCTGCAAGTCTAAAAAAATGTCCTAAGTACCCCCGTCTCGGAAAAGTGATGGGCACTGAGAGGAGGCACTGAGATGAGGCACTGAGTGGAGGCTCTGAGAGGAGGCACTGAAAGGAGGCAATGAGAGGAGGCACTGAAAGGAGGCACTGAGAGGAGGCACTGAGAGGAGGCACTGAAAGGAGTCACTGAGAGGAGGCACTGAGTGGAGGCACTGAGAGGAGGCACTGAGAGGAGGCACTGAGTGGAGGCACTGAGGGGAGGCACTGAGGGGAGGCACTGAGGGGAGGCACTGAGAGGAGGCACTGAAGGGAGGCACAGAGGGGAGGCACTGAGGAAGCACTGAGGAGGCACTGAAAGGAGTCACTGAGAGGAGGCACTGAGTGGAGGCACTGAGAGGAGGAGTCACGGAGGAG
>BLSH010423139.1:229627-249022 GCA_018402905.1 Glandirana rugosa | reverse complement strand
AATCTCGCACCTATTTTTGATACACAGAATGTATTATACACCACAGAAGCTGTTCCGATTTGGGCGGAGACAAGATGCAAAATGTCCCAGATGTGGAGAAAAAGAGGGAGACTTGATCCACATGATATGGAGATGCCCAAAGTTACATAGATACTGGGAAGAAATTGTAAAGAATATAAACCAAGTATTTAAAACAACATTGGAACTAGCCCCTGTGGTGTGTATACTGGGATATCTGGATGAGAAAATGAACAAAAAGAAAAGAATGGCAATAGCAAAAAGTTTATTTTTAGCAAGGAAAATAATAGCAAAGAGATGGATAGCAGTGAAACCCCCGACCCAATTAGAATGGCTTAAAGAAATGAATACAATGATAAGGAAAGAAAAATTTGTATACATTAAAAGAAGGAAGGAGGAGGAATATGGGAATATATGGGGACCATGGCTAGAGCCTAAAAATACTAAACTAAATAATGTCATATAGGAAAGAAGGGGAGAGAGAGAGAGATGGCAGACTGAAAGACAGACCAACAAAGGGCTCGTGGGAGAGTGGAAGGAAGAATGGAATGAAGAATGCGTGGGAGAGAAGGGATCAATATGGTGTTTTCTTTTTCCTTTTTCTTTTTTTTTTTTTTTGTTGTTGATTACACTTTTAAAAATAAGGAACGGAGAATATATCATATTTAAATGGGAAAGGAAATAAAATGAACATACAACACAAAGTATGGAAGAAAGAAAGGGGAAAGGAAAGAGGAGTGAAAGGGGAAGGTAGAGGGAAGGGGAGGGAAAGGGAAAAAAGGAATTATGTATTTTTGTGTGTTTTGCATTGGAAAAAGAGGGAAGGAAAAAAAAAGGGGAAAGAAAAAAATGCCACGATGATGAGACATAACCGCAGATTGAATACTATCATGAAAAGAAACAATGGCGGCGGTCTACTGAAGTGGTTATAAGAATAAAAAAAAAAAAAAAAAAAAGGGTTGCTGACCCTCGAGGTAGATGCAATTGTCTTGCCCATATAACTGCTGGAAGCAGCACAATGGCCATCACCTCCAAGCCTCCATGAAGAACCAGCACACCTTATCCTCATCATAAATGTGCATGTAGTCCATTGCTAATATTTCCAAATACATGCAGTAATATAAGTCTGTTGTTTCATGATTTAGGTATTTTTAAAAAATACTGCATTATGGCCACTAGATGACACTACGAGATCGTTCTGTAACAGAGACCTGCAAATTTCATTGCAGCGGTGCAAATGTGTCTCATATTCGGGCAACCAAAATGTTTTATACATAGACCCTAAAGTGTATCTAACTCTAAAGTGTATCTAACCCTAAAGTGTATCTAACTCTAAAGTGTATCTAACCCTAAAGTGTATCTAACTCTAAAGTGTATCTAAACCCAAAACAGAAATTTACTATATTGCAGCTTAGCAGCCATTAGATTTATTTGTAGGCATGTGCTACTGTATGATGCTATGTTTTTTTTTTTTTTGAATATGCCTTTAAATGTTCTGGCTGATTGCTGTAGGGGTCAGGTTGTGTATGATGTACTTCCTCTGCTGGTGTGTCATATCCTGTTTTTCTGGGGTATATATTAGGGTTCAAAATCCATGAAAAAGTATTGTGCTTCTATAACTAATAAAATAAGGTGACCAGATTTTTTAAAATGAAATCCGGGCTCCGGCTATAAAGTGAACACGGATAAAACGGAGGCTCTTCCTATACATATCCCTACCCCATTACTAACCGCACTACAAACCAACTTCCCGTATCATTGGTGCTCCTCATCTCTTAAATACTTGGGTATTCATCTGACCACAACCTATAACACCCTCTACCAAGCAAATTATCCCCCGCTCATCTCAGAAATTAACCGACTTATGCGTCAATGGGAAGAATACCCTCTGTCTCTTCTGGGAATAATAAACATTCTCAAGATGTCAATACTGCCAATGCTGTTATACTTATTTGACAGCTCCGCGACCTGGTGCATCCGGTAACGAGGAAACTAACCCCTTTTAAGGAACTACACGATAAGTATGAGATACCGCATACCCTCTTTTTCTTTTACCTACAAATTAAACACTTTTTTGGTTCTAAATCCCCAACCTTATCCTTGGAGAAACCTACAGCATTTCAGTTGCTGAGCACCCAAGGTCCACACCAACCTAGTCTTATTTCATCAATATATAACATTTTACATGACTTCCCTCCACTTACAGTGACCTCTCATAGTTATAAGCAAAAATGGGTCACCATCATTCAAACACCCATATCTCTCCCACAGTGGAGAAACATTTGGGACTCAATTTCTAAATCGTCTAGATGTGTAGAACAGAGAGAGACAGCCTATAAAATTCTCCTATTTTGGTACAGGACTCCAGAAATTCTCCACAAATACGACCCCTCTCTCTCCCGGATATGTTGGAGATGCCACAAATCTATAGGCACTCATTATCACATTTTTTGGGACTGCTCGAGGATACGTCCTACAGGATATACTTTATGTAGATCTCCCCCTAGAACCAATGACCTACTTATTAGGACTTCCAATACAGGGGATCCCTAAACACTCTAGAAGGTTGATGACCTTTATTTTATTAGCTGCCAAAAGAACGATTCCCAATTGCTGGTTGTCCCCCACTCCCCCTTCACAGTTTAAACTTAGGCAAAATATTGCCCAAATCCGCAGAATGGAACATATGACAGCTACAATACATGACACTATGCCAAACTTCACAAAGACTTGGGATTTATGGGATAACACTAGCTATAACCCTGAAGCCATGCCATGCATCTCTGATTAATTCCAGCATTGTTAATCTAATAACTATTTGATCCTCTCTCACCTTCTTCTTTAGAAAAGCATACAAGTTATTACCCATGGTGTATCCCCCCCCCCTTTCCTTCATACCTCCTACCCCCCCTTATGTTATAGTAGATCTATTGGGGTTGTCATGGGTCATACAGTTCAACCGCACAGGTTGGCGGGTTGAGCTACATTTGGACATTGAGGAAACCCTTCTAATATGAGAGCAGCTCCCTGGACCGAAATACTTGAATGCTTACTATTGTCTTGCCTTCATTTTGGTTACCCGTGACTCCCTTAAATATACTATTGTATGTTTATTTTTATAAGGTTTGATGTATACCTTTTCAAACATGTTCTAACACTTGTTCTTTGTACAATCTTGTATAATCTTGCAAAAAATTTAATAAAAATACAATTATAAAAAAAAAAAAATGAAATCCGGGGACATATATATTTTTTTTAATAGTAATGGCTGCAATCAGCGACTTATAGCGGGACTGCAATATGGTGGCAGACAAATTGGACACTAAGTGACACTTTTTACACTATTGACTAGAGAAACTGGTGACACTAATTCAGTGATCAGTGCTAAAAATATGCACTGTGACTGTACTAATGATGCTGGCTGGGAAGGGGTTAACATCAGGGGCGATCAAAGGGTTAAATGTGTGCTTAACAAGTACTTTCTCATTGTGGGGGAGGCGCTTTTACTAAGGGAAGGCATGGATCCCTGTCCTTGCTTTGCAGGAACACAGGATCAATGTCTTCCATGCAGAGAAAACATTGATCTGCCTTCTTTACATAGGCAGACCGTCATTCTGCCTGTGTACAGAGCAGTGGATTGGACCCGCTGATCGGCTCCGATACCCAGAAATGCAGGATCACATATATATACCCTGTGGCAGTAAATCTGCTATGAGATGATCGGCAACTGGTTAAGATCATCAGTATTATCATGGCTCTGGGTGGCAGTGCACTGTCACATAACATGGCTGCTGGGTGCTGATTTTGTTAACTGATGATCAATAGGCACCCAGCAGCCATGTTATGTGACACACTGTGACAATGCACTACCAGCCAGAGCCATGATAGAGTGATTGCTGTCTGTTATCTGGCAATCTGGCAATATGCCCGATAGATGGACACAGTGCAATGTAGTCTATTCAAAGACACCTCCAAAGAACACCGGTGTTGAAGCCTTGAAGGCACAGGCAGCCCCATAATCAGATCCACTTCCCCTCTGTTCCTGCTGCTGGACACAGTCAGCTGAGCTCAGCTCCCTCTCTCTGCCTGTTGCCCCACAGCCTCTCAAGTCTCACTCTCCAGGCCCCGGCTACCACTGGGTGGGAAAAAGGAGGGAGATCACTCCGCCGGGGAAGGCAAGGAAAACATGCGAGCGGGAGTGGAATGGGCATTAGAAAGTGGCACAGATAATGGAAAAAAATTCACCCCCCCTATGCTAGTAGGAGCGCCAGAGCGGGGGTGTGTAATTCAGATTTTTTTTTTTAAATTCTGCACTGACTGTCTTTGAAATTGCCCAGGATCCTGTTCAAATCCAATCCGGGGACAAAACCAGGGACAGACCTAGTTCGGGGACAATGTCCTCAATCCGGGGACTGTCCCCTGAAACCGGGGACATCTGGTCACCCTACCATAAAATACACATTACATAGAAAAGAGCTCACGTGTGCCCACACTGCAGCCGCACAACACTATCAAATAACATCCAAACAAGAAAGTCAACATCATCATTTGTAGCTCTAAAAATCTTCCAGAGCTCCATTCAAACCTAGGAGTTCTGGAATTCAGGGGCAGAATCACCACGATTCTGCCTGCAATCCCTAATCGACGCAAAACAAGGGACACGTTTGCAATCCCTGTTACTTTCAATGGCACCCCAATTTCGGCATGATTTTGCTGCAGTTGCCGCCCGACAAATCGCGGTAAAATCACACAAACAGAATTGGGGGACGTCTGTCGTCCAAAAGAAGTTCCAGAACTGACAATCACGGAAAAATCGTGCCGCGATTTGGGTGCCACTGAAAGTGCTGGGGATCACAAGTGCATCCCGCGTTGTGCAGCGATTCGGGATCGCTTAAAAAAGCCTGAATATTCACTATTGTCACACTGATTCTCCTCCCGGCCAATCAGGAAGTGGGTCCTGAGACCCATTTCCCGATTGGCTGAAAGGAGAAGCGATCCTATTGGCCTAGGTGGAAGAGGGAGTAGACGCACAGCCGGAGGAGAGGCACAGCTGGGGAAGCCTGACCGACTAACCCACCAGCTGCCACTGTCTATGGACAATATACAGTCAGGGCCATAAATATTGGGACAACGACACAATTCTAATCTTTTTGGCTCTATACACCACCACAATGGATTTTAAATGAAACTAACAAGATGTGCTTTAACTGCAGACTTTCAGCTTTAATTTGAGGGTAGTTACATCCAAATCAGGTGAACGGTGTAGGAATTATAACAGTTTGTAAATGTGCCTCCCACTTTTTAAGGGACCAAAAGTAATGGGACAGATTAACAATCATAAATCAAAATTTCGCTTTTTAATACTTGGTTGCAAATCCTTTGCAGTCACTTACAGCCTGAAGTCTGGAACGCATAGACATCACCAGATGCTGGGTTTCATCCCTGGTGACGCTCTGCCAGGCCTCTACTGCAACTGACTTTGGTTCTTGCTTGTTCTTGGGGCATTTTCCCTTCAGTTTTGTCTTCAGCAAGTGAAATGCATGTGCAATCGGATTCAGGTCAGGTGATTGACTTGGCCATTGCATAACATTCCACTTCTTTCCCTTAAAAAACTCTTTGCTTGCTTTCGCAGTATGCTTCGGGTCATTGTCCATCTGCACTGTGAAGCGCCGTCCAATGTGTTCTGAAGCATTTGGCTGATTGTGAGCATATAATATTGCCCGAAACACTTCAGAATTCATCCTGCTGCTTTTGTCAGCAGTCACATCATCAATAAATACAAGAGAACCAGTTCCATTGGCAGCCATACATGCCCACGCCATGACACTACCACCACCATGCTTCACTGATGAGGTGGTATGCTTTGGATCATGAGCAGTTCCTTTCCTTCTCCATACTCTTCTCTTCCCATCATTCTGGTACAAGTTGATCTTGGTCTCATCTGTCCATAGGATGTTGTTCCAGAACTGTGAAGCTTTTTTAGATGTTGTTTGGCAAACTCTAATCTGGCCATTCTGTTTTTGAGGCTCACCAATGGTTTACATCTTGTGGTGAACCCTCTGTATTCACTCTGGTGAAGTCTTCTCTTGGTTGTTGACTTTGACACACATACACCTACCTCCTGCAGAGTGTTCTTGATCTGGCCAACTGTTGTGAAGGGTGTTTTCTTCACCAGGGAAAGAATTCTTCGGTCATCCACACAGTTGTTTTCCGTGGTCTTCCGAGTTTTTTGGTGTTGCTGAGCTCACCGGTGCGTTCTTTCTTTTTAAGGATGTTCCAAACAGTTGATTTGGCCATACCTAATGTTTTTGCTATCTCTATGATGGGTTTGTTTTGTTTTTTCAGCCTAATGATGGCTTGCTTCACTGATAGTGACAGCTCTTTGGATCTCATATTGAGAGTTGACAGCAACAGATTCCAAATGCAAATAGCACACATGAAATTAACTCTGGACCTTTTATCTGCTCCTTGCAAATGGGATAATGAGGGAATAACACACACCTGGCCATGGAACACCTGAGCAGCCAATTGTCCCATTACTTTTGGTCCCTTAAAAAGTGGGTGGCACATATACAAACTGTTGTAATTCCTACACCGTTCACCTGATTGGGATGTAAATACCCTCAAATTAAAGCTGAAAGTCTGCAGTTAAAGCACATCTTGTTTGTTTCATTTCAAATACATTGTGGTGGTGTATTGAGCCAAAAAGATTAGAATTGTGTCGATGTCCCAATATTTATGGACCTGACTGTATGACATAAGAAAAGCAATACATCAAAAGAAAAAGAAGAACATGGCAAAACAGATCATCAATCCTTATATGAGAGGGGTGAGAAACTAGAACACAAAGAGAGAAGATCGACAGGACAAAAACGAGATGGGGGGATGGAGAATCAGAGGAGATGTAAATCCAGGTCCCATCTGAGGTTTAGCCCCTGTGGGACCCTGGTCTCCAATCTAAATATCCGCCAAGCCTCCCTCTCGAACAAGTATTACTGGCAGCCACCCCCTGGGAGCTGAACCTACCTGCTCAATTCCACAAAATTGAGGAGATTTAAGGAAACATTGCCCTCAAGATGTTCTTTAAATGTCTTGATACATTTGAAATAAATTTCACATCCTACATACTGTACATTCACATTGCATAAAGTGCACACAATTGACCACTTTGCACTTAAAGTACAACTAAAGGCAACATACATATTTTAGTAAATCCGCATATAAATACCTGGAAGTTACACATGGTAATAAACATAATAATGGAAATGATTATTTTCCTACCACAAAGCTGCAATTGTGGTCTCTAATCCCCTCCACCAGTTCTCCTTTGCTGTATAATACTAGTGATGGTGGGAGGAGTTCAGCAGAGTTGGTATGTCTTTTCCTTTCACTGAGCTAGCTTCTGCATCTCCCACAGGGAACTACAATTCCCAGAGTGCTCCTGTCTTCTATCATGCTCAGTCTATTTTACATAACACACACCCATCTGCCAATCAATAGCTGGGTGTGTGCTATGTAAAACAGTACAAGTCAGTACAGGTTCATTTCCACACAGATTTTTCTATTATTCTGTGTGCTTCTCTCTGTCTGTTCTCGTCTGGTAATTGGTAAACTGACAGATGAAAAGCCAAGCTGGATGCAGCCTGTATGGGCACAGAGCAGTGGACGGAGCTTAGGCAGACATGGGCGGGGCTTCACACACTGATTTTGGGCGGGGCCTCATCAGGACTTCTGTGGAGAATGAAATGCAAGAGCTTTCCATGTACGGAAGAAGCACCTCCCCCAGTGATGTCAGGACAGCTCCTTGTAGTCTCATTAGAGAGGCTGCACGCAAAAGGGGACAACAGGCAATTCAAAATACAGGAAGCAACGTTGTCTCCTCAGTAAAGGAAGTGCACATGAGAGCTTTCAGCTGCAGGGGACAAGGTAGATATCTCAAGAACCTTACTGTTGTTTGCAAAACAACCAGTGAGATTTTTAACAGATTGTATAGGTACATAACATATTGATTTTTTTCATTTTGACCATAGTTCTTCTTTAACCACTTCAATACTATGCACTTAGAACACTTTCCTACCAGACCAATTTTCAGCTTTCAGTGCTGTTGCGTTTTGAATGAGAATTGCGCGGTCGTGCGATGCTGTACCCAAACAAAGTTTTTATCATTTTGTTCCCACAAATAGAGCTTTCTTTTGGTGGTATTTGATCACCTCTGCGGTTTTTATTTTTTGCGCTATAAACAAAAAAAGACCAAAAATTTTGAAAAAAAAAAAAATTCTCTATTTCTGTCACAAAACTTTGTAAATACGTAAATTTTCTCCATCACTGATGGGCACTGATGAGGCTACACTGATGGGCACTGATCTGACACTGTGACCAGCTGTGATTGTTCACGGCTGATCACATGGTAAAGTGCTTCGGATGGAAGCACTTTACCGAGACCGGTAGTGCGGGGGGGTCATCACCGATCGCCGTGATGCGCGACCCCCCCCCCCCCCGGGCGCGTGGCGGCTTGTTATCCTGAGGATGTCATATGACGCCCAGTCAGGATAACTGAACCACTTCTCGGCCGTCATTCTGCATACGGCGGTCGGGAATTGGTTAAGGGTAAAACAGATCCTAATGCATAAGAACAACTTTGACATGTGTTAGTAAAACCATACATATCATCACAACTACTTTCTGCATCCCGGAGGATTATACCATGGTTTTTTTTCAGGTCAAATTGGGCTTTTATTTGGTGGTAATGGATATCTCCTGGCCCAAAATAGTAAAAAAAAAATACGTTTTTTTTAAATGTAGCTGTATATTTCTTGTATTCTCTACTATAACCTACCACAAAAGAACAACCCAAAATACATTTTCCTGCTCCCAATGATCGCAGTGATGCCACATATGTGTATGTTAGTTGTTGTCTGTACCCGTAGTACAGCCTAGAAACAATAGTGCTTTTTTAATACTACCTAAAACACACTGATACTAACTGACACTGATACTAATTAAAAAAAGGTTGTTTTTTTTAAAGTCCTGTCCAAAATATATTGACCATGACCTTTGCCCCTGGCTTTTGACCCTTACTTGATCCAAACACTAACCCTGGGACTGAACTAGATCAAAGTTAAAAGCAATGATCTAGGCATTTTTACTTTATTTTTTATTTTATTTTTTAATATTATTATTTTATTTATTTATTTATTTTACACACACTTTTTATTCTCTTTTCAAGGAGAAATATATAATGTATCTTTCCTCTCCATTCACAGGGGCACTGTGATAGCCGATCACAGGCTATCGCAGCGATCAGGTAGGGCTGCTTATATTCCCATGACAGAAGTCTTTTGCGCTTAGAACCATCTTATATGCTGGGCTTTGTAGTCCTCCAGCGTGGCTCCTTATAGGCAGACGTGGGTTCATTCATAAGGTATTAAGCATCAAATGCTGAGGTTCCTGTATTAAATCCGTCTTATATGCTGGTCTTTGTAGTCCTCCTTATTGGCAGATGTAGGTTTGCTTCATAAAGTATTCAAAGAACAAGAGAAGGTATATAGTGTAATTCCATTTTATTATTGTTAAAACACATTAAAACAGTAATCCACTCACATGGTTGTAAAAACAAACAAGCATTAAACCGGAACCAGAAGTAAACACTGGCTTGTGTGTCACAGACCTGGATCTCAGGCTGCCAGCTTCTCCTCCTCTCCCTCCATCTGGCTGCATTGCAGAAGGATTGGTTCTAGCATATGAGCCCCTTCCACCTGCTGTACGGGCCCCCCTGTGTGCCCCTTTCCCCACAGCACTGCTGGCTTCCCTCCTCTCCCGCCGGCAGCTGCTGCAGACACACAGGGGGATGTTTCAGGATGGAAAGCAGGGGAAGGGGCCAGTAAATATGTAATTTACTGGCCCTTCATTTCCTGAATAAACACAGTGAAAGATTGGTACCAATCACTCCTGTGTCCATTCATCACTGAAGCACCTCCTATTCATTCATTTGTGCAGCTGAGGCAGTTGAAATAGGGACTGATAAATCTACAGTAGGGCAAAAAAGTATTTAGTCAGCCACCAATTGTGCAAGTTCTCCCACTTAAAAAGATGAGAGAGGCCTGTAATTGTCACCATAGGTACACTTCAACTATGAGAGACAGAATGAGAAAAAAAAATCCAGAAAATCACATTGTCTGATTTTTAACCACTTGCCGACCGCCGATCGCAGTCTGACGGCGACAGAGTGGCTCGTTATCGCAAACTGCCGCTGCGATAATTAGTGCTGTGAGCGCGCACCGCTGGAGGCGCGCTTGCGCGCTCACTGTGTCCGGGGGGGCCAGTGAGCGGGTGCGGCGGACTCGATCGCCGCCGGCTACCCACGATGGCCCCCCCCGCAGTGAAAGAACAGAGGTCCGTGTATGTAAACACGGATCTCCGTTCTGTTGAAGGGGGAAGGGGGCTGATCACAGGCTTCCTCTATATCGAAGCCGTGATCATTCCCTTCCTCCAGCCAGGGCAGCCCACATACAGTTAGAACACGCCCAGGGAACACAGTTAACCCTTAGAGCGCCCCCTCCAGGTTAACCACTTCACTACCAATGGCATTTACACTTTAATCCGTGCATTTTTATAGCACTGATCGCTGTATAAATGCCAATGGTCCCAAAAAAGTGTGAAAATGGTTCAACATGTCCGCTGCAATATCGCAGTACCACTAAAAATTGCAGATCGCCGCCATTACTAATAAAAAAAATAAATAAATAAAAACCTCAGAAATTAATTCTCATCGTCCGTAAACGCGGCAACTTTTGCGCAAACCAATCAATAAACGCCGAAAGCAATTTTTTTTTACCAAAAATATGAGGAAGAATATAAATCGGCCAAAACCGATGGGAAAAAAATGTTTTTTTATATATTTTTTTTTTTGGAATTGTATTTTAGCAAAAAGTAAGAAATTTGTTTTTTTTTTGCAAAATTGTCGCTCTTCTTTTATTTATAGCGCCGATCAGAAATGACGCAGAGGTGATCAAATACCACCAAAAGAAAGCTCTATTTGTGGGAAAAAAAGGACGCAAATTTTGTTTGGGTACAACGTCCCCCGACCGCGCAATTGTCAGTTAAAGCGACACAGTGCCGAATCGCAAAAAGTGCTCTGGTCCTAAAGTGTGAAATCCTTCCGGGGCTGAAGTGGTTAAAGAATTTATTTGCAAATTATGGTGGAAAATAAGTATTTGGTCAATAACAAAAGTTCATCTCAATACTTTGTTATATACACTTTGTTGGCAATGACAGAGGTCAAACGTTTTCTATAAGTCTCCACAAGGTTTTTACACGCTGTTGCTGGTAGTTTGGCCCATTCCTCCATGCAGATCTCCTCTAGAGCAGTGATGTTTTGGGGCTGTCGCTGGGCAACACGGATTTTCAACTCCCTCCAAAGATTTTCTACGGGGTTGAGATCTGGAGACTGGCTAGGCCACTCCAAGACCTTGAAATGCTTCTTATGAAGCCACTCCTTCGTTGCCCGGGCGGTGTGTTTGGGATCATTGTCATGCTGAAAGACCCAGCCATGTTTCATCTTCAATGCCCTTGCTGATGGAAGGAGGTTTTTACTCAAAATCTCAAGATACATGGCCCCATTCATTCTTTCCTTTACACGGATAAGTCACCCTGGTCCCTTTGCAGAAAAACAGCCCCAAAGCATGATGTTTCCATCCCCATGCTTCACAGTAGGTATGGTGTTCTTTGGATGCAACTCAGCATTCTTTCTCCTCCAAACACGACAAGTTGAGTTTTTACCAAAAAGTTCTATTTTGGTTTCATCTCACCATATGACATTCTCCCAATCCTCTTCTGGATCATCCAAATGCTCTCTAGCAAGCTTCAGACAGGCCCGGACATGTACTGGCTTGAGCAGGGGGACACGTCTGGCACTGCAGGATTTGAGTCCCTGGTGGCGTAGTGTGTTACTGATGGTAGCCTTTGTTACTTTGGTCCCAGCTCTCTGCAAGTCATTCACTAGGCCTCCCCGTGTGGTTCCGGAATTTTTGCTCACCGTTCTTGTGATCATTTTGACCCCTCGGGGTGAGATCTTGCGTGGAGCCCCAGATCGAGGGAGTTTATAAGTGGTCTTGTATGTCTTCCATTTTCTAATAATTGCTCCCACAGTTGATTTCTTCACACCAAGCTGCTTACCTATTGCAGATTCAGTCTTCCCAGCCTGGTGCAGGTCTACAATTTTGTTTCTGGTGTCCTTTGACAGTTCTTTGGTCTTGGCCATAGTGGAGTTTGGAGTCTGACTGTTTGAGGTTGTGGACAGGTGTCTTTTATACTGATAACGAGTTCAAACAGGTGCCATTAATACAGGGAACGAGTGGAGGACAGAGGAGCATCTTAAAGAAGAAGTTACAGGTCTGTGAGAGCCAGAAAGCTTTTTTGTAGGTGACCAAATACTTATTTTCCACCATAATTTGCAAATAAATTCTTTAAAAATCAGACAATGTGATTTTCTGGATTTTTTTTTCTCATTGTCTCTCATAGTTGAAGTGTACCTATGATGAAAATTACAGGCCTCTCTCATCTTTTTAAGTGGGAGAACTTGCACAATTGTGGCTGACTAAATACTTTTTTGCCCCACTGTATGTCCTCAGTCACTTTTGCCTGGGGAGGGGGGCCCTATCAGGTAGGCTGTATGGGGCCCAGCAATTTCTAACAGCAGCCCTGCATATGACATCCATGGGAGTAATATCCCCCACTATGGAACAGTCACTGCCAGAGTCACATTCTAATAATCCTGTTCCAGAGACACACCAAGCTTGAGCCAATAGAGTCTTCACACGCGACACAAGAAATACATTGGATGAATTTCCTTGCAAAATTGAATTCTCCAAATTACCGTGAGCCATGAAGTCCAAGGTCACTTTATGGTGGGAACTTACTGGATGACAATAATATCTGATAATATGATCTCTCAGGGGTTAAGGATAAAGAAAATTTCCGCCATGGTGGAATATGATACTGTATAATTGTTCTTTTGAACCTATCATTCAGTATGCGGAACAGAGTTTGGAGAAAGTTACTGCGGATATTAAAATGGATGTAAACCCTCTATATACCCAGTGAAGTGAACAGCCTCTGATGATACACAGAGATGACACAAACTTCCCTATATAAGTCTTACATGTATATCTTCTATCTTCACCTTGATACTGTATACTGTTTAGAAAGTGCACATTCTGTTAGATTTTCCACTTCCTCTGTAGGAGGAAATGATCCCTGGACACTGTGAGAGACTGTGTGAAAGCCGATTGGAGGAAAGGCACATACCCCCTCCCCACACATGCAGAGGTTGCCTGTGTATTGTTTAGCAGCCTGCTAATGTATTTTTAGCAACCTCCACTGACTCTAATTTCTATGTCCCGACTACCAGAACGAGTGAGAACTTATCAGGCTGATAACAGAGCTACAGAGGAAGAGACAGCTGCGGGACATAGCTATTTGAAGAGAGATAACAAAAACTACAGACAGACGTGTCCAACTCAAATTTCATGAATCAGGTTTACAAAAGAATCCTTTAATTCTTTCATTTGCCTCTATACAGTGAATTGCATACTAAGTTGCAAAACACTGCTGAAAATCTAAAAACACAGATAATGGAGACTAAAAAAGTATCTGCAAGGCATACAAGATTATCAGACTAATACAGTGTCTGACTGGGGAAGGAGGGATGGAGGTCATCCTTAGAAGGGGCCAAATTTAGTTCCATGGAGGCATCAGATTTCTTGTCAGAAGCTTCTGACACTATGGATTCAAGGGCCTCCTCCTTGTCAAGGACCTCCGTTGGGGTCAGTGTTTTCTCATGAAAATATGGAAGTTGTTAATACAAAAAATGCCACTCCACTCCATTACTATCAATTACCAAAGAAAAAGAGTGCCAATAAAAAACGGTTTAAAAGGCAACTCAGAGGTGGGAGACGATGGAGATACTTCCACCAGAAGATATCCGCAGAGGAAAAAGACCTAGGGCTTTGCCCTTTGTCTGAAACCTCTGTAGTCAATTTAGCCAGTGTGTAATTATCTCAGGATGAGCTGTCTTTGTTTATCCCCCGGTCTTTCCTTGCAGGACGCGTTTCAAGGACTCCTTCTCTTCTTCTTCAGCTGAAAGAAGAGCAGGAGACCTCGAATCACATCTTGTGACCCCAAATTTCATAGGGGACCATTGTGCACTGAGTGCTGTCCATGGGAGTGAGGAAGTCCAGCTGTAGCAGAGGTATCTGGCATCCAGTGGAGCTGTTCATCTGCCAGCCGGTTGCACAGGGATATGGACGCTGTGGCTGCTCATCCATCTTTTCCTTCAGTTCTGTTGTATGTTTGAGTAACTTTTACAGTACGTGCTTTCTCACATCTTATTTTGTGAGTATATAAGATTGTAGTTTTAATAAAGTTTTTGATTTCCTTACTTACACTAGAGGTCTGCGTTGTTTTGCCCTTCGCTTGCCTTTATTTTCACAGGTGGAGTTCCCACTCAGCAGTTTATTTTATCAATCGTTGGACTTTATTATTATTTGAGGTTACATTCATGTGATACAGAACGATCGGGACATTGATGGTTAGTCCAGGGAGAGTGTAGTGCTGTGAGTCGAACACTTTTCCAGTGCAAGGCTTTTGTTGGTTTGGCATTTGGATATCTCCCAAGTGTAATCTTTCTCAATCCTTAGTTTTTTATGAAATCTACAACAACCAGCACTCTCCAGATTGTTTCTACAGTCTTCTATAAAAATAAAATGTTAATAAATAAAGCATTTTACATGTGCAAAAAAAAAAACCAAACAATCTTCTTATGCTCACACCAGAAACATGAAATAAAGCCTTGTAATTAGTACATATGCATTTTATCTTGAATGTAGGTATCCACTGTGCTCCAGTGTGTTTACTCTCATATCATGTAAAAAAAAACTACATTTGCATGTGGCGTAGTATGTCCAGAAATAATTGATCAAAAATGATTAATGATAAATCAGCGTTTGACTGCTCACATAAAAATAGTGTGACAGTGCCAAACCACGTGAACATTCTTGCAGTCCACGTCTCTTAATATCTACTCTTACCCTCAGTTAGAAGAGTGCTTGCTTCCATAAATATAATATTCTTCCAGAAGTCCTTCACAAAGAAACATCTTCATATGGAATAATCCATCAAAAGAAAAATACTAATATAATGTAGTATATCTAAAAATTACTAACATCACAATGTAAATTCAAACTCACATTAGATATGTGCAAAAACATCAAAAGTGTATTCCTTCAGGGCCGATCCTGGGCGGGTGCCCGGGGTGCACTGCACCCAGGCGCCGCGGGTTGTGGGGCGCCAAACTAAGATTTCTCCCTTCTCTCCACTTTTGCAGCGCTGACCCCTGCTGAGCAGCTTCCCGGAGGGCGGCAGCTGTGAGATGAGAAGAGCCGCTCGGTCCTGTGAATGAAACTCAGAGGAGGAGGAGCGGCGATGCTACAAGCAGCATGCAGGCTGAAGCCGCTCCTCCTCTGAGTTTCATTCACTGCATAGAGCGGCTCTTCTCATCTCACGGCCGCCGCCCTCCGGGAAGCTGCCTGCCCCCTGCCTCTGTCATATGCTCTGCTCTTTCCCGGCGTCCCGCCCCTCTCCTATGTCAGCCCCTCCTCCCTTAAATCTCCCAGCAGTACAGAGGTTAGGGGAGGGAAACAGAGCAGAGTGTTCCTCCCTCCCCTTCCCTCCTGTACTGCAAAGAATTATGGGAGATGTAGTCCACAGGAGGGGCGGGATTGCCTTAAAAATGAATGGACAGAGTGTAATGGCCACAACAAGGAGGTGAGTTTCTGATTTCACATTTTTCACACATGGGTACTCATTAGGTGGCACTAATAGACTGCACTGATGTGCTGGCACTGATAGACGGCACTGGTATGCACTGATGAGGTGGCACTGGTATACACTGATGAGGTGGCACTGGTATGCAATGATAAGATGGCACTGGTATGCACTGATGAGGTGGCACTGGTATACACTGATGAGATGGCACTGGTATACACTGATGAGGTGGCACTGGTATGCACTGATGAGATGGCACTGGTATACACTGATGAGGTGGCACTGGTATGCACTGATGAGGTGGCACTGGTATGCACTGATGAGATGGCACTGGTATACACTGATGAGGTGGCACTGGTATACACTGATGAGATGGCACTGGTATACACTGATCAGGTGGCACTGGTATACACTGATGAGATGGCACTGGTATACACTGATGAGGTGGCACTGGTATGCAATGATGAGATGGCACTGGTATACACTGATGAGGTGGCACTGGTATGCACTGATGAGGTGGCACTGGTATGCACTGATGAGATGGCACTGGTATACACTGATGAGATGGCACTGGTATGCAATGATGAGATGGCACTGGTATGCACTGATGAGGTGGCACTGGTATGCACTGATGAGATGGCACTGGTATGCACTGATGAGGTGGCACTGGTATGCACTGATGAGATGGCACTGGTATGCACTGATGAGATGACACTGGTATGCACTGATGAGATGGCACTGGTATGCACTGATGAGGTGTCACTGGTATGCACTGATGAGGTGGCACCTATGAGACAGCACTGGTAGACACTGATGTGCTGACACTGAAGATGTGACACTGGTATGCACTGATGAGGTGGCACTGGTATGCATTGATGAGGTGGCACTGATGGGCACTGACGAGATGGCACTGATGAGATGGCACTGGTAGGCACTGATGAGGTGGCACCTATGAGATGGCACTGGTATACACTGATGAGGTGGCACTGGTATGCACTTTATTGTTAAGAGATTGTGGGAGGATATTGGGGTAACAGACTCCTTAGGGCAGCATCTCTGTGTTTAGGTCGCTGCCATGGAAACATTTGTAAAGGGGAGGGTTTAGCAAGATAACCACGCCCATGTGGGGGCGCCAGAAATATTTCTGCACCCAGGCGTCTGTGACCCTAGGATCGGCCCTGTATTCCTTCTACTATGTATGTGCTCCATCTCACCCATAAGACCATTCACCTTACCGAAATCAAAATGAACCAAACATATGTAATTCTTCAGTCTTCTCTGTATCTTCATATGTCCATCATGTTTCCATGCTCACAGTGTCATCACAGTGCTCAGGATCATGTAAGGTCAAAGTAGAGAGGATATAGTGTAATATTGTACAGTAACCAATCACCTTGATTCAGAAATCTGCTTATATCAATTTAAAAAAATGAAAGCAGAAACCTTTTCCAAAATGTCCACCACAGCACTTCCAGTTTGTGTCTGACGTCATTTCTAACTTGTTTCGTCAGGACCGACTTCCTCATAGGATTTTTTTTGTAAGGACTTTTTGTGCCAAGCAGGGCTGGTGCAAGGATTTATGACACCCTAGGTGAAATCTCATTTTGCCGCCCCCTTTGGCTCTGCCCCTGACTCCACCCCCTTTGCCCTGTCCATGTATACGATGGAGGTGGTGGAGGTGGAGATTTTGGCAGCGACTCTCTACCTATTTCTTTAGCCGTGGTCCACAGGCCTGCACCTGTGCCTCTGGACCCGGCCTAAAGACAAATAATGGCTTGCTTTCTTAAGCCAGCCGTGGTCCGCAGGTATATGGACAGGCTGGGGTAGTATATGGACAGCCTGGGGTAGTATATGGACAGGCTGGGGTAGTATATGGACAGCCTGGGGTAGTATATGGACAGGCTGGGGTAGTATATGGACAGGGGATTGGCGCCCTGGGCATCAGTGCGCCCTAGGCAGCCGCCTACTCCACCTAGTGGTAGAGCCGGCCCTGGTGCCAAGCTCAGTTTAGAACAGTTAGAATCCGAAAAACAGCCTGGTTTACATGACACTGAACACAGCCCTTTTTATAAAGGAAATACGTTTTTTTTTACCTTGTGCAAGTCAGGAATATGGCTGTGGATGCCTTTCAGACAATTTTAGAGCAGGGGTTAAAGAGGAAGTAAACCATGACAAATGTTCTTTTAAAAAATAAATAAATAAAATAAAACCCTATCCTACAATTCACACACAAATCCTCCATTTGTACCAAGATCCAAGAAACCAATTTCTAAATCCTGTCACGGTGGTACTGTACACCAGCAAAGCTACATAGCTTCTTTCCTTCAACATCTAACCGTTGTTGAAGATGTCATAAGGAGAGGGGAACATTACTTCACATTTTTTGGTCCTGCCCTAAACTCGAACAGTTTTGGAAAATGATCCAACATATCGTACAAAAATTAACGGATAGAGAAATCCTCAAAGATCCGGCATTCTTTCTACTCCATGCCTCCGATATTCTGGAAAAACGTTATAAGAAATCAATTCTATGACATCTTGATGTGGCCAAGATGTGTATACCCTTGAAATGGGAATCTCCACATCCTTCATCTATCGGCCTTTGGCTTAGAAAAGTGGAAGAGATAAACAAATTAGAGGATCTGGTCCTTACCTCCAGACACCAACACAAAAAATATTCTAAAACCTGGACTTTATGGAATCTGTTCATCCTCTCTGATGAGGGTCGCGCCTTGCTAGGGGACGACACAGCTGACTGAGCTGATAAAATACCTTACTAGATTTTCGATTACACCCTACACAAGATAACCGAGTCAACAAAGTATATAGACCTTGGGTACCCCTTGGTGTCCGTATCCCCACAGTCTCCTTTGACCCTCAACCCCCCCCCCCCGCCTTCTGCGTTCTAATCGCTATTTTATCTGCTTTCTCCTTCAACTCAAAACTCTATTCTTCTTCACTCCAATTAGCTACAATAAAGAGATAACTGGCAGGGACGGGATCTGTAGAGTCCATCTATTGTTTGTAGAGTTGCCTACAGCACAGTGCATCTTACATACCTGTTTAACGTTGTAAAGCTTAACCCCACTTATCGTGAGATGTGATTGTACAGATTTTACATTTATACTCTGTGGAGTCTTTTGCCTTCATATAAATAAAACATTTGAAAAAAAAACCCCTGCAAAGTAAAGTCATAATGTGCTAGTATGCATCGCATACTAGCACATTATGAAATACTTACCTTAGAATGAAGCCATGCACCACCGTGCTTTCAGCTCTGACAGATGCTTCCATCTTCACCCGGTCTTCGTTCCGGGTTTGCATCCTCCGGCCATCTGATTGGCCATGCCGCAATGACATCAACCTCGTGCACGGACTGCAGCACGGAGCTCTGAAGGGACGGGTATACCGTCCCTTCAGAGTGCATGCACCGGTGACACCACCGGCTGCATGAAGTGCGAATATCTCCTAAACCGTGAAGGTTTAGGAGATATTCATAGTACCTACAGATTTTAGACATGTTAGTGTAGAGTGCTATTCACCCCAATTCGAAAT
>BLSH010423139.1:166166-188822 GCA_018402905.1 Glandirana rugosa | reverse complement strand
GGATACACGCCCATCTGCACACCACGCAACTGCGCATGCGCGGCCCGCTGCGGCCATTACCATTCCTGGCGTTTTTCATATGCTGTTTTTTCACTGGAGAAATGTGAGTGTAACCGATTTTTATACATTAAATTGACTGGTTTTACGGTATTACACGATGTGCGGTCTCTTCATTCATTATATGTGACGGTGACCCCATCAACCACTGCTGACTGAGAGGCGGATTGAGACTTTAAGTTGTCTGGCTGAGACTCTCTGGGATAGCTGTGGAGGACTTCGGTGAAGATCTTAAACATTTAACATATGTGATATGACCACTCTATTGGGGGTCACACAACCTGGGGTAAGAGCATAGAGTGACTGGTGAAGAGTGACACAGGAGTGCTTTCTTCCTTTCTTGCACGGAGTTGGGGACTTTATCTACACCTGATCCTCTCCATTTGTATTGATCTATCCATATGAACTGTGATTATGATCTAAAGTGGTGTTCATTCACGCCGGAATTGGTCCTATGCATATATGGACTTTACTATAGCGCTGTACTTTTGTGTTTTTTAAAGTTCTCATTCATGTCACAGTCATGCTGATCCCTGGCGGCCCCACCCCCTCCTCTCTCCTCATCCATTCCAATTGGCTTGTGACATCACCTGGGATGGACGAGGAGAGAGGAGGGGGTGGGGCCGCCAGGGATCAGCGTGACTGTGACATGAATGAGAACTTCATACACAGCCGCTCCCTGCGCTTCTCTGCAAGAAAAAGAAAAGACAGACTGGTAACACTTAACTGATGTGCCCAGGTGCCCTGATGTACCCGCATGTGCCCTGATGTACCCCCATGTGCCCTGATGTACCCACATGTGCCCTGTGCCCCCATGTGCCCTGATGTACCCCAATGTGCCCTAATGTGCCCCCATGTGCCCTCATGTGCCACCATGTGCCCTGATGTACCCACATGTGCCCTGATGTACCCACATGTGCCCTGATGTGCCCCCATGTGCCCTGATGTACCCACATGTGCCCTGATGTACCCTGATGTACCCCCATGTGCCCTGATGTACCCACATGTGCCCTGATGTGCCCCCATGTGCCCTGATGTACCCCCATGTGCCCTGATGTACCCACATGTGCCCTGATGTACCCTGATGTGCCCCCATGTGCCCTGATGTACCCCCATCTTCCCTGATGTACCCCATGTGCCCTAATGTTCCCTGATGTGCCCTAATGTGCCATGATGTGCCATGATGTGCCCTGATGTGCCCCCATGTGCCCTAATGTGCCCTGATGTGCTCCATGTGCCATGATGTGCCCCCATGTGCCCTGATGTGCCTGATGTGCTCCATGTGCCCTGATGTGCCATGATTTTCCCTGACGTGCCCTAATGGGCCCTAATGTACCCTGATTTGCCCTGATGTGCCATAATATACTCTGATGTGCCCTGACATGCCCTAATGTGTCCTGGTGTGCCCCCGTGTGCCCTGATGTGTCCTGGTGTGCCCCCATGTGCCCTGATGTGCCCTAACGTGCCTGATGTGCCCTATTGTGCCTGATGTGCTCCATGTGCCCTGATGGGCCCTGATGTGCTCCATGTGCCCTGATGGGCCCTGATGTGCTCCATGTGCCCTGATGGGCCCTGATGTGCTCCATGTGCCCTGATGTGCTGTGCCCTGATGTGCTGTGCCCTGTAATCTGATGTGCTGTACCCTGATGTGATGTGTGCTATACCCTGCTGTGCGCTGTACCCCGATGTGCGCTGTGCTCTGTACCCTGATGTGCTGTGCCCTGATGTGTCCCGTGCCCTTTGCCCTGATGTGCACTGTACCCTGATGTGCCCTGGGCCGGTCTGGATGAAGTCCAGGGCCAAATTTTTGTCCCAGTCCAGCCCTGGCTGTGTGTTGGGTTATTTTGAAGGGACAGCAAATTTACACTGCTATACAAGCTGTACACTCACTACTTTACATTGTAGCAAAGTGTCATTTCTTCAGTGTTGTCACATGACAAGATATAATAAAATATTTTTGCAAAAATGTGAGGGGTGTACTCACTTTTGTGAGATACTGTAAATGTAAAGAAAAAATAATCTTTAGTTTATTGTTACATTTTGTTCATGGTATAAATAGAATGAATAGATCTTGCAAGGCTTTTTTTCTGATCTGAAGACAAGCAGAATTGTAGATTGTATAGATAATGTTCAATATACAGTATAGTATATGCTTTGTGTCTTATTTAGAATTCCTGCCTTATCTACTCCTATAGATATGATTTATTACTAAATGAGTGTACACAACTTTATTGCCCAGGATTCTGTTAAAAAAAAGCTTGCAATTACTGGGTGGACTGTTAGCACTTTAGTGTAGTGGCTGTTGAATTACTACAACATACTGTATAATAAATGTAAATGCAAACTTAAACAATCCTTATTTAATTAGCAGGCAATTTTAAATGAGGAGCAACCTACTGGTCTCGATGCATTAAACAACAAACAGTGGAAGGACCACACATTAACAATCAGGTCTGAAAGAGCATTCTTAGCAATTATTGTACACATAGGCAGCTTTGAATTATGAAGAAGTTGCATATTTGTACTTCAGAAAATTGGGGAAGAGGTTGGACTACACTGCCTTCTGAAAAACAATAATGGTCAATTAGAAAAATCAATGTCCCATTTATGCAAGTTGTCTTTGTACATCTCTTTTCATGTTGATTGGTTGTATGAAGGCAGTGGGCTTTACTTTGTATTTACAGGTCCTTGTGTTATAAAGATCTATAGATCTGGTATTTTTCTGTGCTTGGCATTTGGCGACTGAACACAGGAAACATGTCTAGAACATCTAAACTGTAAGTCCAGAATTTAGGTCCCCGATGCCCAGCCTGTGGCCAAACCTGTGACCCTCTGGTACTTGTTGTGTGGCCCTTAGACCCTAGCATTTTCCAGTGGAGTGGAAGCATTGGTTTGTAAAGGTATAACATTGACCTCTACTAGCCTCAACTATGTCGGCAGTCTCTGACTACTATTTCTCCTCATATGTCTGCTCTCATTATTACATATACTATGATATGGGGGATGAAAGCTCTCCTGGTAGATCGATTTTGTACAGTCAGTCCATGGCAGACAGGGACTACAGTTAAGGACCTCATAGCCTACTTTTATTAAAAGGAAACCGAAAAGACAGTCCTTACAACATCAAATGTCCCACGCAGGGGTTTCAGCTTCACACCAAATGAAAAATGCCAAGCCACCTGTCTCTTACACGCACCCAACTTTAATTGCAGTACCTTGCTGCACGGGTCCACTCTTAGCTCCTAGGTTAAGGATTCCCTGACACCCCAGGTGCTCTCACTCCTCTGAGATTCACAGATTCTTCCCCTGGACTCTTCCACAGTTGCCCCAGTAATCTCCCAGACTCTCACAATCTCTCAGGCTCTCTGAGCTGGCCCAACCCTCTTCAACCAATGGCCTGGAACCTCTCCCACAAGGAGTGCTGTAAAGAGGATATTGCCTTGGCCTCTAGACAGGAGAACACCTCCTCCCTGGCTGCAGCAACTGCACCTCCAGCTCCACCTGCTACTGCCATGAGATGTGCTCTATTCAGCCTTATAATGACCCTGTACACCTGTGTCTCACATAGGCTTCAAGAGACAAGCAAAGCCTAGACACTGCATTGAAGGTTCTGTCCAGCTCAATATTCTTTGGAACCTTCAAGCTTCCAGCCCCGATCCAGAACTACCAAATTTTGAGAAAGCATAGAACACCGCTTTCTCCATCCACAATCAACCTGCCAGAGCTTCTCACACCGCAGCTTTGAGAATCCAATGTCACTTTTATACCCATTTACATAGTGGCAGGGTTTCACACTGTCACAACACATGTAGCATTACATATGCTGACCATTATGTGCGGCCCTTTGATGATGTTACAGGGTGCAGTTTTTTTAGTTTACAACCCCTCATTAAGGACGTGTGCATGTGCAGAACTTAGTTTGTCCTGAGATCTTTTTGATATTCAACAGAGCTGCTTCTGATTTGCTTTTGCATTTATATTTATTTTCATTTGGAGGAAAAGCAAACAAGTACCCATGCACACAAGCCTTTAAGGACTCGTTCAAATATGAGACTTTAGTTGCCACTTCTTTGAAAAACTCTCTACGGTGGATTGCTTTGCAGAGGGCCTTTAACAGGTGGTGACAGGTCCGAATGCTGACCCACAGCACCGAATGCGACTTGCCTGGAAGTTCATTTTTGCTGTATTCGTAACATAACCTCCTGCTTTTACCACCCCCTGGCCACCTGTGTGAACAAGCCCTAACCGTACTGACATGGCTCTAGCAGTGAACCTGTACCTTACCTGTACAGCTACCCCTTTCATCTATGGAAGCATTGAAAACAAGCCTGGTGTAAGGACTCAGCTTTCCCCCATGAGACAGCACTAGTTGCCTGATTGTTCACTGGTAAAGCACCAGTACTTTCACCTTGGAGGCAGTGGAGTGAGTCATGTGTTCTACCGTAACCAGAAGTACCAGATAAGTCACTTTGTTTCCTGCATGGGAGAACAAGGAGAATGTATGTATAAACTGATGTGGGGGCCATCATTAGAGTGAACCTGTTTATTAACCACTGCAGCCCCAGAAGGATTTACCCACTTCCTGACCAGAGCACTTTTTGTGATACGGCACTGCGTCGCTTTAACTGACAATTGCGCGGTCGTGCAACGTTGTACCCAAGCAAAATTGACGCCCTTTTTTTCCCCACAAATAGAGCTTTCTGGTGGTATTTGATCCCCTCTGTGTTTTTTATTTTTTGTGCTATAAACAAAGAGCGACAATTTTGAAAAAAAAACAAAACAAAACATTTTCTTTACTTTTTTCTATAATAAATATCGGACACTTTTTTGGGACCAATGACATTTATACAGCGATCAGAGCTTTAAATAGCCACTGATTACTGTATAAATGTCACTGGCAGGGAAGGGGTTAACACTAGGGGGCGATCAAGGGGTTAAATGTGTTCCCTGTATGTGTTCTAACTGTGTGGGGGCGGGCTGACAGGGACCTAACAGATCTAAATGATCCCGATCACAGGGATCAGTAGATCTGTCATGCCCCCCCTCACAGAGCGGGGAACGGTAATTTTTACATCGGCGGTTCCCCGTTCTAGCTCTTTGTGAAGGGATCGTGGGTCTCCGGCGGACATCGAGTTTGCCCGACCGCCGGCAGCTGCGAGAGTGCGCCTGGAGCGTGCAAAGGGGCGGACGTCAATTGACGGCGCCCCGGCAATTCAGATCCGCGCAGTAGCCGTCAATCGGCTATAGCGCAGAACTGAAGTGGTTAATTACAACTATGTATATCACTGCTAATTACCAGACACAATAGGGTTGATTTAGGCTGGGTTCACATATATCCGGATTTGGTTTTGGTGCAGAGTCCAGTTTCCATTCAGCGGAAAGTGTAAAAACAAACATTAAAAAATAAAATAAATAAGAAAAAAAAAAGTAAAGCGCCCCGTCCCTCCGAGCTCCCGCGCAGAAGCGAACACATGCGCAAATCGCACCCACATATGTAAACGGTGTTCAAACCAAACATGTGAGGAATCGCCGCGATCATTAGACCAAGAGTAATAATTCTAGCATTAGATCTCCTCTGTAACTCAAAACTGATAACCTGTAGAAATTTTTAAACGTCACCTATGGAGATTTTTAAGTGCCAAAGTTTGTCGCCATTTCACAAGCAGGTGCAATTTTGAAGCATGACATGTTAGGTATCAATTTACTTGGCGTAACATTATCTTTCACGTCATAGAAAAAATTGGGCTAACTTTACTTTTTTTATTTTTTAATTTAAAAAATGTATTTTTTCCAAACAAATTGCGTTTGTAAGACTGCTGTGCAAATATGGTGTGACATAAAAGTATTGCAACAATTTCCATTTTATTTCCTAGGGTGTCTGCAAAAAATATGTATACAATATTTGGGGGTTCTAAGTAATTTTCTAGAAAAAAAAATGATTTTAACGTGTAAACAACAAGTGTCAGAAATAGGCTCGATCCTTAAAGCGGAGTTCCATCCATTTTCTGCACTTTCTCTCTGTGGTATGCATTTAGCTCATCCTTTTCCTAACACAATTTTTTTTTTTTTGTAATTGTAAATACCTTTAATAGTGTGATTTCTCCTGTACTTCCTGCCGCCCCCACCGGTGATTACGTCACTAGGCGATTCGCAAGGTTTCCTGGGATAGCAGCATGTATCCCAGGAGCTCTTGAGAATCGCCTACTGCCGAAATGTTGCGTTATTTGCAGTCAGGAAGGAGAGCCACACAGCGGAATTACTACGCATGCATAAGATCGGGAGGTGCACGTTGGGTAGCCAGCTGAACAGAAATCCTGGAAATGAAGACAGAAGGGCTTCAGGTGCCCACAGATAAAATGGAACCTGCCTGCTTCCAAGATCTGTAAGTAAAAAAATATTTTTAACCGGTTCCCCACCACGTACTGCCTTTTTACTGCGGCAGTGTGGACGAGTACCGCGAATCGCCGTAAAAAGGCGTCGATCTGTGGGTGCCCGCTAGGGGGCGCGTGCACCCGCCGCACTCTGGAGGAGTGCGCCCGTGGCTTGGGCGGACCCGATGCCCGCCGGCGAGACCCGATGAGCGGCCACAGCCAAAGAGCGGGGAACCGCCGATGTAAACACGGCGGTTACCCGCTCTGTTAGTGCGGGCATAGGAGATCTACTGATACCTGTCACTGGGATCAGTTAGATCTCCTATGTCCATGTTAGCCCAACCCCCCCCCCACAGTTAGAACACACCCAGGGAACACAGTCAACCCCTAGCTCCCCCCCCCCAGGTTAACCCCTTCACTGCCAATGACATGTATACAGTAATCAGTGGACATTTACATTTTCGATTGCTGTATAAATGTCATTGGTCCCAAAAAAGTGTCAAAAATATCCGACATGTCCGCCCCAATATCGCAGTACTGTTAAAAAATCACAGATTGCCACCATTACTAGTAAAATAAAATTTAAAAAAATAAAAACCCAAGAAATGAATTCTCACCATCCGTAAATGCGGCAATTTTTGCGCAAACCAATCAATAAACGCCGATTGCGATTTTTTTTTAATCACAAATATGAGGAAGAATATAAATCGGCCAAAACAGATGAAAAAAAAATGTTGTTTTATATATATATATATTTTTTTGGATTAGAATTTGAGCAAAAAGTGAGAAAAACTGTTATTTTTTCAAAATTGTCGCACTTTTTTTGTTTATACCGGGGATCAGAAATGACGCAGAGGTGATCAAATACCACCAGAAGAAAGCTCTATTTGTGGGGGAAAAAAAGGATGCAAATTTTGTTTGGGTACAACGTTGCACGACCGCGCAATTGTCAGTTAAGGCAACGCAGTGCCGAATGGCAAAAACTGCTCTGGTCAGGAGGGGGGTAAAACTTTCTGGGGCTGAAGTGGTTAAAGAAAGTAAAAGTGCAACACATATGACATGTCACAAATGTTAATGTACATGTTTGGACAATTGCAGAGCAGGCTCAAAAAAATTTGGGGGGGACTGGAACTCCGCTTTAAGTGTTAATGGCTTTGGTGGTGATGCACTAGGGTTTTGAGACCTCCTGTGTATGTTTTTACACGTGAGTAGGAGCTAAGACATATTTAAAGTGGATGTAAATCCTCACATATACCCAGTGAAGTGAACAGCCTCAGATGATACACAGGAAAGAAAAAAATCTCCCTACATAAGTTTTATGTCTATCCGCTGTCTTCAGCTTTTTATACTGTTTAGAAAGTGCACATCGTGTTAGAATTTTCACTTCCTCATTCAGCAGTAGCAGTGTAGTGTTGGATTACACTGGGAGACAGCTGATTGGAGGAAAGGCACACACTCCCCTCCACATAGGCAGAGACTTTCAGAGCTGTGCTGTGAATAAACCAGCTCTCTGCTAATCTATTTATAGCACCCTCCCTGACACAAATGTCAGGCTGGTTTTATTTGGTTGTAGAGAGCCTGTCAAAAGTTATCATGCTGATAACAGAACAACGGAGCAAATGAAAGCCGCAGGCTTTAGGGCTTTGAAGAGAGATAAGAAAACACTACAGATATGTGCCCTGCTCAAATTTCATGAATCAGGTTGACATCCACTTTAAGCTGCTACAAATTTTTTTTAAAGCCATCTGCTGACTGCAGTTTCACTTTATACCAGTTTATACTTTTATATCAGTTTTATATCTGTTATTGCAGAATTGCTCTATGGAGGGATGGGCAGTGAGGGGGAGGAGCCACCGATTTGGCTGGTTCATTTGTGTGTGTAAACTTCAGCTTGGACTATTGAGCACTTTAACCACTTACCAACTGGGCCCCTTTTTTACATTTGTTGGTTACAAGCTAAAAACAGTTTTTTTTGCTAGAAAATTACTTAGAACCCCCAAACGTTATATATATATTTTTTGAAACACCCTAGAGAATAAAATGGCGATCATTGCAATACTTTTTGTCACACAGTATTTGCGCAGCGGTCTTTCAAGCACAATTTTTTTGGAAAAATGTCACTTTTTTGAGTTAAAAAATAAGACAACAGTAAAGTTATCCCATGTTTTTTGTATATTGTGAAAGAGGATGTTACGCCGAGTAAATAGATACCATACATGACACGGTTGAAAATTGCGCGCACTTGCGGAATGGTGACAAAGTCCGGTACTTAAAAATTTCCATAGGCGACGCTTTAAAATTTTTTATCGGTTACCAGGTTAGAGGAGCAGAGGAGGTCTTTTACTAGAATTATTGCTCACACTCTGGCGATCGCGGCGATACCTCACATGTGTGGTTTGAACACCGTTTTCATGTGCGGGCGCGACTTATGTATGCGTTTTCTTTGCTGCGCGAGCTTGTGGGGACGGTGGCGCTTTAAATTTTTTTTTTTGTTTAATTGTATTTATTTATTTATTTTTAAAACTGTTCCTTTGAAAAAAAAATTCTGATCACTTTTATTGCTATCACAAGGAATGTAAGCATCCCTTGTGATAGTAATAGATGGTGACAGGTACACTTTTTGGAGGGCTGGGGGGTCTAAAAGACCCCCCATCCCTCCTTTGCACTTCATAGTATTCAGATTGCCAAAAACAGCGATTCTGAATACTGTCACTTTTTTAAAAATTAGCGCCGTTAGCCGCCGAGTAAACCGGAAGTGACGTTGTGACGTCGCTTTTGGAATTTGATCCCGGCTTCTATCAGGTCTCCTTATAGCCGGCGGAGGCGCCGGATCGTCGCTCCGGTCTCCCAGTGGGACGAGAGGCGGGAGAAGAGCGGCGGAAGGTGACGGGAGGGGGGATGTCCCCTCCCGCCCCCTGGGATAACGACCGAGCGGCTCCAGAGCCGGATCAGTCGTTATCCCCGGATAGCCAACCGTCCTCTCCAAAAAAACGATACCGGGATATAGCCTGTAGCTGCAGGCTATGTCCCGTTATAGCCGCTCAAAACCAGCTGCCGCCTATTTACGGTGCTGGGGCTGAATAAGTTAAACATGCTTTTTACAACAGGCAGTAAATAGAAGCTGGAAAAAAGAAGGTGAGAGCTCCACCTGCTGGTTGTATATGAAACTATCAAATATTCATTTTCAACACTGTTTTATCTACCTTATTAAAAATATCTTATTTTAAACGTTATTAGTCCAGACTATAATAAACAAAGAAAATATGAACAAAACTACTTTTTATTCCCTTGCTTCATACAATATTTTTGGAATATAATTGCTTTCGCCTATAGTAATCTCCATTCATTTCTAAAGGGATCTGTGCCAGATTTCCATTTGACATCATCCTTTATAAAACCTAATTTTTTAAAACATATTTGTTCATTTTTACCTTTGTAGGGTGTTTTCCGTCTTGCCAAGATGGAGTGTAATCTCTGTAAGTGGCTAAAAGAGAAGAGAGGGTCCCGGCAGGTGGTCCTTCTGGTGGTGTCTGTGGGTCTACTACTGGACAATATGCTGTTCACAGTTGTAGGTATGTTTGGAGATCCCGCTGACCCTCTGATCGATAATATGGAATTCGATATTGAATTTGAAATTTCCTTTGTTATAAATAAAGGTGACCTTAACCAAATTACAGTAAGGACTGCTGGTTCAAAACAATATATAATTACATTTTGTTTTTTTTATCTACTCATCTGTAACATTTCTTTCTTTAGTGCCCATCATCCCAAGCTTTTTGTATGAAAAAGAACACATGAATGGAAATACATCTATAGTCCAGCTGCCTTCTTCTCAGTCTGCCACCATTTCTGCATTTGCTTTCATTTACTCTTTATATGACAATTCTACAGTATTGAGTGGAGTTCCAGAGCATCATCAGAATCCTCATTCTCAAGGGACCAATGTCAAGATCCAAGGACCTCCAAAGAATGAGACTTGTACCAGGGAAAATAGCGTATTACAGGATGAGAATGTACAAGTTGGTTTACTGTTTGCCTCCAAAGCAATATTACAGCTTCTGGTGAACCCTTTAGTAGGGCTGATAACCAACAGGTATGGCTGTATTTGGTCAGTCTAACACAAGAAGACCTGTTTGTGACTAGAGAAATGTTTGCTTCACTTTAATATATAATTATTTTTTGATGTCCATAGGGTAGGATATGATACGCCTTTATTCTGTGGATTTGTCATCCTGTTCCTGTCTACTCTCAGTGAGTAAATTACATGACTTACAAGTGCATATAAAAAAAAGTCTGAGGGGCTCATTATCTTAAAACTAGCAAAAGGGGTGCTGGTAGGAGTTTTTTTTTGTTTTTTGCTAGAAGTGCAAACACAAAAATGTGACAGTCAGCAGATAAAATAATAGAAACAGCTACCTGTGCAGGTACTAGGGAACGGCCTCCTTCCTTCACCCAAAGTCCAATACAAGTTTCAATTTTGTCAAATGAAAAGCACACGGCTAAGGCAGTTCCCCCACCCTCCCACGGTGACAATACTCAGCCTGGAGATTAGCTGCTAAGACACACAAAACAAATTTGTAAGAGGTAAAGCGGCTGAATATACAATGTCTTGAAAAAGTATTCAGACCCATTGAAATTTTCCACATTTGGTCATGTTATAACCAAAAATGTAAATGTATTTTATTGGGGTTTTATGTGATAGACCAACACTATCAACCATCACCATCAACTCTGACCAGCTTCCCTGTCCCTGCTAAAGAAAAGCATCCCCACAACATAATGCTGCCACCACCATGTTTCACGGTGGGGATGGTGTGTTCAGGGTGATGTGCAGTGTTAGTTTTCCTCCACACATAGCGTTTTGCTTTTAGGCCAAAAAGTTCAATTTTGGTCTCATATGACCAGCGCACCTTCTTCCACATGTTTGCTGTGTCCACCGCATGGCTTCTCGCAAACTGAAAACAGCTTTCTTTCAACAATGGCTTTCTTTTTTGCCACTCTTCCATTTAGGCCAGATTTGTGGAGTGCACAACTAGTAGTTGTCCTGTGGACAGATTCCCCCACCTTCACAGAACAGCTGAATTTATACTGAGATTAAATTACACACTAGACTTGTACATGGCCGAAAAATTCAGTAATTCAGAAATTTGGAAATTCGGAAGTGGGAAATTCAAAAATAAGAAAGAACATTTGAAATAATAGCTAACTAATAAATAACTATTAAATTATAGGTATTGGAATTTCCTGGCTAAATTTGGCTGTTAGTGAACTTAAATCCGAAATGTATCACTAACAACCAAATTTTCAAGGAAATTCCAATACCTATAATTTAATAGTTATTTAAGTAGTTAAGTATAGTTAAGTTATTATTAGTTAGTTATATTTTCACATGTTCAAATTTCAAATTTTCAGATTTCGGAATTTTGGAGTTTCGGATTTTCTGCTTTTCCGATTGCCTCATTTCTGAATTTCCGAATTACAACAATTCAGATTTTTGGATTACAGAATATTCGAAATCGGAAAAATTCTGAAATTCAAAATTCGGATTAGTGGAACAAAACTAATTGCACAAGCCTATTACACACAGGTGGACCCTAATTACTAATTAGGTGACTTCTGAAGGCAATGTGGGGCTGATCACAAATGCACGCCACACTTTTCACATATTTATTTGTAAAAAAATTTGAAAATCCTTTATCATTTTCCTTCCACTTCACAACTATATGCCACTTTGTGTTGGTCTATCACAGGGATATGCAATTAGCGGACCTCCAGCTGTTGCAGAACTACAAGTCCCATTAGGCATAGCAAGACTGACAGCCACGAGCATGACACCCAGAGGCAGAGGCATGATGGGAATTGTAGTTTTGCAACAGCTGGAGGTCCACTAATTGCATATCCCTGGTCTATCACATAAAATCCCAATAAAATACATTTATATGTTTGGTTGTATCATGACAAAAGGTGGAAAATTTCAAGGGGTTTGAATACTTTTTCAAGGCACTGTAGGTCCCCATATTGAAAGTCCTAGCAATTTGATGGTTGGTTAGTAAGGCAAAGGAAAGAGCAGACACCTTGTGGTAGATAGATTGGCAAGCCATTCTGAACATTACAGTTAAAATGCCTCTGCATATATAGTTCATACCCTAAAGGAGTACCAAAGATGTGACATAATAACTAATTAGGTTCTTGCATATGTTACTGTACATTTATGAAGGTTTGTGGCAACGTTCAGGTAGATTTTACATTATAATTGGTCTTTTTGATACAAGCCCCATTCCTGGTGCCTCCACAGATTACACTTATGGCATCATCAAGCTTTAGCATATTTACCTATTACTAGTGATGACTGAACTGATGCTTACAAATACTGTTCCATCCCATATCATGTCAATCCACTGACCATGCATGTTGGGGTTAAGATAAATGTCCAATATTCATTATTAAGAGTTTTGGGCCAGCTGTAGGAAGTCTAAAGCATATGAGCTTAAATGGTTCATACACTTAAAACTGACATTTCAGTTATGGGTAGATGCTCTTACACTGAACCAGCCTCTACATGCCAACTTAAAGCAGAACTAAACCGTATCTGAGTACCACAAAACTGGAAACACTGTTTTACTCATTTTTAATATTCAAAGCAAACTCACCCATTAATCCATGTCTCCATGCTTTATTTTGTTGCAAAATCACTTTGAAAAACATCCCCAGCATTTGTAGCCTTAAACCCCAGTTGTTTGGTACTGTTTAATTACTGTTGATGCTTCTAGTTCTAGTTAATGTTATTTCATCATTATGTTTGTTTCATTTGGTGGAATTATGCACTTCGGAAATGTTTCCCGTTATTTCCTGTGTATACTTCTGGTTGCTGGAGATAATGGGACTTTGTCCCTGCATTACCTGTGTAGAATGGATATTACAGAATGTTACACCCCAATGTAAGCTAATAGCATCCATGCCAACACACATTTTATAGGTGTGGTCTATTGTTATCACTATGACCCCTTTCACGCCAGGGCCACCCGAGCGTTAGCGGTAAAATGCCGCAAATTTGTGCGGTTTACCGCTCGTTATAGTGCCGCTATTCGGGCGGCAGCGGTGCACTTTTAACCCCCACAAGGGGTTAAACAGGGGTTAAAAGTGCCAGTTAGCGGCGCTACCAAAGCGGTGTTCAGTGCTTTCGGAGCACTGCCCCATTGTTTTCAATGGGCAGGGATGGTGTAGGAGCAGTGAATACGCAACGCCCCAGTGTGAAAGCACTCGGGCTTCACATTGGGGTGTATTGGGGGGAATTTTTCAAAAACCTGAAAAACGTTCTGGTGTGAAAGGGGTCTATGAGCAAGCTTATCCAGAGCAATGCTTGAGCAAGTGCATGTACAATGACAGTGGCTGAAAGAGGGTGGAGGAGATCAGCAGAAAGGATAAAAAAAAAAATAAAAACAGTATTTTCTAAGAAAAAAAAATCTTTCATACTGCACAATGTTTTCACAAACTAAATGTCATTCAGTTTTGGTTTAGATCTATGTTAAAATGAATATTTTGTCTACTAGATTTTTGGCTACTAGACACATTAGGCTTTACTGATTAGGGAGCTTCGTTAAAAACAAAAACTTGGATTAATAAAGATATTGTTTTTTTTCCTTCTATAAAATTGAACATAATCCAAATTTAAAAGTAATGTTAAATTATTTGATCAGACATCTGAAAAAAGATCAGGATGACTGTGGCTGCAGCAATGCTCAGGGCTCATGACTGTTTGATCCATCACTGTTGGATTAAATGAAAAACATGACAGTGTCCCAGAGCCGATTAACAAAATCCTAATCAAAAACAGTTTGGACTGTCAATCTTGTTGGTATTCTTGAATTTCATATTTTGTAACCAGACGGGGTCAACAGTGTGCAGTAGATATACCCAATAATTTACAATTGGTGAGGATTGTAACTATGTCTGATAGGGCCTCATCACAGCTATGAAGGGCAGTTATTATGTTTTATCACTAGAGGTATTGTCTTTGAGATTGGTATTAGAGTCCAGGTTTAGCAGATCCATCTCAAAAACAAGTCCTGTAATCTCTATTTTAAAGACAATACTAATTGCTTCCATATCATTTGTGTATAGGTGTATAATTTAATTTCATCCAAATGGATTTGCCAAATTCTAATTTTACACTATCTGCATGAATAACTGTGTAGCTAGACAGTGCTGGGCCCCCAGACCTCCAGGCACCATAGCAGCTGCATCAACTGCTAAAGCTATAGTTACAGTTGTGCTAATAAGTTTACAGAATTTATGATTTCTTGGCCATTTTTCAGAGAATATGAATGCTAACACAAAAAAAACATGTATTTCACTCATGGTTAGCGTTTGGCTGAAGCCATTTATTATCAATCAACTGTGTTTACTCTTTTTAAATGATAATGACAACAGAAACTACCCAAATGACTCTGATCAAAAGTTTACATACCCCAGTTCTTAATACCATGTATTTAAATCAGGAAATTATCTGCGCTTGTATTAGAACCAATGATGAACTATGAAAATGATAGACAATAATATCCAGCAGCCTGCTACTGAGGTGTAGATAGATACCCCAACAACAACTAACACAATAAGAGTAGCGGCGCTTTAGCACATGATACATAAGCTGATAGATTTAAAATTTACTTCATAAAAAATCAACATATATAAAAGTGAATAATCAGTCCAAAATAGCAGACATGCATGTAGGAATATATCAGGGAGAGACAGTCCAATAATGAATTTGAGAGCACATCTGAAAGCAATAACTTGAAAAGATGTCTTAAGCCAAGTAATACAGGCACCCAGTGAGGAAGATGAATAAAACAATCCAAGCAGAGTGTCCACCACCACTTAAGCCAAACTGCTTACCAAAACGAGTTGGCTTCCAAACTAATGGAAGAGCCAATAAACGTTTGCAGGGACGTTACACTCCCTTGGAAGCCTCAGCTGCAGTACATGTAAACTCTTCAACACACTGGAGTGATCTCTCCACCGCTCATGCAGAGATATAAGAGATGCAAACAACCATAGCGTAATACTGTATAGGTTTATTAAAAGGTAATCATAGGTAAAATATATTGCACTCACATTGTCCAAAAACGATACAGATGTAAATCAAACAACCCGGGTAGAAATGTATGGCTGCCGTAGGAACGCAGGAACGCACTTCAAAGGTCTCGCTCCAACCGGTTTCGTCATATAATTGACATCGTCTGGGCCTTAATACTATGTATTGCCCCCTTTAACATCAATGACAGCTTGAAGTCTTTTGTGGTATTTGTGCATGAGGCTCTTTATCTTCTGAGATGGTAAAGCTGCCCATTCCTCTTGGCAAAAAGCCTCCAGTTCCTGGAAATTCTTGGGCTGTCTTGCATGAACTGCATGTCTGAGATCTCCCCAGAGTGGCTCAATGATATTGAGGTCAAAAGACTGAGATGGCCACTCCAGAACCTCCACTTTATTCTGCTGTAGCCAATGACAGGTCGACTTGACCTTGTGTTTTGGAACATTGTCATGTTGGAATGTCCGAGTACATCCCATGTGCAGCTTCCTGGCTGATGAATGCAAATGTTCCTCCAGTATTTTTTGATAACATAACATACAATAAGAATGTGTCTGATTACACAGACCATGCCATAAAAAAGTCCAATCAGAATAAATGTGACTTCAAATGCCATTGTAGTTAAGCTTTAGGTGTTTATTTAAAACTTGCTACAGTGGAAAGTGGCGGTGTTGGCCTGCATAACCAATCACAATTAACCTGCCACTTTTTTAGAGCAGCAAAGAAAATGGAACCTTACACTTAGCTTGATGTGAACATAAACAATTTTTGAAAGGGGTTTTTCATCTAAATCTCAAAGTGCACCAGAAAACACTTTGTAGGCATAGATAACTTCTTGATTGTTGACTTCTCTGTGCAGCTATACAGTAATGACAAGCCTATCAACACGATTATGTTACCACTAATGGAATTAGCACAATGATATGATGGCAATAATTACAAGAAGAGTGGATGTCCATTTTTTAAAAAAGAAAATGTTATATGCCTTTTTATTGTGTATGTAGGTATTACATCTAGTAGCAATAATGTCTGTCTCTTTCTATTAGTGTTTGCCTTCTCTGGCACTTACACTTTACTTTTCGTGGCAAGATCACTGCAGGGAGTTGGATCTGCATTTTCAACTGTGGCAGGTAAGAGCATAGCAATTATGGTTTCTCATGTAAACATGGCATAGCATGGTAGAGCCTTTCTAGAACTGAAGAATATATTCTCAATCCAACACCAAAAACAAGGACATTACTTCTTATTTCGAAATTGTGGGTAGAGCAATGCAAATCATTCCTGTTTGCCTTAATAGCTAAGTGTATGTTCTGAACTGCACAGATGCAGCCAAATACTATAGAGCAATTTATTTCCAACTTCAAACAGCTGTTTTACTGGGAGAGCAACAAGAAAAGATTTCCCAACAGGTTATAGGGAGGCAGGAAAGAGGAACCAAATTATTTGACCAAGGCACTGCTGTGCTAAGAATTTGTTCAGCAAGGGGCTTTTTGTTACTTTTGGCATGGAAACTAAAGTATAGTTTGGTTTAAGCTATGCTACTCATAGAATTATTTTGGCTGATTTAGGCTCATAAGTAGTGCTGAATTAGGGTTAAACTATATCAGAATATTTTGTTTTGATGTAGTATATTCTCCAGTGAATTTTTAAACTGGTAGTGAAGGAGGGGATATGAGCTCTTTTAGAGTAGACCTCTACATAGGTCATGGACAAGTGTTCTTTTTTTGCCTCTTTATTAAAATTGCCCCGATTGACACAATCTTTCACAGGGTTGGCTGGCTAGCAGCTGAATCAATTTTGTATTATTGGCCCTCTGTCATTTTTTGTATGGTTATTTATACTTTAGATGTTTTTCATACTTTTAAAGCCTCTCCACTGCTGAATACATTCTTGGCTTGTCTGCTAGCTCTGTTATGCACCCTACTTTTCGTTATACAAACACCTATATTCTCTTACACTAACTCTTTTAAATTGGTCATAGTTGTGAGATAATTGTGAGATAAGGCTGTCCATACACTGGGTGAATTTCCTTCCTGCAAGGAAAGAAATTTGGTTGATTCCCCCATCAACACAGACAGTGGAGGGGGGGGGGGGGGTGGATGGGCTGTTCAATTACTGTATGTCTAACGTACTGAATACTGTCATATGTCAATGACAACCTTAACCTCCCTGGCGGGATGATTATTTCAGATTTTTGGTGCTGAAAGCGGTACGATTATTTTGCATGAAAATTTGGCGTTTTATATTGTAGGCCTGTAATTCTTAGGAATAACTCACTTAAATTTGTCCAAACAAGAGTCTAGTAGACATTCCGGGTATGATAAAGTTTGAAAAATGAAATCATAAATTATAATATAATAAATAACTAAAAATAATTATCAAAAATAATAACGTAATAGTAATAAAATGTATTCAATAATGTAATCAAACCAAAAACACTGAAATTTGCTCAGTTGCAGAATTGTCGCTGTCGTCACTTTCAGTGTCTGATGATAAATTTCCCCAAAAATCACTATCACTCAATTCTGCAAATGATTTTTATTTACTATCACTGTTTTCTAGCTGATCAAAAACCGCTTTTGACGTAAAGGGACACTTTTTGGTTGCTATGGACATTCTCATGTTTCCAGGCAGAAAGAATGACATTTATTATATAAAAGTGCATGCAGGTCACTGGGCAAACCACTAGGGACAAAGGGGATGTGTAATGATTTCATACAGTAATGTAATCTATAAGATTACAGTGTACTGTATGTGCTGTGTGTGTTTCACTTTTTGAATTTCCCGCCGGTCTCTGTCCCCGTGCGACGCGACGCTCGCAGGGAACGGAGCCCGGCACACAGAGGCATCGGGCGGAGGACACAGCTCGCAGACATGGCGGGGGACATCGCTGGATCTAGGGGACAAGGTGAGTAACGCTGCCTGGATCCAGCAATGCAATCCCGAGTGTGGCTCGGTGTTACCACTAATGGTACTGAAATTCCACCCCGAGCCACATTCGGGATTACCACCAGGGAGGTTAAGGCTGGCCATACATTATACAATTATCTTGTACAATTTTCCTTTAGATTTACCAAAACCATATAATTTGAGGTCAAAGCTAAACACTTTCAATTTGTATGCAATCAGCAAGGCCCTTGCACTACATAGTTGAAGGTAAATCTAAAGGAAATTGAATAAGAAAATTGTATAATGTATGGTCAGCTTTAAACTGTTAGTTTTTTACTATTTTGTTGCTTCATACTCATAGTACTTCTTTCACTGCACTGCCCCCTTAAGAGAAAGTCAACAATATTATCATGTAGAACCCTTAGCTGTAATGAACAGGGAACTTGTGCAAGAAAACTGGAGGTGGGCACACGTTGAAGATAAAACAGTTGGGCAAGCAGCAAGAGGAGGTTTTTTTTAGAAAATAACTTTGCAGGCAACATATATACCCACATGGTGGTTCTCATAACTCACTTTGGTTGTTATCTCCTCATTAGAACTTGTTGTGAATGAGCAAATGCAGCTTGCTTTCATGTACATTGCTCTTGCATTTAAGGTCAGTTTGAGATGCCTCTGAGATCATTTAGCATTCCTTCAGAGGTGCATTTCACCTCCTTCTGATCTGCATCCTGCATCAACCTGCTTCAAGCTGCGTTTGTGTTCCTATTGACTTGTATGGGAAAAGAAAAACAGTTCTGATGTGAACAAAAGTCAGTGTACACAGGCGGTTTGTACAATAAAGGAAAAACACCAAATGCTGAGATCCTGTGGCAAAAAAACTTTAATACCATAAACTGGTAAAAATGCACTCACAATAAAAAATAGTTGAAATAGCTTATCTGATTGTTGGAGTCCACACCTAATGGGGTTTGCTGCTCATGGCAACTTCTTATCTTGCCAACATTGGAAGCTTGAATATCAGGGCCCAAGTTTATTTTTTACTATGCTCTGCCAATGTGCAGTGCTTTTACATTTGTTTTATACCAGTTTTTAAGCATATTTATATTCTTTATTCATTTTGGATAGCTATAGCTATTGGCTTCATGGTAGATAAAAATCAATGATTTTAAAAAATAAAATTAAAAAAATCAGATTTTTTTATTTAAATATTTTTTTTTATTTAAATCACATTTTTTTATTTTTATCAAATTTATTTTAATAAAATGTTTTAGGAGTAAAAATGTATCTAAAGATTGTTTTCTATTTAAGATACATTAATAATTTAGTTTATTCAGCATGAAATGGAGCTTAGTTATGTAGCATGAGGCTGTATATTTGGTTAAATATTGCTGTATATTCTGCAATATTTACATTTTTGGTAAACTCATTCAATTAATCCAAGCTCTGCAAGCTGAGATAACATGCAGTGCATTGATAAAAAAGGACAGTGCATCCTGCACTTAGGATATAGGGAAAAGAATAGAAATGAAAAAGGCTGCTGCCTTCCCTAGGAAGCCTTAACTTGAGGCAGCCAATGTGGTATGTGCAAAACAGGGAATATGGCGCTGCCAAATAGTGCTCTATGTGCAATAGATAGTGCAATTCATTCAGGTGTGCAAAAAAATGCAATAAAGTGTATGGTGTATAGAAACAATCATATATAATAATAATCAAACCATAATGAATTAATCAAAATGTGTAAAATCCATGGTATTAAACCTGTGCAAAACTGCAGGAAAAATTGTGCTAAATAAGTCCCATATGTTGGTACATAGAAAATTGTTATAAAAATAAAAATTAAATACACCAATGTCCACTCAAAAAAACAAAAATATATTTGTGTTCTCCTTGATATAGGCAGGTGTAAAAAACACAGTATCGTTTATAAAAGTATTCATTTGTCAAACAATGATTGGAAATCCAGGATGTTCATATGGCAGGTAGGTCTATGAGAGAAATACATATAAGAAAGTCCCAGAAGATTCTCTTAGAATGTAGTAGCAGAATCCATCAAAAGTGCTCCGTGCATATGCAGATATGTGAGGTCCACTCGTGCTCCCCTCCAGGGTCCCCACTGCAGGGGTAAACCGCATGTAGGCTGTCACTGGTATGGATGTTCCTTTAAGGGTTGTACCTCCACTGTACAGATGGACTCATATCCAGAGAGCTCTGGTATATATATATTGGAATAAGAGAATGGGAACTTGTAGTGAAGTACCGTAACAAAAAGCTTTACTGTGCTACAAACACATAAAAAGGTCTTCACATATCAGTAAGTATAAAGTAAAAACCGGGAAGCAAACAAACTGCAGTCCCGTGCAGCCGTCACATCTACTGATGGCGTGCGTTCCAAAAACAGCGCACCTAAGCTCCGGCTTACGCATTTCGTCATTCAAGATGTCATCAGAGACCATGACACTATCTATTGCACATAGAGCACTATTTGGCAGAACCATATTCCCTCTTTTGCACATGCACTGCATTGATGCATTCACACAATTTCACAGTAACCATGAGATAAAACAAAGTTCAGGAATATACCTTTATCCCATTGTTTTGCAAATCTATGTACACTACAAACTGTATGATTGAATCGGTTCTGATATCGCTGTTTTACTAACCTGACAGCTTATTATTCTAAATAGGAAACCTTCATTTTGTTTGCAAATATTAACCACTTGCTGATCGCCAACCACAGTTTGACGGCGACAAAGTGGTGCGATATCGCAAATCGCAGTCATATGACGGCGGCTGCGAGATCGCTCACTGTGTTCGGGGAGGGCCAGGGAGCTGGTGCGGCGGCTTCGATTGCCGCCGGCTACCCGCGATGCCCCCCCCCCGGAGTGAAAGAACGGAGGTCTGTGTAAGTAAACACGGACCTCCGTTCTGTGAGAGGGGGAAGGGCTGTGATCACAGCCTTCCTCTACACGGAAGCTGTGATCGCTTCCCTTCCCCTGCTAGGGCAGTCCCCCCACAGTTAGAACCCGCCCAGGGAACACAGTTAACCCTTAGAGCGCCCCCTGCAGGTTAACCCCTTCACTGCCAATGTCATTTACACAGTAATCAGTGCATTTTTATAGCACTGATCGCTGTATAAATGCCAATGGTCCCAAAAAAGTGTCAAAATGGTCCGACGTGTCCGCCCCAATATCGCAGTACCACTAAAAATCGCAGATCACCGCCATTACTAATAAAAAATAAAAAAAAATAAAAACCCCAAAAATGAATTATCATCATCCGTAAACGCGGCCACTTTTGCGCAAACCAATCAATAAGCGCCAATTGCGATTTTTTTTTATCGCAAATATGAGGAAGAATATAAATCGGCCAAAACCGGTGAAAAAAATGTTTTTTTTGTATTTTTTTTTGTATTTGTATTTTAGCAAAAAGTAAGAAATTTGGGTTTTTTTGCAAAATTGTCGCTCTTCTTTTGTTTATAGCGGCGATCAGAAATGAAGCAGCGATGATCAAATACCACCAAAAGAAAGCTCTGTTTGTGGGAAAAAAAGGACACAAATTTAGTTTGGGTACAACGTCGCACGACCGCGCAATTGTCAGTTAAAGCGACGCAGCGCCGAATCGCAACAAGGGCTCTGGTCCTAAAGTGGGAAATCCTTCCGGAGCTGAAGTGGTTAAAGATTCTAACTACCAACAAGAATAAGTCCTTACATTTAACGAGCACCTGTCATTTCAGATCCATCATGGCAGCGCCTGTTAGCGGGCATCCACTGACCTGCTGCCGCCATGTTCCTCACCTTGTTGTGTCCCTGCCGCATCCCATTAAAGTGAATGGGACTGTTGGTGAGACAACAGCGGGTCAGAGGAGGAGCCGTTGCAGGACAGAGATGACAGCTGCTCTTTAAAAATTATGATTTAAATTGAGTTGATTTAAATCAAGCCTTTTTACTAGGGATTTAAATCAGGATTTCAATTCTGATCTAAATTGACTTGATTTAAATCAAATCCACCCTGAATATTGGCTTTATACAAGTTACTAGTAATTTACTGCTTAATTAAACACACTTGTATTGATGGTGTTATAGAGATGTTACTAAAAAAGCCAACATTGTTTAGCTAAATAAACTATATAAGCATCATTATTTTTTTTAATGATATGGTTGTAGTGTGCTGCCCCAAGAAAACAGCTTTATGCTATTACACATGCCCTTATAGTATTGTGACCCCAGCTGGGGACTGCCGTAAGTAATGCCCCCC
>BLSH010423139.1:143074-156923 GCA_018402905.1 Glandirana rugosa | reverse complement strand
GCAGACTCGATCGCCGCCGGCTACCCGCAATGCCCCCCCGCACTGAAAGAACGGAGGTCCGTGTAAGTAAACACGGACCTCCGTTCTGTGAGAGGGGGAAGGGCTGTGATCACAGCCTTCCTCTACATGGAAGCTGTGATCACTTCCCTTCCCCTGCTAGGGTAGCCCACACACAGTTAGAACACGCCCAGGGAACACAGTTAACCCTTAGAGCGCCCCCTGCAGGTTAACCCCTTCACTGCCAATGACATTTACACAGTAATCAGTGCATTTTTATAGCACTGATCGCTGTATAAATGCCAATGGTCCCAAAAAAGTGTCAAAATGGTCCAACATGTCTGCCCCAATATCGCAGTACCACTAAAAATCGCAGATCGCTGCCATTACTAGTAAAAAATAAAAAAAAATAAAAACCTCAGAAATGAATTCTCATCATCCGTAAACGCGGCCACTTTTGCGCAAACCGATTAATAAACGGCAATTGCGATTTTTTTTTATCACAAATATGAGGAAGAATATAAATCGGCCAAAACCGATGAAAAAAAATGTTTTTTTGTATTTTTTTTTTGGATTTGTATTTTAGCAAAACGTAAGAAATTTGTGTTTTTTTGCAAAATTGTCGCTCTTCTTTTGTTTATAGCGGTGATCATAAATCACTCAGCGATGATCAAATACCACCAAAAGAAAGCTCTATTTGTGGGGAAAAAAGGACGCAAATTTCGTTTGGGTAAAACATCGCACGACCGCGCAATTGTCAGTTAAAGCGACGCAGTGCCGAATCGCAAAAAGTGCTCTGGTCCTAAAGTATGAAATCCTTCCGGGGCTGAAGTGGTTAAGCTGTAAAAACAGCTCAAAAACATGGCTGTAAAAACTTCCTTGTGTATGAGGCCCTAAACTGGCCATAGATGGTTCTTTTTTTTTTTTTTTGATTAGCCAGCTGGCCAGGGCGGCCTGTGCATTAGGGGCTCACTGGCGCCGCCCCCCCTATTCATGAGTCAGGCCCCCTGATCTACATGCAGGGATGGCGGATCATGGATTCCAATGGGGGGGGGTGTTTTTTTTAAGCACTTGATTAGAGCCAGAGGCAGATGCAGAGCATTGCGCATGAAGTCCACCCAGTTATGTGACAATAATGAATGAATATTAATTATTCCCACACTAATCCTTCTCCAGGCCAATCAGGAAGTGAGTCTGAGACCCATCACCTGATTGGCTGAAAGGACAGGCGATACCATTGGACGCCTAGCAGGAGGAGAGAAGAGACGCATGGCGGAGACACGGAGGACACAGGAGCTGCTGCCTGTCCCACAGCTCGCAGCTGCCACCCACTGCCTGACCCACCACCCGTCCAACAGCTCGCCACTGTCACCTGCTGCCTGACCCGCCACCAAAGGGTAAGTGGCAGTGAGACAACGAGCAGGCGGGCGTGGGGGGGGGTTGTGCTGGTTAAGTGCCACGTGGGGGCATTTGTTGTGCTGGTTAAGTGCTGCCGGAGGGGTGGTTGTTTGCCGCCCCCCCCAAAAAAAACCACCAGTCGCCACTGCAGTTTGCTGTTCAATAAAATAGATGGGAATGGATTCCCCCATCCACATATTCAAGGTGGATGGAGGAATCCTCCTCCCGGCTGTATTGTATTTTGATTGGCCGCAGCGCTGATCGAGCACAAATTTTCCAACACTCACGTTCAAGAGGAGTCAGTCAATAGGTCAACTTCTGTCAAATGGGAACGGCCATACCTGGATCGAAGTACGGTCAGACCCCCCTTAACTTGGTGAATTTAATTTAATTTAGCATTAATTTTCATGGTGCACTGCTGTCTCTTGTCTTTCTTTTGTCTACCATATTTCTTTTACTTTCCTCTCTCTTCTCTCTATGCCTCCTTTATTCTCCCCCCTTGTACCCTCTGTTTCCCTACCCCCTCTCTCTCCCACCCGCATAGCTATATAAAGAGGAGTCCAAAAAGTGGTGAAATACTTCACTATTACATTTTCTAAAGAGAAATTTGGTTGGCTCATAAAATTATTACCAACAAACTAAAGACAGCTCATAGTGTTATATTTTTCTTCACAGGGGCTCTCTGGATTGCAAATATGGCTATTGGAGTTCTGGAGCCCACCTTGCCTATTTGGATGATGGAAACCATGTGCTCCCCGAGCTGGCAACTAGGTACCCGTCCCAGTACACATTGCTGATGCTGCACACTCCTCTTTGGGGAACTACATATTTATCAGATTCTAAAATGATCCCAGCTGAAGGATTGTGCAGGCAAGATATAACACCTTCAAGAGATTTTGTCAGGGTAATCAAATCCGTTGAAATAACATGATCATCACCTGACTGGAACACAACTGTTGTGTAAACTGTTGTGTTGTCAGATTGAGCTAGGCAAAATAGTAGAGAACATGTGCAAATGTGCAGAACGTGTGCAATACATGAATATTTGCCCATGCTTTCTCTTTAAAACGACTGTAAATACTGAAAAATAACGGTTGATTCTGCCAGAAATCTGGAGCGTTCCTAATCTTCTGTTTGAGCTGACAACACTGCCTCTACGCCACTGAAATCTCAAGCAGTGTTATCAGCCCTGCCTTCCCCTCTTATAATATGGAGATAAACAGAGGGAAAGATGTTCTGTAGTCCAGTGGAAAAGAACTGGACAGTGCTGGTAACACTGCTTGGCATTTCAGTACAGGGGAGGCACTGAGTTGTGTCTCCAGATTTCTAAAATTTTAACAGGTATCTATTTGTTTGCAGATGCAAATGTACAGTTATTACAGAGATGTATTGCATATTATTTTTACTTTTTCCTTGACATTCTGTTTATTTTGCCTATTTTTTAATTTTATGTGAACTTTAGCAAAATGCATTATTATGAGTCAAGGATATTGATGTACATTATTGTAATTTACGTACAATACATACAATTTACACACACACATATATATATATATACAGTGCTGCCCATAATTATTCATACCCCTGGCAAATTTTGACTTAAAGTTACTTTTATTCAATCAGCAAGTCATTTTTTGACGGGAAATGACATAGGTGTCTCCCAAAAGATAATATGACGATGTACAAGAGGCATTGTTGTGGAAAAAAACATTTCTCAGCTTTTATTTACATTTGAGCAAAAAGGGCCCTGATTTAATATAAGTCCCAAATCTACTCCAGTAGTGCCTTAAAATAACTCCCAAGTAAAGGCAATTAAGACTTCAACTCTCACCAACTGGGAGGAAATCTACACATATCAGAGCTCTATTTGCCTGGGAAGATGCCTCTCAGATCACATGTGCTGCACACTGGATGTCAACTGGATGTCAACTTGAATTTGTGACTTCAAAATTCCTCCATTTAATGCTTGTATGCAAGTTCATTGCCATAAAATCAACATTACCACCCCCTCTCTCTAATTTTAACAGCCTTAGCCCTAGGGGACATGTATGAATAGAAAAAAAAGTTTTTAAATCAATTTTTTTTCAGGACAGAGCAGTGGTTTTAATAATGGTTAAAGTGAGAAAAAAAATAATATGAAATATTCCTTTAAATATCGTGCTTGGGGGGCTTGGATCTCTGTGATGTTTAGAACAGTGCCACCACAAAATTACATTTGTAAAGGAAAAATTGTAATTTAAAATTGCTTGCGGCTGTATTGCTGGTTCCCTGCAATATAGATAAAGATCATTGAAAAGCATTGCGTTGGGGGTCTGGTATGGATTTTAAGGGGAACCCCACACCAAATTTTTAAAAAATGGTGTTGAGGCCCCCCTAAAATCCAAACCAGACTGTTATCCGAGCACGCAGCCCTGGCATGGCAGGGAGGGTGGGGACGAGTGAGCGTGCCCCCTCCGAACCTTATCAGGCCACATGCCCTCAACATGGGGAGGGTGCTTTGGGGTCTGGTTTGGATTTTGGGGGGACCCAGCACCATTTTTCCCAAAAATTTGGCATGGGGTTCCCCTTAAAATCCATATCAGAAGGGCCTGGTACGGATCCCTACCCAAAATTGTGTATTTAATTTTGGTGTGGAGTTCCTCTTAAAATCTATGCCTGACCCTTATCCGAGCGTGCATGCACTGTATATAGTCTACACAGCGGTGTAGTGGTTAGCACTTTCGCCTGGCAACAAAAGGGTCACTGGTTCAAATCCCAGCCACAACACTACCTGCCTGGAGTTTGTATGCTCTCCCTGTGTCTGCGTGGGATTCCTCTGGGTACTCCTGTTTCCTCCCACACTCCAAAGACATGCTGGTAGGGAAATTAGATCCTGTTTAATTGGCCCTAGTATATGTATGAATGCGAGTTAGGGACCTTAGATTGTAAGCTCCTTGAGGGTAGGGACTGATGTGAATGTACAATATATATGTAAAGCGCTGTGTAAATTGACAGAGCTATATAAGTACCTGAAATAAATAAATACACTGAATGCAGTGTATTATATATACCATACTGTACATATATATTCCTACACTGACTGTATATACTGTATGCCACTGCCTAACCTTTTGCTATCTCCGCAAATGTTTCCACTATATTCGGCCGCTGTGTAAGTGGCCTTATATAATGTGGGCGTGGACTCAGACCCACTGAGCAATGAATGGCCAAAGGCACACTGCCTTTGGCCAATCATGACTCTCACAGCAGAGCATGCTGTCTTTGGCCAATCATGGCTCTCACAGCAGAGCATGCTGTGATTGGCCAAAGCACGCAGGTCATGTGCATGCTTTGGCCAATCAGCGGGCGGCATTCCCCCACAATTTCACTGCATTATGGGCTGCTCAAATTTCCCACGAGCGCCCCATAATGTTTGGAATTCGGCAACCCCCCGATGTTCAAGTCGAACATATGTTTGACTTGAACCGGGGGACCATCCCTATTGACCATGGATGTACATCGCGAGACACTTTTTTAACATAAAAGATTGGACAAAAAATGTCTCCATTTACACTTTTTAGGTGAATGGGTATGATGTACCCAATACCCATTCACATGGGGAGGGGGGCAGGATCTGGTGGCCCCCTTGTTAATGGGGACTTCCACATTCCGATCAGCCCCCCAACCACAGACCCCAACAACCACGGTTGTCAGGAAGAGGCCCTTGTCCCCATCAACATAGGTACAAGGTGCTTTGGGGTGGGGGAGGCGCAGAGCCCCCCCACCTCAAAGCACACACCACCTCATGTTAAAGGCATGTGGCTTGGTTTGGTCCAGGAGGGGGACGGGCCCTCACTTGTCCCCCCATCCTGACCTCCACACTGCATGCTCAGAAAAGGTTTGGATTTTGGGGGGATACCCTGCTATTCTGTAAAAAAATTTGGAGTGGGCTTCCTCTTAAAATCCATCCCTGAGCCAAAGGGCTTGGTATGGATTGGAGGGACAATACATCATAGCTGCAAGCAAGTTGAAATTACATTTTTGATCAATGTAGGGGAAGATGTGGGAGCTATATGTGGTGTGGGTGGGGTTCATTGATTTGTTTATTTGGCGTCACCACACAATTGCTTCCAGCCCATGTGCACACAGCACTTCCTGTTTACAGCCACATTACACTTCCTGCTGATGTACATCTATAAGGACCATGCAAATATCAATGAGAAGATGACTTATCAGTGCTGGCTCACACTAGTGTGATGCAGGAACCATGCGAATCCACTGCGGGTTCCCACATCGCACCCGACTTAGACAGTTCACACTGCCATATGCAAACTGCTGGGTGTGTCAATAGAAAGCCAATGACACCCCCAAATCAGTTTGCAGATCGCACTGCAAACTGCAAATTCGGACAGGAATCAGATTGCATGGATGTGAATACCCATGTGATCTGATTCTGCTGCGTAACAAAAAAGGGTCCTGTGCGAGTTTGGTCAGGATGCGATACGAATTCAGCCATACTATCTGTATGGATGAATTTGCATAGCACAGATGGCATGTGATTTGCACTGCAGTGCGAATCACATCCGATCTCGGACACCGCAGAAGTGTGAACCGGCCCTAAGGAGGTAATCCACTTCCCCAAAACTACCACCTCCCAAAACAAATTTAAAAAGTAAGTTACAAAAGAAAACTTCAATTGCATTTTATTTTGCCACCAGAAACACAAGTATGTACATATTTACTGGCATTAAAGTATTTACAGTATATACACATTTAGCAAAACAGTTAGCCATTGGGTTCGAAGGGCCCTGCTCATAGGAGCTTACAATCTAAAATTGGACTAGACCTTACAGTGGACACATCTTTACTTTCACCATGCATAACCGCCCACACATTTCATAAAATGACTAAACACCCACATGACATTAGCTGCAAAATTACAGAAAGATAATTACACAAAGCATTACAACATATTAAAAAAGGCACATATTAAAACAATAACCCCCCCCCCCCCCACATTCTACACACATACATTGGGGAGTATTTTCTCCTAGAAGAATGCATGATAAGACAAACAATACACACCCCAATCAGACAGCATGGTCAAATCAAGGCACTTTTGATGGTCAAAATGCACAATAATTTCAGCAAACAGCTCTAGTAAGGCATTTGTCATTAGCAAAATATCATTCCTTCTCCCACAAAAACCACAGCAACAAACCTGACCTCTCATCAGGCCAAACCAACACCCTCTACTGAAGTCCCTTATATAAGCTAGCACTGACACACGCCCAATAGAAGTACACGCCCACCAGTATCTTTCAATCTGTCTTTTCAAATTTATTTCACCTGAGAGGCTGCAATACCTAATACTATTTGCTGTGTTAACCCTTGGCTATGTTCATAAGATCAGTATAACTCCAGGACAAAATTCTATGGTTCTCAACCCTGTCCTCTAGTACCCCCAACAGGTCATGTTTCTATTATTTTGTACAAGTGATTTGATCAGTTTCACTGCCTTAGTAATTACCACAGCTGTTTCATCCGAGAGAAATCCTGAAAGCATGACCTGTTGGGATGCCTTGAGAACTGAAGTTGAGAAACACTGATCCAAGCAACAGTTTTCTCACCAGATGTACCTGTGCAGTGTAAACCCTACAATTTGAAATGTTCAAGTCCCTGGCTGCAATGAGCTTCCAATTTAAAGTCCCAAAATAACTTGCTTACCTTACAGACTATTTGGACAAGAGACTAATAAAATGCCAGCCTGTCTTTGGATTGTGGTGAGAAACCCAACCAGGGGTTTATTATAAACTTCAACACAAGCATTAGCATATTGGGGACGTGAACCAGCAACCTTTTGGGTGCCAGGTGGATTTGCTAGCCACTTAGCTAGTGAGCAGTGAGCACATGTCTTGTCCATCAGTGTGGTGTGAACCAGCCCTAAGTCCAAAGCCATGCTCAATATCACAAGTAATATACAATAGATTGTCCTAAGTATTGGGAAATGTGCCTTTACACACACATGAACTATAATGGCAGCCCAGGGTTCAGTGTAGAGTTTGGCCACAATTTACAGCTATAACAGCTTCAACTCTTCTGGGAAGGCTGGCCATAAGGATTAGGAATGTTTGGCCATTCTTCCAGAAGTGCATTTGTGAGGTCAGGCACTGATGTTGGATGAGAAGGCCTGGCTCACAGTCTCTGCTCTAATTCAGCCAAAAGGTGTTCTATCGGGTTGAGGTCAAGACTCTGTGCAGGCCAGTCAAGTTCCTCCACACCAACCTCCCTCATCCATGTCTTTATGGCCTTTTCTTTGTGCACTGGTGCGCAGTCATGTTGGAACAGGAAGGGGCCATCCCCAAACTGTTCCCAGAAAGTTGGGAGCATGAAATTGCCCAAAATGTCTTGCTGATGCCTTAAGAGTTCCCTTCACTAAGGGGCCATGCCCAACCCCTGAAAAACAACCCCACACCATAATCCCCCCTCCACCGAATGATCTGGACCAGTGCACAAAGCAAGATCCATAAAGGCATGGATGAGCGAGTTTGGGTATAGGAACTTGACTGGCCTGCACAGAGTCCTGACCTCAACCAGATAGGACACCTTTTGGCTGAATTAGAGCGGAGACTGTTAGCCAGGCCTTCTCATCCAACATCAGTGGCTGACTTCACAATTGCACTTCTGGAAGAATGGCCAAATACTCCCAAAGATAAACATCCTAAACCATATGGACAGCCTTCCCAGAAGAGTTGAAGCTGTTATAGCTGCAAGGGTGGGCCAACTCAATATTGAACCCTACGGACTAAGACTGGGATGCCATTAAAGTTCATGTGCATGTAAAAGGCAGGCATCCCCATTGCCTAGCTAGTGTATCTGCCAATATTTGCAATGGTGGTGGAACCCTCCTACACATAAATACTACATTTAGACATAATTTAGGTAAGGCCCGAGTCATGTTTAACAACATAGGACAAACAACATCTCTACATGAAGTAACATGCTTGGGAATCGAACTCAGGACATCTGCAATGGTAGACAGAATCGCTACCTTCTAAACCACAGGGCTACTACACGTCAAGTCCTCCTACACATAAATACACAGATACTGCATTTCTAGGAATATATAGGACTTACATTAGTCAGGAGTTAATCTTCTAAATGCAATCTGTGATTTTTGGTGGTTTTTGCTGCGTGAGTGTAGTAATGTTATCCTCAGATTTTTGGTAATGACATTTTTATTTCTGATGTTGGTACATATATCACATTTTTGGGGCTCAAATTAGGGTCATTTGGAAAGAATAAAGAATAAAAAAAGGGACTCCTTTTAAATTTCCATAAGCAATGGTTTGTGGTTTGTAAAGACACCTGTGTGAGTTTGGGGAAATATTTTTGTGAGATAGATCTCATCAAGTGAAAGTGACAGAGAAAAAAATATTTAACCAAAACAGGAAAAGATACACATTCTAGCATTCTTAAAAACAAAATAGATTATCAAAATTGCAACATTGTTGCCAGGACAATTTCTTTGACAGAGAGATACATGTCATCTCAACATGAAATGGAATTATTTGATAAAGTAATAATTGTACCATTAGAATAAATGGCTGAAACTTGCATTTGGCTAAATAACTCTCATCTTCACTCCCAAAAAAATCTGTGTAAAATAACTCTCATTTTAGTATTTACTATCTACTCAAGGAATTACTCCATGAGAGTTAAAGACCGAGTTGTTTTGTGTCTGTTAGAAGACTGTGCTGAGGGTTAATTTGATTGTTGTTTCCTCTAGTTCCTGGAGGAGCAGCTCCATTTGAACTTCCTGCTTCCTGTAGCAAGTGCTGTCTGATCTACAGCGTATAGTGTGTTTTCCTGAGCTACCTGTATCTGTTCCTCTGTTCCTGTGACCCGGATTGTCTGACTTTGCTGATTTCTGCCTGCGCCGACCCCTGGACTGTCTACGACCACTCTCTTGCCTAGACCTCCTGTACTTTGCTTGCCCGCCTGTTGACGATCCAGCCTGAACCCGACTATCCGCCTGTCTGCTCCTCTTGTACCGCACTGCCAGCCTGTTTCACGACCCAGCCTGTACAACCATTCTTCTAGTGCACGAGTGCACAAACGGACCTATACCATCACCAGTGACCCAGTCTGACCCTCGTGCCATCCTGCTCTCCCGAGCCACCTGTCTACTCTACCAGGGGTTCCCGAGTCAGGGTCGTAAGGGAGGTTACCCACTGCATAAGTCAGACTCCTCCACCAGGTACGTAACAGTATCAGACAGCCATGCCTGAGTCTGTGCAGGGGGCCTCCCCAACGAATGAACTCTGCATGCATCTAGCCGGCCTCACTCAAACGGTGAAGGCTCTCCAAGATGGCTACGTGCAGTTGGAAGGTCAACTCTGGGATCTCTCCGCACCACCCGCATCAGGGTCCAACCCGCTTCCTGGTCACACCCTCGTCACTCTGCCTACCGAGCCGGATGTCCCCCTTCCTGAACGGTTCACCGAGGACCGCAAGAAGTCTCGGGCGTTCCGGAGTGCATGCGAATTATACTTCGCCCTTCAACCTAGCACCTTCTCCCGTAAAGCCACCAAGGTGGGACTGGTCGTCTCACTGCTTCAGGATGGGCCCCAGGCCTGGGCTCACCGACTACTTGAAGAAAAGTCCTTGGACACCACCACACTAGCAGGCTTCTTCCAGGCCATGGCACATCTGTATGATGACCCCCACCAGACCGCTACTGCCGAAGACACACTCCATGTGCTCAAGCAGGGCGACCGCCTGGTGGAAGATTATGTGTCTGAATTCCAGCGCTGGAGCGCCGACACCGCCTGGGACCCCGCAGCCCTCATTTTCCAGTTCCGACTGGGCTTGTCCAAGTCTGTGTTGGGGTTCCCCCGACCTTGAGTGATCTGTTGGATTGGGTCGTGCAGATCGACTGTCGACTACGGGAGCGCAACGCAGAAAGGCAGGCCACCCACCGGCGCCCAAGCCTCTCCCCCAAGGAGAGACTAAATCGTATGACCCACGATCTGTGCCTCTATTGTGGGGCCCCCGGGCACAGGGTATGAACCTGTCCAGCCAAGCGGCCTAGGAGTACCTATCCTGTCCAGCAGGGAGAAGTCCTGTCTTTGATCAGTCCTACGGCCCACTTGACACTCACTGTGACACTTCAGCTACCTGGAGGTGATGTTCCAGTTCAGGCAATTATTGACTCTGGGGCCTGTGGTTGTTTTCTGGACTTGACCTTTGCAGCCCAACATCAAGTTCCTCTCCAGCCCAAGGCCCATAAGATGACCATCCACCTGGCCGACGGGTCCCCCATCAGTTCAGGCGTGGTGACCCACGAGACTATTCCAATTTTAGCCCGCACTCCAGATGGCCATGCGGAGTTCCTACACCTGGACACTATCACATCTCCGCTTTCCCTTGTCATACTGGGGATCCCCTGGCTCCGGGTGCATTGCCCGCAGATCAATTGGGTCACTGGCAATGTGTCATTCACTTCTTCCTACTGCCTGCACCACTGTTTTCCGCCACCTGTAGATCTGGCCCTTACCGCGTCCAACCCGGACCCGGACGCTGATAGAGTAACTCGCCAGGCCGTCCCTCCAGCATACCACGAGTTCCTGGATGTTTTTAGTAAGAAGGGGGCGGACAAGTTGCCTCCCCACCGAGCCTACGACTGCCCGATAGAACTACTTCCAAGGGCAGAGGTACCTTTCGGCAGGATATACCCACTGTCCGAGGTGGAACTTTCGGCCCTCAAGGCATACCTGGAGGATAATCTGCAGAAGGGGTTTATCCGGCCACCTACATCCCCCACCGGGGCAGGGATATTCTTTGTCAAGAAGAAGGACAAGTCCCTTCGACCATGTATTGATTACTGGGAGCTCAATAAGATCACGGTTAAGAACCGGTATCCCTTGCCTCTGGTCCCTGAGCTATTCCAGAGACTCGGTTCGGCCAAGGTGTTCTCCAAGTTAGACCTCTGGGGGGCCTACAATCTCCTCCGCATCCGAGAGGGGGATGAGTGGAAGATGGCTTTCCGAACCCGATTTGGCCACTACAAGTATTTGGTCATGCCGTTCGGCCTGTGTAACGCTACGTTTCAACACTTGGTTAACAACATTTTCCGGGACGTCTTAGACATATTCCTAGTAGTCTACCTGGACGATATTTTAATATTCTCCTCATCCCTGGAGGAGCACCGCAGCCATATCAAGAGCGTACTGAGCCGCCTGCGTCAGCATGGACTTTACGCTAAGGCTAAGAAGTGCGCTTTTGAATGCTCTAGCATTTCTTTCCTGGGCTTCATCCTCTCCACCTCTGGCATCACCATGGACCCCCAGAAGGTCTCTGCTATTGTGGAGTGGCCATCGCCTACGGACAGGAAAGGGGTGCAACGCTTTGTTGGCTTTGCCAACTTTTACAGGAAATTTATTAAGGGGTTTTCTGCAGTGATCGCCCCCATCACACAACTCACTAAGTAGAATACACGCTTCCTGTGAACCACGGAAGCCCAAGCAGCCTTTCAGCAGCTAAAGATGCTTTTCACCTTGGCACCGGTCCTCAAGCATCCTGACCCCACTCTGCCGTACACTCTGGAAGTGGATGCATCTGAAATGGCGGTGGGAGCGGTACTCTCACAGAGACTAGGGCCTAAGGCCACTCTTCACCCCATCGCCTTCTTCTCCCAGAAATTAACGCCTCCAGAGAGAAACTATGATGTGGGAGATAGGGAATTACTTGACATAAAGTCCGACCTGCAGGAATGGCGGTATTTGCTGGAGGGAGCGGGGCATCCGGTTCTAGTGTTTACTGACCACAAGAACTTAGAGTATCTGCGGACAGCCAAGCGATTGAAGCCCCGCCAGGCCCGCTGGGCCCTCTTCTTTTCCCGGTTTCAGCTTCATATCACTTACAGGCCTGGGTCCAAGAATGTGAAACCGGATGCCTTATCCAGAATGTTCCATAAGACACGGGAGTCGGGCCCACCTGATACCATCCTCCCATCCCGGAGCTTCTTACTTACCCAAGAGTATCTCCGCTCCCAAATTAGGCGGTCTATTGCTGGGTCTGTCTGTCCCCAGGACCCTAGGCTGACTCAACACCCTTGGCTGGGTGCAAGAGTTTTTGTCCAGGAAGGACAACGTCTGGTGGTGCTGGAATTGTGCCACAACCATAGGCTGGCTGGCCATTTCGGGGGGCGTAAGACCACGGAGCTCCTGGCACGCTCCTTCTGGTGGCCTCAGATGGCCAAGGACTGCCGGGAATACGTGAAGGCCTGTCCCACCTGTGCCCACAACAAGGTCGACCGGACCAAGGCCTGGGGGCTGCTAAACCCACTACCTGTCCCTGAGCGCTCCATGTGTCAATGGATTTTATTGTGGAGCTACCTCCGTCAGCTGCATTCTCCACCATCCTTGTAGTAGTGGACCGTCTGACTAAGATGGTCCACTTCATACCCATGAGGGGCACACCTACGGCCATCCAAACTGTGGAAACATTTATCAAGGAGGTCATCCGCCTCCACGGAGTCCCGGCCAACATCGTGTCGGATCGGGGAGTACAGTTCACCTCTCGGTCTGGAAAGCCCTCTGCTCGCTACAAGGAATTGAACTGGCACTCTCCTCTGCTTATCACCCTCAGACCAACGGCCAGACGGAGAGAACTAATCAGACTCTGGAGCAGTACCTCAGGTGCTATTCATCGTTCTCTCAGGGCGACTGGGTCTCCCTGCTGCCAGTAGCCGAGTTCGCCTACAATAATGCTGTCCACTCAGCAACAAACCAGTCACCATTTTGGGCGAATCTCAGCTATCACCCCTCGTTTCTGCCAGACCTGATACCCAAAAGTGCAGTGCCTGTTGCTCAAGACATGGCCACCTTCCTGGTGGAAAACACCAAACTCCTGCGAGAGACACTATCTCGATCGCTGGAGTATAACAAACAGACTTTTGATAGAAGAAGGAGAGGGGAACTGGATCTGCAGCCAGGCGATCAAGTCTGGCTGGCCACCAAGAATTTAAAGCTCGCCTGTCCCTCCAAGAAACTGGGACCTAAATTCATTGGCCCCTTCCCAGTCAAAAGAAGAATTAACAGGGTGGCGTATGAGCTGAGCCTTCCCTCCTCTCTTTGGGTGCACCCCGTATTTCATGTGACTCTGTTAAAGCCGGTAGCCCTGGACCGATTCCCGGGAAGAAGAACGACCCCTCCGGAGCCAGTCATCATTGACGGCGAAGAAGAGTTTGAGATCGAGGCAATCCTTGATTGCAGAGTGAGGAGGGGTGTGACACAGTTCTTAATTAAATGGAAGGGGTACGGGCCAGAAGAGCACTCCTGGGTACCCGAAGAGCACATCAATGCCAAGGAACGTGTCAGATCCTTTTGGAGGAATCACCCGGAACTGAAGGCCCGGCTGGGCATCCGGAGGCTGCCCCTTGGGGGGGGGCAATGTTAGAAGACGTGCGGAG
>BLSH010423139.1:126298-136879 GCA_018402905.1 Glandirana rugosa | reverse complement strand
TCTGCCCCCCCCCCCCCCCTCCACATAGGCAAAGGAAGGAAGGAATGTGCAGAGCTGTGCTGTGACAAGTCAAGCTCTGTGCCAATCTATTTATAGCAACCTCCCACGACACAAGTTTTATCTCGCATGTCAGAGAACTTGTCAGAAGTTATCAGGCTGATAACAGAGGAACAGAGCAGGAGAAAGCCACGGGACTCAGTGCTTTGAAGAGAGATAAGAAAACACTGCGGATAGATGTGCCCAGCTCAGATTTCATGAATCGGGTTTACATCCACTTTAAATCAAGTTCCTGAATGAAAATAAAAAGTGTATGGCCAGTTTCACATTCTGTCAGGGAGTGGCAATGCCATTATCCAAAAGAGACACGGGGGAATAGCGAGTAGACTGATCTTTAGGGAAATCTAAAAGAATATTCTTTGAGATCAGAAAGACACGTTTTAGAGATCTGTATCCACTTCTTAAGGGCTTATTAACAAACATAATTAATTATACAAGTTAGGGTTGGGCTTTAAAGTTAACCTATGCCCCAACAGACCATACTCACCTTTCTTTAGGGAGTGCATAAAACAGTTTACATAAGGCTGGGGAGTCTCCCCATGTGGTAGCGCTGGTACTTGATGACTAGCCCAGTGCTGTCATGAGTAGTGAATCTCATGTTGTTCATTATGCAGTGGTACCAGGCATTTTCTTAGATCACAACACTTCCAAAACAGCCGGGAAGAAACAAATAAGTGCTATTGAGGAGGAAAGCGTTTAAAGAAAACATGTTGCTTTGTCCTGCATTGGCAAAGCAAATGTTTGTTTTAAGGCCGAAAGATATATTTAGGGCCGGTTCACACTTGAAGCAGCGTGACTTGCAGGGCGAATCGAGTCGTCCTGCTCGAAATGACCTCAGCACGGCTTGCAGGAGACTTCTATCATAGAAGGTTCTAACTTCTATCACGCTGAGGTTACCCCAAAAATAGTGCAGGAACTTTTTTTCTAAGTCGGAGTGCAGCGACTCGCTCCTATTAGAACAGTTCCATTGCACTGCATTGAGGCGACTTGTCAGGGGACTCAAATCGCCTGACAAGTCACCTAGGTGTGAACCGGCCCTTAAAGAGGAACTGAACTGTGGAAGCTGCACCCAAAAAAGGCAAGTAGAGGAAAAGGATTAGTCTCCAGTATTACCTATGATGCTTCTGCAGCCAGACTTTTTCTATTACTGACTTACCAGTGAGACTAGCAGTCATAGGCAGCAGTGCCTTAGATCTCACACTGCAGATATACAGCTATGAAGCTGTAAGCACGGGAATAACTACAGTGCAAAAGTATTCATACCCCTTGCAATGTTTCACATTTTGTCATGTTACAACCAAAAACGTAAATGCACATAATTGTGAAATGGAAGTAAAATCATAAACAGTTTTCAAAATTTTTTACGGATAAATATCTGAAAACTGTGGCGTGCATTTGTATTAAGCCCCTTTACTCTGATACCCCCAACTAAAATCTAGTGGAACCAATTGCCTTCAGAAGTCACCTAATTAGTTAATATATCCATCTGTGTGTAATTTAATCTCCTTATAAATATAGCTGTTCTGTGAAGCCCTCAGGCATTTGTTAGAGAAGCTTAGTGAACAAACAGCACCATGAAGGCCAATGAACACACCAGACAGGTTGGGGATAAAGTTGTGGAGAAGTATAAAGCAGGGTTAGGTTATAAAACAAGTATCCCAAGCTTTGAAAATCCCATGGAGCACTGTTCTATCCATCATCCGAAAATGGAAAGAGTATGGCACAACTGCAAACCTACCAAGACATGGCCGGCCACCTAAACTGACAGGCCGGGCAAGGAGAGCATTAATCAGAGAAGCAGCCAAGAGGTCCATGGTAACTCTGGAGGAGCTGCAGAGATCCACAGCTCAAGTGGGAGATTCTGTCCACAGGACAACTATTAGTCGTGCACTCCATCAATCTGGCCTTTATGGAAGAGTGGCTAGAAGAAAGCCATTGTGGAAAGAAAGCCATAAGAAGTCCCGTTTGCAGTTTGCGAGAAGCCATGTGGGGGACACAGCAAACATGTGCAAGAAGGTGCTCTGGTCTTAGGCACAATTATCATTTCAAAATTTTCCCTATAATATAACAAATCTTTTCTATTTAAGCTTCTCTTGTCTGCATCTAAAGTTGTATTTTAGTTATTGCAGCTTGCTATTGCTTTGCCAATCTAGATATCAAATATTGTTTAATTGAAGATTTCTACTTTTCTAGGACTGGCTTTCTTACCTGCTAGCATTTCGTACCTACTATGTACTAACCTGTTTGGGAGGCTGTCTCATAAGATAGGAAGGTGAGACAAACATACACTACTGAAACCCCAGCTTATTCTTTGACTGAATACGGTGACAATCTTTTTTTTTTATTTTTATTTTTTTTTAGGTGGCTGTGTACACTTATTGGTATGATTGTGGTTGGAGTTAGCCTTCTTTGTGTGAGTACAATTTGGTAATTTTGCAGAATAATGATGATGAACCTTAAACATATATATTATTGAAATGCTACACCAATACTATATTGACTTTGACCTCGCAAAGCTATTTTGCCCTAACAAACCACTAAGGCTCCATTCACACTTGCATAACTTGGATATGTTTTTGGCTTTGACCAGTGATAATGGAAAACTGTTGCACAACTGGTGCATTGTATAGCATTCAGATACGACTTCCATGCAACTTCTGAGGGTTAACATTGAAGTCTATAGCCCTCAAGTTGCATGAAAATCAGACCAAAGTAGTGCATGAACTACTTTGAAGTCGCTGCAACTTTAAGTCACGCATACATGAATGGCTATCATTGAAAACATGGGGAACGACTTGTCATGTAACTTTGATGCCCAAAGTTGCATGACAAGTCACACAAGTGTGAATGGAGCCTGAATAACAATTGTATCCAAAATATTCAATATTGTTAGTTACTTTATTAGGACTATGAAAAACATAATAAGGCTGGGTTCACACTAGTCCGATTCTCGAACCGACATTAGGAGCAAAAGTCGCATTACTTCACGAAAACTATGATTCCCTATGAGAGCCATCGTAACTGGTCCGACTTGTGTTTTTCAAAGTCGTACCGACTTTGAAAAAGGTTCCTGTACTACTTTTGTCCGACTTTGATCCCACTTCAGCCCATTGAAAGGCATTGAAGTCAGATCAAAGTTGGATCATTGTCTTAACTGATCCGACTTTTGCATGCGACTTGTGCTCTGAGAATCTTGAAGGGGAACTCTATGCCAAATTTAAAAAAAATGGCATGGGGTCCCCCTCCAAAAGCATACCAGGACCTCCGGTCTGGTATGGATTTTAAGGGGAACCCCCAATGCTGAAAAAACAGCGTAGGGCCCCCCCAAAATCCATACCAGACCCTTCGGTCTGATATGGATTTTAAGGGGAACCCCCACGCTGGATAAAACGGCGTAGGGTCCCCCCAAGATCCATACCAGACCCTTATCCAAGCACACAGCCTGGCAGGCCAGGAAAGGGGGTAGGGATGAGTAAGTGCCCCCCCTCTTGGACCATACCAGGCCGTATGCCCTCAACATGGAGAGTATGGGTGCTTTGGGGTGGGGGGGCACTGCGCCCCCCCCGCCCCAAAGCACCTTGTCCCCATGTTGATGAGGACAAGGCCCTCTTCCCGACAACCCTTGCCGGTGGTTGTCGGGGTCTGCGGGCGGGGGGCTTATTGGAATCTGGAAGCCCCCTTTAACAAATGGGACCCCAGATCCCAGCCCCCCACCCTATGTGAATGGGTATGGGGTACATTGTACCCCAACCCATTCACCTAAAAGGAAAATGTAAAAAAAAAACACATACTACACAGGTTTTTAAAGTATTTTATTAAATCAGCTCAGGCATCTTCTCCCCTCTCCAGCGTCTTCTTTCTTCTGCTCTTTTGCAGGGTCTTCTTTCTTCTGAGGGGTCTTCTTTCTTTTGCCGGTTCTTTTCCCTCTCCACGGTGTCTTCTGCTCTTTTGCAGTGCCTTCTGTTCTGTTACCGGTCTTCCCTCTGTTCTTCCTTTCTTCTTCTTCCCATGTTGACACGACACGATCTCCCGCACGAATGGTGTCTCCGTGCTGTGCAGTGTCTTATATTGACATGGGGCAGGGCCACCCGCTGAAAACATCCGAAGGCCCCATCCCTTATGACGTCACAATCCGGGGCGCAGGCACCATTTGTGCGGGAGATCGGGTTGTGTCAACATGGGAAGAAGAGAGGAAGAACAGAGGGAAGAGGACAGCAGAGAAGACCGGCAACAGAGAAGACGCCACGCAGAGGGAAAATAGAGGGAAAAGAACCGGCAGAAGAAAAGACGACCCCTCAGAAGAAAGAAGACTCCACGTGGGGGAGGGGGTGTTGAGATGCTGGAGATGATTTCATAAAATACTTAAAAACCTGTGTAGTGTGTTTTTTTCACACTTTTTTTAGGTGAATAGGTAGGAGTACCCAATACTCATTCTCATAGGGTGGAGGGCCAGGATCTGGGGGCCCTCTTGTTAAAGGGGGCTTCCAGATTTCTATAATTCCCCCGCCCACAGACCCAGACAACCACGGGAAGAGGCCCTTGTCCTCATCAACATGGGGACAAGGTGCTTTGGGGTGGGGGGGTCGCAGAGTCTCCCCTGCCCCAAAGCACCCATACTCCCCATGTTGAGGGCATGCGGCCTGGTATGGTCCAGGCTCCAGGAGGGGGGGGGGGCGCTCGCTCGTCCCCACCCCCTTTCCTGGCCTGCTAGGCTGCGTGCTCGGATAAGGGTCTGGTATGGATTTTGGGGGGGGGACCCTAGACCGTTTTTTTCAGCGTGGGGGTTCCCCTTAAAATCCATACCAGACTGGAGGGCCTGGTATGCTCTTGGTGGGGGTTCCCCTTCAAGATCCCCAGAGCACAAGGTGCCTGGTATTGTCGGGATCAAAGTCGGATCCCTGTTCACAGAAATTGGACCGATGTAGGACCAGATGTATGACCGTAAATCGCACAGCAAAGTAGGATCAAAGTCGGACCGTTTTAATGACGGACAGTGCAAAACCCAGCCTAAAAGACACAAAAAAATTCCCCAGATTGTTTCAATAGTTTTAAAAGAATACACTGTGATCCTGCCAAGAAGGTCCTTGTTCAGGCACTTTCTGTTAAGAGGTGAAAGCTTCCTCCTAATTGTTCTCTTGTGTGGTTATCCTGTTACATTTGGAGAGCACAAGTGGCCATACAGGAACACATTGCGCAGGCTTGGTCCATTATCAGGAAATTGATACAGAGCAATATTGTGCGACTGACGCTAGAGTGAGTTTATACAGATAAAAAGTAGCTGAAAGAGGATGTTACCATATCTTAGAACCTTCCCACCCTCGTGCATAGTCGATGCTTCAAGACAGCAACAGCTTCCTGTGTTGTTTACAGCCTGGATGCAGAAATCTCCTAAGATGTTTTCCATGCCTGCACAGTAACTCCCCATGGCAGTGGTTCTCAACTCCTGTCCTCAGGACCCACCAACAGGCCAGATTTTCAGTATTACCTTGGGGAGTTGCAGACTAGAATACTGCAATCACTGAGGAGCAAATGATATCACCTGTGATGCATTTCAGTTATCCTGCAAACCTGGCCTGTTAGTGGGTCCCGAGGACAGGAGTTGAGAACCACTGCCCCATGGGCTTGATTGGTGCCACAATCCCAGGGTCTTTACTCTAATTATGCACTAAGGTAGGGGGGGTTCTACTGTAGGTTAGCTTGGGGGAAGGGGGGTTGGCTGTTTTAGCAAACATGTAGGTTGTACCCATATACTGTATAGACATCCCACAATCTCATTTAAAAAATGAATTGTCCAACATTTTACATTTTACCATAAAACCTAATTCTCAAATACTCCAACATCTAACAAACTAAAAAGACATTAAAGATTTCAAGTGTAAAGGAATTATAAAAAAAAAAGATTTCAAGTGTATCCTTCTATGTACCGAGCCTTTTTACATCCTGATGCTCTTCCATGTTTCAGGTACCACTCGCTGTCAATATTTATGGTCTCATTGGCCCCAATGCTGGAATTGGCATTGCCCTTGGAATGGTGGATGCATCCATCATGCCCATCATGGGAAACTTAGTTGATCTGCGGCATACCTCCGTCTATGGTGGGATATATGCCATCTCCGATATTGCTCTGTGCCTGGGCTTTGCAGTGGGTAAGTAAATAGTTGTTATTTTTATTCTATATGAAATACCTGTTATTATATAAAAGTGTCTGCTGTTGTCACATACAGGTCTGCCATCATGCAAATCTTCACAGTCTTGTTCCTGTAAACAATTGGATATGACGTACCATATGCAAACGATATGCAGGGACAAATAACAATCAACAGGCTTAAAGCTGACAAAGAGAGAGACAAATTAATATAGCTATGTAATTATTAATACGTCATATAATTTTTTAAATCCAAGCAGTGTAAGTACCTGAATTTGACCTGGTATCAGCCTCCTGCAGTCCCTGTAAACCAGGCCTAGAGTGTATGGAAGGAAGAAATAGTGAAAGGACAAATTAGTTCATGTGTTGGCATAAAGCATGTTGGCAGGTGCAGGTAGCTTGCCTGCTACTAGATAGCTCTAGTGCCATTATGTTATGGTAGAGTAAAAGTTGTAATCAGGTGTTATGTCCCCGTTTTGAGAAGTTCCTCTTTAGTGATGTCATGGGTGGGGCTAGTGCCCATATAAATGCCAACTGTGGGTAGAGCCAGTTGGAGTCCAGGACATGGGAGCTAACATCACCACTGCTAAGATGTATTCTTCTGCAGAGCTGATCGAAAGAATTCCCAGGCAAGGTGGTACAGAAATGCGAGGAAAAGCTGTAGTCTCCCTGTCTCCCCTGACCTTCTTCTGCAGTACCTGTAGCAGGGTGTGTGATGCCTTGAAGGCCTGGACAGAGCCCTTTGATGTGAGTAATGGTGGGAGCCTGGGAAAGAGTAGGTTATCTGGGAGCAAGTAGGTCATCTGGGAGCGTGCCTGGCTGGGCAAATCTATAGAAGAGACAGTGGGGAAAGACTGGTATACAGAAGCACCTTGTTCCCCCTGACCCTCAGCTGCTGGTACTGTGAGTGACCTAGTGATAGAAGCTTAAAACCACTTCCGGACCGCCCGCCGTCATTATACGGAGGTCCTTTGAAGGGGAATACCGTTGTTATGGTAGCAGATAGCTACCATAACCCCAGTATTTTTTTCTGTAGTTTCTCTCTGGTGCTTTGTTCCTCTGTTATCAGCATGAGTCACTTCTGAGAAGTTCTGGGACACATGATATAACAGTAGCTGAAAATTTGTGTGGGGGAGGGAGCTTTGAGGGAGATAAGCACGGAGTTTGTCTATTCAGACTACAGCTCTGCATGTTCCTTTGTTCCTCTGCCTAGGTGGAGGGGGGGGGGGTGTCCCTTTCCTCCAATCAGCTCTCACACACTGTAAATGCAGTCTCCCCACCACCCCTATGAACTGCTGAAAGAGGAAGAAAGATTTCTAACAATCTGCACTTTTTAAAGGGTGTAGAAAGCTGAAGACAGCAGATAAACATGTAAAACTTATGTAGGGAGATTTGTTTCATCTCTGTGTATCATCAGAGGCTGTTCACTTCAATGGGTATATGTGAGGGTGTACATCCACTTTATATATATGGTGGCAAAGCAACTCTCCTGCGCAGGATCATGTACCTAGTACGTGATTATACACTTCCGGGTGATTAGACACAACAGGAGCTGATTGACGGGTACGGCGGACTCGATGTCCACTGGCACCCACCGGTGCTTCGGTACACAGGCAGATTGCCGTTCTGTCACTACAGAAGACATGGATATAGTGTCTCTGCTAAGAAGGGGCACCAATCCATGCCTTCTCCTAATACAAGCACCTCTCCCACAGTAGTAAAGCATCGGTCAGGCACACATTTAACCCTTTGATCGCCCCTGATGTTAACCCTTTCCCAGCCAGTGTCAGTACAGTGACAGTGCATATTTTTTAGCGCTGATCACTGTATTGATGTCACTGGTTCCTAAAAAGTGTCAAAAGTGTCAGTTAGCATCCCGACTGTCTGCTGCAATATCGTAGTCCCGCTATAAGTCACTGTCCACCCCCCCCCCAATAAATAAAATGGAGCACAAGCTGCCACTGATTTCAACAGTGATGTGATTGTAGGTACCTCAATGCTAAGCTAGGTCTGCTGAGTTAATTTTGCTTAACATAAAAGTCACGGAGTTAATGATATGTGTTGCATTAATAAGAAATGCACTAATGCATGCACTAATAAGAAACTCTCTGAACTGAAATTGGCAATCTTAGATCCCAATTAGAAGATTTCCCTGTTCTAAAGACAACTCACAATTTGACTTTCCCCCTTTCTGAGACCTAGACTAAGAGGGTGAATCTACTCACCAGGGACAAAGACACCAATACATGATAAGTGGACCAAGGGATGTATTTGTGACATTTAGGCCTCATACACACGGACGTTTCTAAAAAAATAAACAAAACGTCGGGCCCGACGTCAAGGAAAAAAAGTCGGCGTCTTTCGGCGTTATGCATTGGCGTTTTTGAGCGTTAGTGAGCGTCGGCGTCAATAGTCGTTTTTTTTTAAAAAATCATCCCTCTGCTATTTTTCAACCTAAAAACGTCGGCGTCAAAAAACGTCCGTGTGTATGAGGCCTTAAGGTGAAAGAAAAGTCTAACTATACCTATTCTTAAAAATATTCCCTCCCCCCTCCCTATAGCTATCCTGCCTATGCTGTATAAAAAAGATCTGTGCACTTACATATTATTAATCCAGATCGGTCTGGTCATGTGATCCTGCAGCTCCAGCTCCCATGCGCCAGTGAGCGACTGCTGCTTTTTTATACAGAGTAAGTAGGATAGATAAGATGAGCGGAAGGGAACATTTTTAAAAACAGTTAAGCCGGCCATAGATGAGTCAAAATTTGGCCGAGATTCAAACCATGTATGGACAGGCTGATTGTACCAAAGTCAATCCATCATGCAACTTGGGTACAAGCAGCATGTCAGATTTTTAGAATGTGATTATTGCCAGCTGCTATAGCTGCTAGCAATAATGACTGTGTTCTCCTGGTAGGAACAGCTCCCCGCAATCCCCTCCCCCCACCCCTGCTGGGAGAACACAATGGCTCCACAGGAAGGAAATTGAGCGATTTTCTTTCCTGCAACTATCTATGTCCTGTTTTAGAGTTAGTTTTTTTCTTCCACTTTAATGAACACCTATTTGTCTTAAAAGAGCATAATATGGCCCTCATGTATCTTGAAGCTCTAATTGGGGCTAGCTGAGAAACAGTGGCGGCTGGTGGTTTTTAGTTTGGGGAGCGGCAAAACCCCCCCCCCGCACATCTTCCGGTACTACTGGCACATCGGGCAGCAGCGGGGACCGGACATTGGTGGGCACATTGACATCAGACAGTGGCGGTGATCGGGCATTGGCAGGCACATCGGGCAGTGGCGGGGATCGGGGCATCGGCAGACATCATGCTGTGGTGGGCATCAGACAGTGACTCCTGTGTCTTCTCCTCCTCGCTTCCGCTGTGCATCTCCTCCCCTCTTCCGAGGCGTTCAATAGGATCGCTGTCCTTTCAGCCAATTGGGTGACGGGTATCAGACCCGCTCCCCGATTGGCCGGGAGAAGGATCAGTGTTACAATAGCAAATATTAATTCGCTGTTGCAACACATTTGGATGGGCAATGGTCTGCGCCCCGAGCCCATCCAATTTTGAAGCCTATTAGAACCTCTGGCTCCAATCAGGTGCTTCAACAAACACACCCCCGACCACCCCTGCCATAGGAATTCATGGATAGGGAGGGAGGTGGCGGTGGATAGGGGAGGCGGCAGCAGTGGATAGGGGAGGCGGCGCCCGTGCACCCACAATGGATGGGCCGCCCCTGCTGAGAAATTAGTACTGGCAGCAGAGGACAGATGGCACCCTCGGAGGGATGGGAGGAGGACACATCCTTAGATCTCAGGGGTTCATGTTGGGACTTGTGGTAGCTATGGCTAAGCATCCGTGGGCAGGATGTGAAACGCGTTAGCTGTTTGCTCCATTTTTGTCTGCATGGATCTTTGAAATAAAGCATTGGAACTTGAGTGCGGCTCACCGGATTCCTTTTTGCCACAACTTCTGCATTAGCATACCTGGCCAGCAGCTCTGAGGGATTTAGGATTACCCACAACTATGCTTAAGCCTTAGCAGTCTTTCCTTTACATGCTCGGACTTGTAGTCTTTCACATTTGGGGGTGTGACCCCCCAAACATGAAGGACTACAGGTCCTAGCATGAACCCCTCAGAGCTGAAGATGTGACATCCCCGCCCCAAAAATTGGCAAATAAAATTAAAAATCATCTTTTGGCCTGTTCAGCAGGGACTGGCCGAGATTCAAAGTATGTATGGACAGGCTGATTGTACCAAAGTCAATCCATCAATCAACTTGGGTACAAACAGCATGTCTGATTCTCGGTATGTGATTATTGTCAGTGGCTATTGCTGCTAGCAATAATGACTGTGTTCTGGTAGGGACGGCTCCCCACAACCC
>BLSH010423139.1:111933-126288 GCA_018402905.1 Glandirana rugosa | reverse complement strand
CAACCCCCCCCCCCCCCCCCCCATGCCCGCAGGGAGAACACAACGGCTCCACAGAAGGAACTCCCCCATCAACACTGACTGTGTTGATGGGGAAATTGAGCAATTTTTCTTTCCTGCAACCTTCTATGGCCTGCTTTAGAGTTAGGTGTTCATTAAAGTAGAAGAAAAACCTATTTGTCGTAAAGGAGTATAATATGGCCCTCATGTATCTTGAAGCTCTAATTGGGGCTAGCTGCAAAACAAAATTTGTTTAAAATTAAAAAAAAAAAACAGGCCACTGAGAAATGAGTACCTTATTTATGTAAATGTAACCTTCATGCATTGTCTGCAGGTGTTATGTTTTATTGAATAAACTCATACACTGATATATGTAAGATTAGAAATTCATTCAACTGTTAAATAGGCTTCCATAACCTTTAGACATTTGCAATTTTAGGACCTTCGATTGGAGGAGCCATTGCAAAGGCCATAGGATTTGCCTGGTTAATGGTCTTCATTGGAGTTTTAAATATCATCTATGCGCCTCTCTGTCTCTTTCTGCGCAATCCACCGGCTAGAGAAGAGAAACTGGTAAGAAGAGTCAACATTTCTAGTTTCACATTGACCGTTACAAAACCGCTTCTAATGAATTGTCTTAAATCTGTAGGCTATTATAAACCAGGAATGCTCCATGCAGACAAGGACTTACATGACTCAGAGTAATGCTCCAGATCTTCCACTTTCTGACCACAGTGGTGACGAGGAAGACAGCGTTATCCACAACAGAACTGGAAAGATACCCCATTGACCAGTTTTACAAGAGTGGTAATGGAGTGCGTTTAGAAACCTGCAGACTGTTACTTTTCCAACAGTAATCCTCATTGGTCAGCACTGTGGAAAAACAAATTGGATATTAGAATATTAAGTCATGTTCTGAAGAATAAAATGCAACCATCACAGAGATCCTTTCTTCCCTGGCACCACCCGGACAGAAGTCCTCTATGTATCTTCATCCACTCCTGCCTTGATTACAGCCCGGCCACACCAATCCACATTTAGGGTTTATGCTATCGTAGACATTTGTTAATGACGGCACCATTTCCTGCAGACTCTGCACCCTTTCTCCCCACTCATGTTATGTGATTATTACCATGTTGTGAAGTGCTATGAAAGATCATGGCACTATATAAAAGATAATAGCAGAAACAATAATAACCACTAAAATTAAAGCAGAATACAGTATTTTATGGAAGCCTTCATGCTACATGGACTATATATGGTCCATCATTTGACAACCAGAAGGAAGAGAGGTGAGCTGTCCATAGCCAATTCTTGTGATTTCCCCTGTAAATTCCACTCTACCAGTTCTGTTGCATCATGTATGAGCTGATGATTTAGGAAATAATAGTTCATGCTCCCTAAGGTTCCTTTCACTTGGGCGTCAACAGTTCAGTTACATCTGATGTCTACAGATTCATTTACAACAGTTTACATCAGATTGCACTGCAATTAAAGTGGTTGTCAACTTGTGACAACCACTTTAACCTACAGGTAAACCTATGATAAAGCTTACCTGTAGGTGCCCTGCATATCTCCTAAACCTGCACGGTTCAGGAGATATGCGGAGTATTTGCTGTGCCGACATCATGTCGGCACATGTGCAGTGAAGAAACGGCCTCCGTGCCGTTCCTCCACTGCGACCGTGCCATGAATGGCAGCTCGTGCGCACATGCGCGGGAGGGACGTCACGCGACTCTGGCCAGTCACAGCGCCAGAGTCGCAGTCACGGAAGGAAAAGGGGCAGAAGATGGATGCGGCCTGGAGCGGGAATATCGCTGGACGTTGCAGGCTTTGTTTGCAGGTATGTGGCACATAATGCATGGCAGGACTTGTAGTCCTTTGCTTTTGGGGGATGTGACCCCCCAAAATTGAAGGACTACAGGTCATAGCATGAACCCCCGAGAGCTGAAGATGTGACACCCATCAAACCCCCCGGCCCCAAAAAATGGCAAAAAAAGTTATCAAAAATCATCTTTTTTGGGGGGTGTCCCTAAATGGCAGTTTGGAAATGTGGTCACCCTTCTTACGTGGCTTGCGTAAAAAGCCACAGCCAGCTTCCACACAGTTAACATGCCGGTGTCAGGGAACCGAAGACTAGCAGAGGTGATGTGGGGAGGTGCTGGATCCTTGGTCAGAAGAATGTCTGTTTATTAAAAGTCAGCAGCTACAGTTTTTGTAGCTTCTGACTATTAATTTTTGGAAACCTGGCTGAAGCTCCTCTTTAAGTTCACATAAGTTTATATCCTTTTTTTGCATCGTTTTATTGCAGAAAACCAACTAGATGATATCATCCCTGTACAGGGATGAATGGAACACTTGAGCATTCCCATGCTGGTAAAATAGCTCTTGCATGGGTGTATGCTGCCGTATGCCTGTCTGAACAAGGCCTTCATGGAAAAAAGTTTTTTTTTTAAATGGACTTGAATGAACACGGGTGTAGGCAGATGTCAACGGATCACCCTAAGCTCATAGGAATGCATTGCTGTCCATTTTTCATCTGGAAGAGGATAGATGAAAAACACACAAACAGAACGTCTGTTTAAAAAGGCTCTTAGTTTGAAGTGGAGGTGCAGCTTTTTTGTCATGATAGAGTGGAGAAAATGGCCAGGTATTTGAAGAAGTGTTTTAGTGTTTAGCTCTACTAGAACAGCTAGGGGCTGCCACAGAACTACTTCTTGTACTGGTCCCACTTAAAGTGGTATTAAAGTATAACTAAAGCATACTTGTCAACAGTCCTGATTTTCCCAAGACATTCACGGATTTCAGCCCCATGTCCCGGGTTTAGGTCATCCAGACTCCCGGCAAGTATCCCGAAAAATCTGTTTTTTTCCGGGGCAGGGGCCGACCAGGCTGGAGTGTCTGGAGAGGAACGGCAGCTCAAGGTGAGTTGTAGGACCACTGGTGGATTGCTGAATGCAGTGAGGCGCACACCCTGTCACTGCAACAGTGAAACCATTGAAGGAGAATCTGGAACAGCAGCACTCTCCACCAATATGAAAGCAAAATCCTTTATTGAGCTGAAAGCATATGAAGGGGTACAATCAGGTGGCGGGGGCATGGTTGACGCGTTTCACACTACAAAGATTGCTTTGTAAAAACCATGGGATGGGATGGTTTTGACAAAGCACTCTTTGTAGTGTGAAACGGGTCAACAGTGTCCCACCCCCCCCCCCTCTGATTGCACCCCTTCATATGCTTTCAGTTCAATAAAGGATTTTGCTTTCATATTGGTGGAGAGTGCTGCCGTTCCGGATTTTCCTTCAAAGGCTGGAGTGTCTGTTCCCCCTTAAAAAGAGTTTCACTGCTCTGCCGTTATCCAGCGCCACCCAGTGGTGTTGCTAGAGAGGGAGATTGCCGCTGTTCTATTTTGACAGAACACTGCACCTATATTATGCCTGCCCCCCCGCTAAATTACTGAGTCAGGTTGGCTGGGTTATGGCCATGCCCCTGCCCCATCCTTGGATTACACTTCCCGGCATGCCCCAGGGCCCTGAGGACTGGTACATGCGTGCTGCGCTCCCGATCCCAGGTTTGTCTCTCCTCAGCTAGCAGCCCTGTGCAGCTGTGGATCGGGAAATGTCTCACTGCCTGTGATTAGCGGTGTTGTCACGTACCTGGTGGTGGAGTCTGTCTTGTGCAGGGAACAACCGCTCTTGCGCACCCGATTCAAGGACCCCTGGTAGTGGAGACAGAGGCCCAAAAGTGCGGGATGGCACGAGGGCTGGAGGGTCACCGATGATGTAGTGAGGCTCCAGAAGACGTGCAGGTAGAAGGATGGTCGTACAGGCTGGGTCGGCAACAGGCAGGCAGGCAGGATCAGGCAAACGGGTAGTCAGAGTCCAAGCAAGGTTCGTTAACGGGCGGGCAGCAGAGGTACAAAGGAGCAGACAATTGGATGGTCGTGGGTAGACGGGGCCGGTGCAGGTAGCAGAACAGCAGGTCAGGACAAGCCGGGTCAACAGGAGGCAGAGCAAACACAGGAACAGGTATCAGGAGCTGAGGCTTACAGGTCAGGAACGCTGTAGAACGAGCAGCACTTGCTGATGGAATCTCCAGGTTTAAATAGCCCCATTTGGTGCCGTTTCCAGCGCGTGCACGTGCACGGATGCATGCGAGCGCGCACAGGCGTGCGCACCACCGCGGAAACACAGTTTTTAGCAAAATGGTCCCAACTTCTTTGAAGGGCAGGCCAGCTTTAGATTCCGGGCAATCATGTCTGGTGGATAGCCAGACACGATTGCCCGGTTGGAGCTCCAGCTCCCCCCGCCTCCTTTTGTCGTAAGCCTCTTTATTGGATTCCTGAGATTTCGATAGTGTCTCCTGTAGAGTCTTGCAGTTGGATTGGAGGAAGCTGGTGATATCTTGCGCTGCTGGGACGGAACTTTCCGGATTCAGGTCGGGCAGAAACGTAGGGTGGAATCCATAGTTGGCCCAGAATGGGGACTGCTGGGTGGCCGAGTGAATGGTGTTGTTATAGGCAAATTCGGCCACCGGCAGCAGTGCAACCCAATCGTTCTGTGAAAAAGAAGCAAAGCAGCGCAAGTATTGTTCCAGGGTTTGGTTCGTCCTCTCTGTCTGGCCATTAGTCTGCGGATGGTAGGCGGACGAAAATGCGAGCTCAATCTCTAAACTAGAAAATAAGGCTCTCCAGAACTTGGACGTGAACTGGACCCCACGGTCGGACACAATATTACTGGGCACTCCGTGAAGTCGCACGACTTCTCTTATAAAAGTGTTGGCCGTTTCGGCCGCAGAGGGGGTCCCCTTCATGGGGATGAAGTGTCCCATCTTCGTCATTCGGTCCACTATGACGAAGATGGGCGTAAAGCCTTCAGACGGGGGAAGTTCCACAATAAAATCCATCGCCAGTTGCGTCCACGGGCGCTCAGGTATGGGGAGAGGGTTTAGGAGACCCCAGGCTTTAGCCTTGTCCGTCTTATTCCTGGCACAGACAGGACAGGCCCCATATTTCCTGCAGTCCTCGGTAATGTTGGGCCACCAGAATGACTGAGAGATGAGCTCTGCGGTCTTTCGAGCACCAAAGGGACTGGCCAGTTTATGGTCGTGACACCGACCCAAGATCTTAAGATGTAAACTTGGTGGAATAAACATTTTCTGCTCTAGCCACCATAGTCCATTCCTGACAGTCAGTCGAGGGTCTCTGTCGGCAGTGGAACCGGCCAGAACCCGACGGAGTTGGGAAAGAAAGTCCTCATCGGACAGAAGGAAATTCCATGCCGGCAGTATGGTGTCAGGTGGGACAGTACTTCCTGGCTCCGAGAACATCCGGGACAGGGCATCGGGCTTGCCATTCTTAGACCCTGGGCGGTATGTCAAATGGAAGTGGAACCTGGAGAAGAACAGTGCCCAGCAGGCTTGCCGAGGTCTTAGCCTCTTTGCTGTTCGGAGGTACTCCAGGTTCTTATGATCCGTGAAGATGAGGACAGGATGAGAAGCCCCTTCCAGCAAATAACGCCATTCCTCTAGAGCCGATTTGATGGCCAGTAGCTCTCTGTCTCCCACGTCATAGTTCCGCTCTGGTGCGGTTAATTTTCTGGAGAAGAAGGCTACTGGGTGAAGCAGGGCCTTGATACCCTGACGCTGGGACAGAATGGCTCCTACTGCCGTTTCTGATGCGTCCACCTCAAGGACGTATGGCAAGGCTGGATCCGGGTGTTTCAGGATGGGAGCTGAAGTGAAAAGGGACTTGAGTCTCTGAAAGGCGTCCTGAGCCTCGGGGGACCACCCGAATCGGGTGTTCTGCTTGGTCAAGCGAGTGATAGGCTCCTCAATGGCAGAAAATCCCTTTATGAACTTTTTATAAAAGTTTGCAAAGCCCACAAACCTCTGTACCCCTTTTCGGTCTGTTGGTGTGGGCAATTGCAAGATAGTGGAAACCTTTTGGGGATCCATATGGATGCCTGTTGTGGAGATAATTAAACCCAGGAAATGCATGCTCGGCTGTTCGAAAGAGCATTTTTCCACTTTGGCGTACAATCCGTGCTGCCGGAGTCGCCCCAGAACCTTGGTGACGTGCCTGCGGTGTTCTTCCAGGGAAGTAGAGAAGACCAGGATGTCATCCAGATATATTATCACGAAGAGGTCCAGGAAGTCTCGGAACACGTCATTGACAAAGTGCTGGAATGTCGCTGGGGCATTACAAAGGCCGAAGGGCATCACCAAATATTCGTAATGCCCAAAACGAGTGCGGAAAGCGGTCTTCCACTCGTCTCCCTCTCTAATACGGATGAGGTTGTATGCCCCACGTAGGTCGAATTTCGTGAAGATGGTTGCGGACCCCAGTTCCGGAACCAAGGAAAAGTTCCGGAACCAAGGGTAGCGGGTACCGGTTTTTAATGGTTACCCGGTTGAGCTCCCTGTAGTCTACGCACGGCCGGAGCGAGTGATCTTTCTTCTCTACAAAGAAGATACCGGCCCCAGCCGGCGACGTGGATGGTCTGATAAACGCCTTCTTTATGTTTTCGTCCAGGTACGATTTAAGAGCCGCTAGTTCAGGCTCGGAAAGAGGGTAAATCCTCCCAAAAGGCACTTCAGCTCCGGGCAGCAGGTTGATAGGACAATCATAGGGCCTATGCGGTGGAAGCTTGTCAGCCCCCTTCTTGCTAAAAACATCCAGGAATGAATGGTAAGCCTGCGGGAGGAGAGTCTGAATGTCAGGTTCAGTATCGGATTCCAGGCTGAGGAGTGAAGGGACAGTTCCATCTCTGGAACTCAGGCAATTATGGCGGCAGTAGAGTGACTGGAAGTGGACGACTCCGGTGGTCCAGTCAATGCTGGGGTTATGTGCCTGGAACCAAGGTAATCCAAGGATGATGGGGCAAAGAGGAGATGTGATGGCATCCAGCCGCAGACGTTCCTGGTGACCATCCACGGTGCAGGAGAGAAGAGGGACCGTCTCATGCGTAACAGTCCCGGATTTGATGGGCGACCCGTCGGCCAAGCGGATCACCAGTTTATGTGCCTTGGGTTGCAGGGGAACGTGGTGTTGTGTAGCAAAATCCAAGTCGATAAAAAAACTGCACGCCCCAGAGTCAAGGATTGCTGGCACCGTGATAGTCCCTCCGGGAAGCTGTAAAGACAGGGAAAGGGTAAGATGAGCAAGAGACTTGGTCAGGTCATTGGAGACAGTGGTCAAGCACTTACCGCGCTTCGCAGGACATGTCCTCCGCAGCACAGGCAAAGATTCAGCTGGAGCCGGCACTGAGGGAAGGCCAAAGCAGTCCAATCTGCATGGGTTCCGCGACATCCTGCAGAGGAGGAGGAGGATATGGGGTGAAAGGAAGGCGGTGTCGGGTAGCTGGGAACCCGAGGAAGCATCCAGGTAGGGCGTGAGGACTCAGAAGACCTTTCGGCGCGGCGCTCTCTGAGGCGCCGATCGATGGAGATGGCCAGGGTGATCAGCTCCTCCAAGGTCTTAGGGATCCCCACTTGCGCCAGCTCATCCTTTAGGGGTTCCGAAAGTCCCATACGGAACTGAAACAGGAGAGCCGCGCTGCCCCAGGCTGTGTCCGAGCTCCAGCGCCGAAATTCTGCAGCATAGTCCTCCACTGGGCGACGGCCCTGCTGGAGGTTGTGCAGAGTAGCTTCTGCGGTGGCAGCCAAGTGGGGTCTTCGTACAGCTGCGCCATGGCCTGGAAGAAGGCTGCAGCGGTAGCAACTTCGGGGGCATTTTTCTCCCATAGTCTGAGAGCCCATGCCTGGGGCTCACCCTGCAGATGGGAAATGATAAATCCAACCTTTGTGCTTTCCAGGGAAAACATGCGTTGCTGCAGTCCCAGGTATAAATCGCACGCACTCCGAAAGACCCGGAACTTACGTCGGTCCCTGGAGAACTTATCCGGCCGTGGGACCTTGGGTTCCGAGGGCAGGGCCACAATGGTACGGGCCGCAGAAGCACCGGAGGCCGGGGTGGCAGGTAGTTCCTGTACCCTCTCTTCCAACCGGGTATATCCTTCTTGTAAATTCTTGACGGCTTGGGTAAGGCCGGCAAGATGTGCATACAAGTCATCCATGGCGGAGCGGGTTCCCTGCGCAGACTCAGTCATGGCTGCTCATTTCAGTCACGTACCTGGTGGTGGAGTCTGTCTTGTGCAGGGAACAACCGCTCTTGCGCACCCGATTCAAGGACCCCTGGTAGTGGAGACAGAGGCCCAAGAGTGCGGGATGGCACGAGGGCTGGAGGGTCACTGATGATGTAGTGAGGCTCCAGAAGACGTGCAGGTAGAAGGATGGTCGTACAGGCTGGGTCGGCAACAGGCAGGCAGGAAGGTACAAGAGGATCAGGCAAACGGGTAGTCAGAGTCCAAGCAAGGTTCGTTAACGGGCGGGCAGCAGAGGTACAAAGGAGCAGACAATCGGATGGTCGTGGGTAGCCGGGGTCGGTGCAGGTAGCAGAACAGCAGGTCAGGACAAGCCGGGTCAACAGGAGGCAGAGCAAACACAGGAACAGATATCAGGAGCTGAGGCTTACAGGTCAGGAACGCTGTAGAACGAGCAGCACTTGCTGATGGAATCTCCAGGTTTAAATAGCCCCATTTGGTGCCGTTTCCAGCGCGTGCACGTGCACGGATGCATGCGAGCGCGCACAGGCGTGCGCACCACCGTGGAAACACAGTTTTTAGCAAAATGTTCCTTTCCTAACAGGTGTGCAGTGTCAGCTTCCTGGCAGGATTGGGCAGGTGGGATCCTGAACACGCCTGAGCCATTCCTACTGATCAGTGTATTCTCACAAAACAGGAGACCCGCTATCAGAATAGAGTGGCACAAAGGGAAGGATTCCTCCATCTACCTTGCATGTGTGGATGGAGGAAACTTTTTTTTTTTTTCAATCAGTTCTCTTGCTGGAAAGTGTGTTACTGGCTGGATCACCATGTCACAGTAAAGGAAAAAAAAAGAAAACGAACGCAGCCACCACATTTCAGGATTGGTAAGCTGAATTTTGATTCCCTGCAATCAGTCTCTGCACTGTTTATTCAATAGTTCAGTAGTGTACACAGTTCATTTTAATGCTGCACTTTTACTATACTGACTAGAGGTGGGCTCGGGTGTGATCGAAATCCAACATGCCTGATCCTGCCAGGAAGCCGACACTGCACACCACTAATCACAGGCAGTGAGACATTTCCCGATCTGTGCAGCTGCGGACCGGGAAATGTCTCACTGTCTGTGATTAGTGGTGCAGTGCTGGCTTCCTGGCGGGATCGGGCATGTGGGATTTTGCACACACCCGAGCCCATCTCTGACCCAGCAAGTGAGTCTCAAAAGAAAACTTCATGAAATATCAATGGGAAAGGTAGTTGGAGGTAAGTGTAATGTGTTAATTACTTTTACCACCCCCTCCAAAATCCAGCTCTCCTAAAATTGTGCCTGGAGAGAAGTGGTATCATTAGCTCCATGCTAACATGATAATGCCATAAAAAAAATAGAAGAGATAGGAATTAGGAAGTCTATGGGCTAGAAGCATTGACCTATCGATATAGTCATAGTTTCAAAGCTGTATCTCAGAAAGCACTGTACATAAGGTAGGTGTATTTAATGCATTACACTTACCTTTCATTGTCCTTTCCAATTATATTTACTAGAGCTTCTCTACAAATGCTTAACAGAAAGAGGACGATCAATGGGTGATTACAAACAATGTAATATATATCTATGAGCAAAACTTTTTTTCTAGTTTGGGATGGAGAGGAAAGTTTAGACCACCCCCCCCCCCCCCCATCAGGTTTTACTGCCCTCCTCACTTCCTGTCCTGGGGACACCTTGTTAACTGGACAGGATATGTAGGGAGGTTTGCAACAGGAAAACAGACAAAAAGAAAAAGTTGACAGAAGTTCTAATCAGGGCCGGTGCTAGACTATTTTGCGCCCTAGGCAAGACCAGCTACTTGCACCCTACCCTAAAATAAAGGCTCCAAATGCAGCCTGTACAGGGATGCTCTCTCACCTCCTTGCCAATGTTAGCTCCGTGTGCAGACTGACTGGGGAGCTGGGAGGAAGTGATGTTGCGCGCAGCCCGGCCTGTGTGGCACCTCATTGACTGGATACCTCTTCTTCACGGATTGGCTGAAGTTTGCAGGAGATGGCTTTGTCTCCAGCCAACATCATCTAATCTTGCAGAAGTATGCGGAACGCTGGCGCAGTGTGTGGGAAACAGAGCAGCCATCAGAAATTTAGGGGCCCCTTACACAGCTTTAGGTCTGAGTTTGCCCTTTTCATTAGGGTCCTCAACCCCCCCCCCTTACATCAGGGTCCCAAGAGTCCCCTCTCCTTTAATCAGGGTCCCCAGAATTCACCCTTACAAAAGAGACTCCACTTTCATAGGATCCCCAGAGTCTTCCCTTACATTAGAATCCCAAATTCCCCTCTTACATGAGGGTTCCCAGAGTCCCCCTGGCTGTGGCTGCGCCCTAGGCAGCTGCCTAGTTTACCTAGTGGTAGCACCGGCCCTGGTTCTAATGATTATAAGCTCCATCTAAAACTAGAAAAAAATGTCTTTAGATACACTTTAAAATGTGTCTCTATCAAAACCTTTTTCCTAGTTATGGACAGAATGGGGCATGCATGTACAAGGGTTGGCTCTCAAATTTTTATTGCTGTCTCCGTGTCCCTGTTGAGGAGATTCACCTTTCTCCTTTTACCGATGACCATCTTCAGCAAAGCAGAAAATGTGGGGAAATCCAAAAATGTAGAGCTATCCTTAATAACAAGGGGAAATTTGCTAATTCAGGGGACAGTTGTTCAAAAGAGGAATTCCCCTCATTTTGAGAGATTTCCTCTAACTTCCTGTCATATCTCCGGGTAAATATGTGAACTTAATGAGGCACAGACAGCAAAATTATAACCTGGCAGGGATTTTAATCCTTCCCTACTCCAGCCAAAACTGAAAGAAACCCCCATTTGGCTATAATACACTTTAATGTATCACACTATAATATTATTTCATTTGTTTTTGGTTGGAAAAAAATGGAGAATGTTTCAGTTCTGAGGTGTGAAAACATTATTCTAGTCCAGTACATTCAAACAGGTATGACTTTCAGAGGAAGACTGGTGATCGGACTTGGGAATGGCCAAAAACACATATATGGTATAGGTCAGGTCAGGGGTAATGAATTAAAATTCAAGGAGGCCACTACAATTATTTTCTGGTTGAGGTCTGAATCACAAGTCTGTGCCATGAAAGATTGTATGCGTCTTCATCCTTTTTTGGCACACATCAGGTATTCCCATCAAAGTGCCTACTTACATCTGTTTTTTTCATCAGAAGACCCCCTTATATCTGGTGTCTCCCATCAGTGTGCCCCCTTACATCATTTGTCCCTATCAGGGTGCCCCCTTACATTAGGTGCCATCATCAGAGTGCTTCTTTAAATCAGGTGTCCCCATCACATCAGGTGTGCCCATCAGAGTGCCCCTTTACATTAGGTATCCCCATCAGAGAGCCCCCTTACATCAGGTGTCCCCATCACAGTGTCACATCAGGTATTCCTGTCAGAGTGCCCCCTTACATCAGGTGTCCCCATCAGATCAGGTGTGCCCATCAGAGTGCCCCTTTACATCAGGTGTCCCCATCACATTGGGTGTGCCCATCAGAGTGCCCCTTTATATCAGGTGTCCCCATCACAATGCTCTTTTACATCAGATGTGCCCATCAACAGTGCCACCATAAATCGGGTCTCGCCATCAGAGTGCCCCTTTACATCAGGTGTCCCTATCACAGTGCCATCATACATCAGGTGCTCCTACCACAGTGCCATCATACATCAGGTGTCCCTATCACAGTGCAATCATACATCAGGTATTCCCGTCAGAGTGCCCCCTTACATCAGGTGTCCCCATCAGAGTGCCCCTTTACATCAGGTGTCCCCATCAGAGTGCCCCTTTACATCAGGGGTCCCCATCACAGTGCCACCTTACATCAGGTATTCCTGTCAGGGTGTCCCCTTACATCAGGTTTCCCTATGACATCAGGTATCCCCATCAAAGTGCCCCTTTACATCAGGCATTCCCATCAGAGTGCTCCCTTACATCAGGTGTCCCTATCACATCAGGTGTGCTCTACAGAGTGCTCCTTTACATCAGGTGTCCCCATCAGTGTTCCCCCTTAACATGCGCCCATCAGCATGCCCGTGATTTTATGTTAAGGTTCACTCTGATGGGCACATTTTATTTTAAGGGGCGATTTGATGGGCACATTTTGTTGTGCCCATCAGAGTGAACCGTAACATAAAATGTGCCCATCAGCATGCCTCTTAAGAGAAAATGTGCTCATCATTGTGCCCCTGTATATAATACATCCCACATACCTTGAGGCTGTATTCAAATATCAGCGTATTAAATCGCGGGCAGATCTGCCGCAAATCTGCCTGCAATTTGACAGCGCCGATATGTGAATTGCAAAACACGGGACACATATTTGAGATGCCATTCATTTGAATGACACCTCAGAACGCGGTGCGGGTCTGCCGCAATTGTCAGGCCGCGTCACCCAAAAGTAGTTCAGGAGCTACTTTGGGGCGACATGGGTTCCACAATGCGTGTTGCCATGATTGCAGCATGCTTTATTGCCCGACAATCGCGGTAGACCCACACCGCATTTTGAGGTGTCATTCAAATGAATGGCATCTCAAATATGCATCCCGTGCTTTGCAATTCACATATCGGCGCTGTCAAATCGAGGACAGATTCGCAGCAAATCTGCCTGCGATTCAATGCGCTGATATGTGAATGCAGTCTCATGGCAGGCAGGGAGCGGAAGCCAACAGAGGTAGCAGGTTGCAGAGGGAGAGAGCTGCGCCAGGAGTCTTGCTGAAGGGGGGTGACGGGGCGTGCATCATACCCCGCGGCCGGCAAGGAGTGAGGCTGCATTCACACCTGACCTTGGGCGTTTTTGAAGCTTTTTGTTGCGCGTTTTGTAGAGCGACATCGGGCGTTTGCAAACGCAGATGTTGCACTAATACGCGCGTTTGATGCTTTTCCATTGATTCTATGGCAATGGAAAAGTATCAGAAACGCCGGAATATGCCCGATTCGCGTGACAAAAATACCTCCGGGACTAGTTTGAGCGTAGGGCATTTGGCTTCAGGCGTTTTTGAGTGGAGATGTGAACCATCTCCATAGAGAAACATTGATATTTTCCCCTTCAGCGTTTTGTAGCTTCATGATTCAGGCATATTTGAGCTACAAAACGCTCAGGTGTGAGTGGGCCCTTAGAGTTGGGAGTCGCAAGAAAATGAGCAGCAGGGGACGGGTGCGCACATGACGTTACGCCTTACCTGCCTTACCTTACCTGGGAGCCGTGACATAGGCAGTTGCGGGCACACATGCAATGTCAATGGCTGCAGGAGTTGACATAATGTTGAGTCATTTGTGGAGTTGCGAGGATTATGCAAAGTATATCTTGAGTGAAGGCCTTCTTAAAGTGACACTAAACAATATCCTTATTCTAAAAAAATAATCCACATATAGCCACTACTTAATGACCCTGTAATCTATTTTCATTAATTCATTTCTGCCTCTTTTTTTCTGCCTCTTAACGTTCTCAATGAACTACGAACTTCACCTTTTCCTTGTCTGGAAAGAGCAGTGCACGTTAGTTGTGGTCTGTATATACACTACAAATTCTCTAGTCTATAGTCCATGGTCTATTTCAGGAGCAAACAAGAGAGGGTGGCTATGTCCCTACATACATCTAGGGTTGCCAGTGCCACCTTTTCTTCAAGCCAAACCCGAACATTTTTTGAAAAATATACGCTATAGGATTGTAAAAGACCTGGGGCACTTCTGGTGGCCCGAAAGAGAGCAGTAATGTGGCACGCATAGAGCACCATGGTGAACAGTGCGTGTGGCCGACTTGTGAGTGTTCTGCACAGAATGCGGGAGTCAGAAATATTTAATGCACAAAACGCAGGGGTCAGATATGTGCTGGTGAGAGGGCTAGTGCTAGTAGGGGGTGAGGGGAGTTAGATATGTGCTGGGGTGATGCTATGGGAGGGAAGAGGGCTAGCGTTGGGGGGGGGGGGAGTCAGATATGTGAATGGTGGTGCTTCAGTCACGGCTCTACTGTGATGACATGAATGATCGATGCATGCAGAGCAGTGACGGTTCAACAGTGGCTGGGCACCCTAGGCAGCAGTGTGCCCTAGGCGGCCGCCTAGTCTGCCTAGTGGTAGAGCCGGCCCTGATGGGGGGGGGGCTAGTGCTTGCAGGGGGGATGCTTTCGGAGGGGAGAGGGCCAATGCTGGAGGGGGTCAGATATATGCTATGTGGTGCTTTGGGAGGGGAGAGAGCTAGAGCTAGC
>BLSH010423139.1:77474-102331 GCA_018402905.1 Glandirana rugosa | reverse complement strand
CCTTTTTTTTTTCCCCTCTTCCGTTCAGTCTTCTCTACCCCTCTCCTTATTTCGCTACCCCATACCCCATTCCAACAATGACTACAGGTCCTTTTGTATTTAATAATAAGGAAGTATCCGAGATCTGTACAGGTCGTACCCATTACCGTTAAATTTATTGATGTGGGCTTTCTGACATTATGTTAAAAGTGGTTATACTAATGTGACCTTGGCAACCCACTTTTGTACTTTGTCGATATGGACTGTACTAATGTTGGATGTGATGTTACAACTCTCCTTGAAAAAGTGTTGATGTATAAGCTGTCGGATAATGTCTATAAATAAAGAATTTGAAAAAAAAAAAAGAAAACACATGAATGGTAATGCCCAAGGGATGCTTGGTATTGTATATTTAAATAAATTAAAGGGTCAAGTCACCCAAAATATGTGTTGATCCTGCCAATGAAGCCTTATCAAGTACAAAAAAAAACAAGAAATGTGGGGACTTTAAGGCCTCATACACAAAGACGTTTTTTGACGCCGTAGTTTTCTGGCGTTTTTTGCAGCTCTCCATGTTAGTCAATGGCCCCATAAAAACGCCAACGTTTTTTGAGCTGTAGATGGCGTCGGCGTTAGTGAGCTGAAACTAGAACCCACGGCCAGTGCGTTCTGAGGCTGTAATGTTTTGGCATTTTTTGACGCCGACGCCACAAAACGCCAACAAACGCCAACAAATGCCACCTAATATTGTACCGGCGTTTTCCGGTGTTTTTTGACGCCGACGTTTTTAGGTTGAAAAATAGCAGAGGGGTGATTTTTAAAAAAAACGCCTATTGACGCCGATGCTCACTAACGCTCAAAAACGGCAATGCATAACCCCGAAAAACGGCGACTTTTTTTTATTGACGTCGGGCCCGACGTTTTGTTTATTTTTTTAGAAACGTCCGTGTGTATGAGGCCTTAAGGTGCAAATCGGCATAATTATCTTATCATCCAGTACTCAGTAGTGAAGCCTTATCCAGCCTTTAGCCCCATTTTGTGTGTGCTATGGATCTGTACATAAAAATCTGTGTCCATGTATGATTTACTATGCCCCTTGAATTTCCCAGCTGCAGCGCCTGCTGGGGCAGATAAGAACACCTGATTGACAGCATTACGCTCTGCGTGGCCTTGGGGGAGGGGGAAGGTGTGAATAATGTCACCATGATTATTAAGCCTCGTACAGATGGTTCAACGGTCGAATGCAAACGGTCGTACGACCACTCGTACGATCGACCGTTAGTACGTGCGATTAGAACAGCCTACGTACGATGGTCGTACAACTGAAGTTGTATGAGCAAACTAGAAAACTTTGGTAGTACCAACAAGCGTTGTATCTTGTGTACAGAGAAGTTGGTCCAAGAAGTTGTAATGTGCAAAGCACGCATGCTCAGAAGTCAGGAACGGCCGGAAGTTACATGCACCTGAACTTTCTCTTTATATGTTCATTACACATCACTACGTTCAGCTTGGTCGCAAGTTACATGATTCAACATACGATTTGGTCCGTTCGGTCGTACGAACGTCAAACCATGTGTATGAGGCTTTAGAGCTTTACAACTAAGGCCGGCTGAACCGTAGACCCAGTCAAGATTTGAACTGTTATTTGGCAGGCTAAATGTACCAAGTTGATCGATCAACTTGGGTATAACCAGCCTGCCAGATACTCTTGTGATTATCGCTAATGGCTGCTAAAGCTGCTAGTGATAATCACTGTCTTCTCCCAGCAGGGACGGCTTCCCTTTCCCTCCCCCACCCCTCCGGCAGGAGAAGACAAGGGTCCGGCAGGAGGGATTTCCCCATCAACACAGAGCGAAGTTCTTTCCTGCAACCCGTGGCCATAGATCAGTGGAAATTTGACCGTTTCAGCAGGAGCCAGCCAAATTTCAATCCATGCATGGCTGTCCCGGCTGGGCAGAAGTCGATCATAAGACACAGGAATGACACACGGAAATGTTGCAAAGGATATTCTGACACTGAGCGTTCAGCTGTCAGAATACAATATCCCAGTGGTAGGGATTCCTTCATCCATCTCGTTTGTGTGGATCCAACCAATAAGGAGCTGACAACTAGGCGACGTCTTCAGTTTGTATGGATGGAGGAATCCAATCTTTTTTATTTATTTATTTTTGTTCAGCTCACTCAACCAGATATAGCAATTGACCAGCTTTAGCAGTTACATGAGCTGCAAAATAAAGGTATTTATGGGCCTATTTTTTTTAATTACTATATTTTTATTGAATTTGCGATATACTAAAATATAAAAGCATATTTCTCAAACATTTTTACAACAATCATCCATCGAATTTCCCTTCCCCTCCCCTCCTCTTCCCTCTTTCCCTTGATATTAGTATATTTGTTCTTCCTTCCTCTTTAATTTTAGTTATCTCTCTCCTTCCTCTCCTGTCCCCATTCTCTTAAGAATCTATTTTAAATGTTTGCTTGCTAAATTGATTTCTAGTGACGCACTACAGAGTAGTGGAGAAAGCTTCAGGGTTTATAACCACTAAAACAATTAACCCTAAGGCCTGCCATACATCGAACTTCAGTCAATTCATGCTGAAACATCCAAAATTTGAACCGAGATTGCCCTTGTCGAAACCACCCAGCTTGACAAGTGTCGACTCAACAATCAACTTTTGACGAAGGAACTGCGTGGAAAATTGTAAGCTGAACAGCACCATCCAATCAAGAGCTGGAGCAGGAGAGATTCATCCATTCATGCTGTTTAGCTTGTGTAGACAGGTGCAGTCTACTTTCTCCACTGCAGGTGGCGCTCAACCACAGGGAGGAACAAGGTTCCTCTGTAGTTTCCAGGGCCACTGTGGAAGCTATCTGATTGGATGCTGTCATGCCATGTGACTCTAGCAGCCATTTTGAGTCAGGCAGAGCATATTTAAATCACTGGCTCTAAGGCTTGACACGTATTTCGCGGGTGGGTAATGTAGGAACAGGTCACCCGTCTGACAGGGACAGTGATTAGCGGCAGGGAGAGGTTCCAGATGAGTAGGGAAAGGATAAGGGCACACCAACCTGCTGCAGACCTTCCCATTTGGGCTCAGACCGGCCATGCCACATTCCGCCCCTTAAGACAGATTGTCAGCACATCGAGACCTGCTCTGCTACACACTGCTGTTTAATGCCATGACTGTTTCCGGTCGGGTGCCTGTGAATTACTGGATTCTGCATTAAAACAAGTTCCGTAATCTGCAACTGGACTCTGTGGGGGGATTTACTAAAACTGAAGCATACAGAATCTTGTGCAGCTGTGCATGGTAACCAATCAGTTTCCAGGTTTTTATTGTCAAAGCTTAACTGCTTGCCGACTAGCCACCGTAGTTTTACTGCGGCAGGTCAGCTCTCCTGTGCATTGCGCCGTCATTGTATGTCGGACGCTTTAATAGCTATAGGGGGCGTGCGCGCACGCGGCGCAACGCTGGGGCTGTTGCACGTGGCTGGCAGCCGCGATGTCCACTGGTTACCCACGATCGCTCCACAGGGAGACAGAACGGAGACCTGTCAATGTAAACAGACAGATCTCCATTCTGTCAGGGAAGTGGAGAGGAATCTGCTCTTCCAAGTAATCTGGAACAGCGATCTATCTCTACTTCCTGTCAGTCCACTCCCCCCACAGTTAGTAACATCTCCCTAGGGAACATTTACCCCTTGATCACCCCCTAGTGTTAACTCCTTCCCTGCCAGTGTCATTTATACAGTAATCAGTCGCTATTTTGAGCCGATCGATGTATAAATGTCAATGGCCCCAAAAAAGTATCAAAAGTGTCCAATCTGTCCGCCGCAATATCGCAGTCCCGCTAAAAATCGCAGATCGCCGTCATTACTAGTAAAAAAAAAAAAATGCCTTAAATCTATCCCCTATTTTGTAGACGCAATATCTTTTGCACAAACCAATCAATATACGCTTATTGCGATTTTTTTTTATACCAAAAATATGTAGAAAAATACATATTGGCCTAAACTGAGGAAGACATTTTTTTTATATATATTGGTTTGGATATGTATTATAGCAAAAAGTAAAACAAATTGTTTTTTTTTTCAAAATTGTTGCTATTTTTTGTTTATAGCGCAAAAAATAAAACCGCAGAGATGATCAAATACCACCAAAAGAAAGCTCTATTTGTGGGGGAAAGAGGACATACATTTTGTTTGGGTACAGCGTCGCACGACCGTGCAATTGTCAGTTAAAGCGACACAGTGTCGTATCGCCATAGGTGCATTAGGGTCTGCACCCCAGAGCTCAAACACACATGCATGTGTGTATTTAGTCAGTAGGGCAGAGGACTTTGTCAGTAGGGGCAGAGGACGGTGTCAGTAGTTTTTATTTTTATTATTTTACTATATTTACAAATAATTTATTTATTTTTTTAAATTTTTTTTTTTTTAGGAGCCCTATTGGGGGGGGGGGGGGTTTTGGCGAAATATCAGGGGTCTAAACAGACCCCTGATGTCTCACTTTTGAGACAGAGAGAGGGGCTGAGGACAGAGATTTCCCAGTCCCTTTCTCTGGAGCCTCAGTGAACGAATGGGAAGCGCTCTGTGCTGGGCGACTTCCTGTTCTTCACAAACTGAAGCATAGTAAACACAGCAGCCGGTGGGAGAGGAGAGAATGGAAAATGGCAGTGCTGTAGGGGGTGGGCATAGGGGAGGCCAGGCAGTAGGGGAAATCGGCACTGCACTTGGTGTTTAGGATGTGCCTAGGCACTCCCTATGCGCACCGCTATGCGTATCGAAAAAAAGTGCTCTGGTCAGGAAGGGGGTAAATCCTTCCGGGGCTGAAGTGGTTAATTGAACAAGCTGAAGTTAGAAGTTGGAAGCTGATTGGCTACCATGCACAGCTGCACCAGATTCTGTCTGCTCCAGTTTTAGTAAATCTCTTCCTGTGTGTTTACTGCCACCACACCACGCTGCACCTCCCTACAGGTGGATGAATAAACCCGTTAGATTTATTTTGTTCAGCCCCACTAAAAGTCCTTCCTTGCAATAAGACTGCACCCGCATTGCAAAGGTTAACTGCCCGTTTCTGTCTAGGGGTGGGGAAAGCACCTTACTTACCCAACCCCCCTCTCCCTGATGAATGGTGCTCCCCAGCTATGGGACCTTGATGATGTTAGAGGACCTTGGACTGTGGAGGAATAGAGGCTGAATGGACTGGTCTTGAAATGCAGAGGAGCCTGCAAGTGTGGAGGATCACGTAAGTAAAATTGCTTTACCCAGTCCCCTTGGCATAAATGACCAGTTAGCCCTCGCAGTGCGATCACAGCCCAACTACTAAGAAGGACTTTTAATTTTCCCACCCCTTTAGGTTTTCAGCCTTATGCCATCACCGATCTTGTCCAATCCCTGAACTAAGCGCAAACACTAATTGAACTCTGTTCTACCGAATAATCGCCTAATTATGTGCCAGTAGCACCTGGGCTGATTGCACATAGGGCCTTATCAAATAGAGAAGGTGATTGTTAGGGCTTACAGTATATACACTTTAAAGCCCAGCTCCAGGAAATGTATCTCTTGCAAGAGGGGCTGTGCCCACACTGCAGATGTTAACAGTTTGTTTAGGGAGAAGACAAGCACTTTAACTAATCTAATCCTCCATTCCTCTATGCTACGGCAGTGGACTGTCCCTCGGCATCATTCTGTTTCATAGAAATGCATGGAAACACTTGATTCACGTGACTTTGAGTGTTTTAGCGCGTTTTGACATATGTCTCTGAGCGTTTTTCTACTCAAATGCAATTATTAAATAAATAATTAATAATAATAACTAATAAATAAATAATAAACTACATAAATAAATATTAATCATAAATAAAAAAATAAATAATAATATAAATAAATAAAATTATTATTATTGTTATTATAATTATACAGGATTTATATAGCGCCAACAGTTTGTGCAGCGCTTTATAATAAAATGACCCTAACCCTAATATTAACCTCTAACCCTAACCCCTAACCTAACAAAATAAATAAATAATAATAATAAGTAAATAAACAAAATAAATAAACCCCTAACCATAACCTTTAAACCCTAACCACTTACAAAAAAAAGTTTTAAACAATGAATTAATAAATGGTATTAAATAAAAGTGGATGAGACCCCCATCACGCTGGCAACTGGCTGCTCACAATAGTTCTTCCATGCGCTATCATAATTAGAGTTGAGCGAACACGAACTGTAAAGTTCGGGTCGGTACTGAACTTTGGGGTGTTTCAAAAAAAGTTTGCGTTCGAGTTCGGGGTTCTGGTATTTGATTCCACATGTTGAATAGCTGCCAAGGGCAGCCAATCAACAAGTGTTTCACTGGTTTGCCCTTAGAAGCCATTACAGCCATGCCTACTAATGGCATGGCTGTGATTGGCCAGTGCATCATGTGACACAGCCTCTATATGGGGCTGGAGTCAACGTGCTGCATGTCATATGCTCTCAGGATAGTTTAGGGAGAGGATGCTGCTGGCTCTGTGAGGGACAGATTGCAGACCTCACCCTGCTGCACAGAACGATCTGACTGGACTAGGTAGAGTCTGTTGCTTTAAGGGAAAGCTTATTCTTCTAAAATCATCTCCAACTTGTACATGGAAAGGTTCTAGCTGTTGCTCTAAGGGAAAGATTATTGTTCTAAAATCATCTCCAAGTTCTTTCTATAGGGAAAGTTTCTTCCAGCCGTTGCTTAGAGAGCCATATTATTGTTCTAAAATCATCACCAAGTTCTATAGGGAAAGTTTATTCCAGCCGCATAGAGAGCCATATTATTGTTCTAAAATCATCTCCAAGTTCTATAGGGAAAGTTTATTCCAGCTGTTGCTTAGAGGGACAGATTATTGTTCTAAAATCATCTCCTAGTTCTATAGGGAAAGGTTCCTGCTGTTGCTTAAAGGGACAGATTATTGTTTCTTGCACAAAATTAAAAAGTGCTTCTACATTGCTGGTTTAAAAAAAAAATTATAAAAACTACATTTGCGGCCAGCGGTGCATTTCTTGCACAAAAATAAAAAAAACAGTGTTGGCTACCTCCTCCTCCTCCTCCACCGCCACTTCCACCGTCTCCTCAACCTCCAACTCCACATCCACCTCCATTTTTGATTTTTTTATGTGATTTTAGCTTACAATTTATGTTAAGTTATTTCCCTATCCCCATTTCTTTGTAGGGCACTTGCCCTACTCTTACCCCCATTTTCCTTCCTTTTGCAGACCTCTAGGACTTGCCAGGACTTTGTTACAGCCATTTTTGTGCCTAAAAGTTCGGGTCCCCATTGATTTCAATGGGGTTCGGGGTCCGGAACAAATTTCGGGTCAAGTCCCGAATCCGGACTTTTTCCTGAAGTTCGGCCGAACCTGCAGAACCCGAACTTCCAGGTGTTCGATCAACTCTAATCATAATATGTCACACAATATCCCAGACAATCCCCAGACCCACCTTCATAAACACACTTCTACATTGGGAGCCTACAAATAAAACACATGGATACCCTTAAGATTCTACACAAGTTCCACCAGCGTCGCACTGGATGAACACCGCCCTCTTCAATTACACCCTCTCGAAGGTTGATTGCTACCTAGACACTTCAATGCAGGCCTTTTAAACGAATGTAGGACATGAAAGGCCTAAATGACACTGCCCCGTACACTCTCAGTAAACCCACGGTTGAGTAAAACTGGAGGAGACTGGAAAAGAATAGAACCGGGGGGGTGGGCGGCCATCCCGTCCCCGCACAGTTTGATCCCAGATGGGGTGCGGGGGAGGGGGCAGGCTGCACTCACCCACCCGCAATAATTATAGGCTGCTCCTGTCTTGGACGCGTGGGTTTACCCTCAACTGACTATCACCCCATGGCAGGAAGGCGATCCCATATCTCTCTCTCTACCATGCCTCACAATGGGCCACAGAGATGTACAAAATCTTACTGTGTCTTAGGACATATTTGTTACTGATTTTATGGAACTTATATGCATATCTTGTACTGTTTAAATTGTCAATAAAATTCTTATTGGAAAAAAAAAAAGTGGATGAAAAGCATAGCAACAAATGATGAAACAGATGATAATTTTCTCTATTGGCTAATAAAAAACACCAAAGCACATACACGCTTTAGAAACGCTGTACAAAAATGCTCAATGAATGCCCATACAAACACCTGAAAAAATGACAGAAAAAACTCTGGAAAACGCGACGCTTGGCATGAATGCAGCCTTTACACAGCATGACTCACTGTTCCTTCTTTTGGCTAAATGAAGCTTGTAGGGGGAACAAAAAATGAGGTCCTTAACGCTGTTTATTCTGCCTACCATGCACATGCCCTTTTTAATTACCGTGAGGTTATTACTGACATTTTACCATGTGTTTGATTTAACACAAGGATATTAAAAAAAACAAAAGGGAAGTGATATATCCATGTGTTGTGTGTTCCATTCCATTGTAATCTTTTAATTACACATTCTATTCAGAACACAAAGCAAAGGCAGGTGCATTGCCAGCTTCCTCCTCATATCCGCTCTCTTTCTCTGTGTCTGCAGGCTTATCCAGACAGGAGATGGACGATCTGAGATACCAGGATAACAGAAATGGATTTTTTCAACAGGCAAAATGTCATTCCGCTCAAACATGATAGTGGGCTTGGGTGTCGGCAATAATTGATGGCTTTCTTGGGGAACACAGCAGCTAGATCTTCTCCCCAAAATTCCCAGCTCTGTTCCTCCAGACCCTGAACTGACCTCCAGTTATTATTTAGCATTTTGTCCTGAAAAATAACTGAACAGTCCAGATATAATGACCCATCACCATAGCTGTAACAGGACAACGGGGAACCAGCTCGAAACTCAAGTGCACAGATCACATGGTGGTGGGTGGGCAGCGAACGTAGGTAAGAAAGCCAAGCTTTGTAATTAACAGTCTAGAGAACTGTGAATTACAGCCTATGGCAGTGGCACTGTACAGTATGCAAGGGGAGCTAGGCCCACTGGAGGATCCTCTGGTCTGGTGAACCAGTCTGAGGCTGTGCACCAACCACATTACCATCTTCTGGGTGCCACTGAAAATGACACATATGCCTTAAGCCTCTTACACACGAGCCGACGCTCGTATAAAAAAGGTCGTACGAACGACCGTTTTATGCGAAATCGAACGTTAGTACGCGCGATTAGAACAGCCGACGTACGACGGTCATACAACGGGAGTTGTATGAGCAAACTAGAAAACTTGGTAGTGCCAACAAGTGGTCATACGACCGTTGTATCGTGGGTACAGAGAAGTTGGTCCAACAAGTTGTACTGTGCAAAACAGGCATGCTCAGAAGTCAGGAACGGCCGGATGCTAATTACATGCACCTGAACGTTCTCTTTATACGTAAGCGCTGTCTGCACATTGGGCTTTCCCCTAGGTGCTTAAAATTCTACTTTTTCACCTGTCTAAGGTTGTGATAGCAGCTGCCATTAATCAGTACCCTTTGGCGCGAGAGTAATTTTCTTATACATTTATGAATTATTTTAAGCCTTCTGATGGGAAAGTATTCTTCTGAATATTCATTCCAAATATCCATCTGCTCACAGGTTTTAGGCCCTATTCATGCTTGTGCATTGAGATAACGCATGGTAAAATGCACAGATTGCTACAACATATGGCAATAGCAACCTGCCCTATGTGTAGTGCCAGTCATTGTGAATGGCATTGCAATGTACTGTATAGTAGAGAGCAATGTAAAACACATGACAAAGGGCATACTGTTTATTGTGGTGCACTGTTTTGCTAAAAAAAATGTTTCTGTGCATTTTTTGGCCTTGGCAAGTCATTAATAATGAATGAAACTCAAGGCAAACTGGTAAATACATAAATTAAATTCATATATAGTAGCTGATTTAACGGCTAAATGATTTGTATATTTGTCCATCCAGTCCTGGGATATACGCTGCACCACCCCATCTGGAGTTCAGGTGACAGTATCCAGTGTATTGAGCCTCGTGCTCCACATTCATTTCAATCAGTGTAAATGTGACACATCCTGCCTGGTAGTGAAAGAGTCCATGCTCCCAGCTGTTTGCTTTCTTTCTATTGAATCTGTACAATAAGTGGCCAAATATTGGATTTAGAGCTGTGTGACAGATTGGTTGCCGGCAGGTCGCTGTTCCAGCTATTTATCACCTGCTCTGCTGCTGATACCTTCTGTATGACCAGACAAAACCTCTCACTGATGAATATATGGGGCAGATAGTAACATCACAAGACATGGTTGTCCGCTCACAATCCTCACTTATCATTATTATACACAGAGCTCATTACTGATTGAGGTGGAACTCTTATGGGACCACATGGGTACGTAGGAGGAACTCCCATATATAATGAAACCTCGTCATTGAAAAATGTATTATCTGATGCCTTAATCCATGTGTCAAACACAAGGCCCGTGGGCAGAATCCGGCCTGCCAGGCCATTTCATTTGGCCCTCGCACCTCTCCTGCAGCTGCGGCACATCCCATGCCCTCTACTTGTTTTAGCAGTTGGCAGCAGAGAGGAGGACAGAACTCTTTTGCCAGATCCTGTGCTTCTCCATGTAGCTGCGGAGGGCCTGCACCCCCAATTATCCCCTGTCTCAACAGTCGGCAGCAGAGAGGACAGAACTCCTTCTACAGATCCTGCACCTCTCTGTGGAGCCTCAGCACCCCCTTGTCTCCTCCTCCCATGGTGCCAGCATTCAGCAAACTTTGGCAGCTGACTCCAGCCCTCCTCTGGTCCTCCTCTAGACTGTGCACTTTCTGCTTCCCAGCTCCACCCCCAGTTTCTTCCCAACAGCAGCACATGGCAAGGGGGTGAACTGTGATATAAGGGAGGGTGGGGGACTCTTGATTTTTCATGGTGGGGGGCTCTTGACATCTGATGTAAGGGGAGTGGTGTGCTCTGGACATCTAGTCTTACTGATACAACCGGCCTTGGGGATACCATAACGGTGATGCGGTCCGTGGTGGGATTGAGTCTGACACCCCTCTCTGAATCAATCCTTGGATTTTCACACATCTGTGTAGGACCATGGGAGACACCATTTACATTATGTTACATTGATGATATGTAAGAACCATAACAGAACCATAGCCATGACACTTTCCAGAAAAATAGGAATTCCGGTATGGATTTTTTTTGTATAGTTACATTGGTTCAACTTGGACCAATGTAAATGTTACGGTCAGGGGTCAGGCTCAGAGACCAGTAGCTATAGCAGTGGTGATGCTCCCACTGATCAGCAGGATGAATACACAGGCAAGGCAAGTCACCCTGGCGGATGACAAGGACCCACCGGAGCTGCAGGTTATAAGCCCCAGAGCTCTTGATGATGGAGATGTGTTCTAGGGCATGGTAGTAGCAGATGGCAGCACTCAGGATCACCCCACCTGGAAGTGAGCAAGCTGGAATCCAGTAGCAGCTATAGCAGGCAGGGATCAAGCAGAAGGCTAGTCAGTAAACAATAGCAGGTAGGGATCAAGCAGAAGGCTAGTCAGTAAACAAGCCAAAAGATTGGCAACAAGCGGTTGCAGATTGGGATCAAGTGGAAGCGTCGTCGAGGAACAAGCCAAATGTTGGTAATGAGTGGCAGTGGAGATAAGGACAATTATGCAAAGGAGCAAGATATTGGCTAGAAAGAGCACAATAATTTGGCAAACAGGAAGTGCAAAGGCATTGCTTAAATAGTAAGTTAATTGGAGGAGCAAGGAGTTCAAGGTTCACCAGATACAAGGTACACTGCAAGATTATCCAAGGGAATAGACAGGATTCTGTCCACCATCTCAGATGGCTCAGCAAGGAGAACTACTGCCGGATGCAGCAGAGGTCTCAGGTTCAGACCCTGGTCCTGACAGTAAGTATGCATGTGGTATACCTATAGAATTACTGTACTGGTAACCACTATTGCAGTGATCATTGGTGTCATGTGCCAAGTGGCTACCCTGCCACATAACGAACACAGAAGCTTGCTCATTCAGCATGGATGCCCTTTACAAACTACTTAGCATTTTTCTCAATAACGGCAAGGCATTTTCTGATTGGACAAGATGGAGAGGTAGGTGGTGACATCATGATCTCCACCTGATACAAGCAGAGAACACTTTCCATTTATTGAGAAGAATGCAAAGTGCTCTGTGTGCTCTTGTGCTTTGCTGTGCATGAAATCCCCTGTGTCATAGGACCTGGAAATCAGAGGCAATTACTGTAGCAGTGGTGACTACTACCATACCAAAAAATCAGTAGGTAGAAATAATCTTTAAGGTGAAAACAGATTTATATCTGGTTAGACTTGAATGGATTATCTGCAAAAGTAAATTTTTGAGATGGCGGGTACTTTTACCTACACCAGGAATCATCTTTATTTATATTTTCCATAAATATATCTAAAAGGATTAAGGTGGACATGATAAACTGTAGACTTTTCTGTTTGACAAGTTTTTTGCCCCGAAAAGTTTCCCAATCAACATTGTTGCTTCTAACCATTTATCAGAAAATATATACCTCATTATGTATATCTCATCTGTAACCTGTTAAAGCAAGGTTTATAAAGATCACTGTGACGTGCTCCCCAACTACATGCACACAAGAGATTTTGATGGGCCAGGCCTTCACTCAGTTAAAGCATTTGTTAACCCCCAAAAAACATATATTGATCCTGCTCCTTTAAAGCATGTTATATAGCACAGTGCTTGTGCTCTGTAATTTGGCCCCCTGTAACACCTAAAATACCTGGCTGATCCAGCCAGTTTCTACCCTCCCCTCTGTACGCTGACCACAGTGTATCACGGCTGCTGAGCCCTGACACCGTGGTCAGCGTACGTGCCTCTGTTATCCCTTGTCTCCTCTGTCCTCCTCCCCCTCCCTGCCTGTCAGCTTTGTGTCCGTGCCCCCCCCCCCCTTCCTACAGTTGTCTTTTTTCACTATCCGCTCTCTAATTATGTAAGGTGCTCCTGTATCTCTGCTTTGTAAAAATAAGCAGCTATATACCTGATTTGCGAGTGCTGATCGGCGATCATGTGACCCACCAGCTCTCTCCTCTCGTATGACAGCTGCAGTGGACGGGGCCGCCTCTCTCCTCCTCCCCTCCTGACTGATGTCAGCAGGGGATCCTCGGCCCGCCCACTGCAGCTGTCAGGCCGAGAGAGGAGAGAGCCAGAGGGTCACGTGATCACCATTTAGCGCTTGCAAATTAGGTATATAGCTGCTTATTTTTACAAAGCAGAGACACAGGAGTACCTTACATAATTAAACAGAGCGGATGGTGAAAAGTTTATATAGTGGCTTAACAACCACTTTAAGACATAATGTCATCCTAACCCTCCTCTTCCCTATTACATATTTGGATTTTTTTTTCAAGATAGCAAGTACCTTTTCAACAGGTACTTGCTCCCATTTCCTCAGTCCTCGCCTAGGCAAAGATCACATACAGTAGCTATGGTACCCCATGGTATGCTATGGAGCGCGGCATGGGAGCTAGCCTGTTCAAGTGCCCCCATAGCAAGGGGCTTGTTATTGGCGGGGGGCCCAAAAAAGAAGAGAATTGGGGCTGCTCTGTGCAAAACCACGACATAGAGCAGGTAAGTATAACATGTTTATTATTTTTTTTTAAACTCCAACCTTTAAGTCTCGTACATACGGTGCGATGGTCATACGACCGGACGTCCAAAAACGTATGTTGGCTGGTGTGTCTCGCATACTGACATGCACTAAGCGATCGTACGACTAAGCCTAATATGGAGACGTGTTATGAGCGTAAAAAGAGGAGCTTCAGGTGAATGTGATTTGTGATTTAGGAAAGTAGGTTTACACGAACGGACACTTCCGGCCGTTCCTGACTTCGGAGCATGCGTGTTTTGCACGTACAACTTGTTAGACCAACTTCTCTGTACACACGATACAACAGTTGTACAACCGTTTGTTGTACAACAAAAGTTTTCTAGTCTGCTCATCCAACTTCTGTTGTACGACCATCGTACGTCGGCTGTTCTAATCGCGTGTACTAGCGGTCGGATGATCGTACAACAAGCTGTCGTATGACCGTTGTTGTACGACTGTTACACCGTGTGTACGGGCCTTTAGAATCACTTTAACCAGTTCCCGCCCAGCCAATAGCAGGTTGACGGGCGGGCGGTGGTCTTGTTATCCTATGTCATGTCAGAATATGCCGATCACACGGCCGCGGGCCCCTGCAGCGCCACGATCTGTTACCGTCCTTGCTTTGTTCAGAGTACCGGCTCACTGCCAGTACCATGTGACCGCCGTGACCAATCACAGCAGGTCACATGACAGTTGTATACAATAGATGGCTTCCTTTCATGCCACCCATTGGATACAACTGTGTTGCTAACTGTGATTGGTCAGTGTGATTATATAGTACAGACAGGGCCAATCACAGCCCATCTGTACCATGTGATTAGCTCAGGCCAATCACAGCTAATCAAAACAAACTGAATGAGACAGTTTTATTCAGTAAAATGCTTGCTTATAGCAATGTAAAGCACTGTTATAAGCAAACAAAATGTGAAAAAAAAATCCTGATCACTTCCCCATAGTAGTACAATGTTACTGTGGTAACATTATATTGCTGTGATCACAGTGTGTTAAAAAAACAGCAAAAAAAAAAAGCGCAAAAAATGTAATAAAAAATAACTAAAATTGAAATTTTTTTTTTTCTTTTTGTACTGTCACCAGTCAGTGTCCCTGATTTCCACCACACCTGTTATATGTTAACTCTGTACTGCACTGGTGACAGTATGTAAAAAAAAAAAAAAAAAAAAAGTTTTTTTTTTTTTAATTTCATGATTTTCCAAAAAAAAAATCTGACAAAAAATGACAACTTCAAAAAACTCCCATGCCTCTTACTAAATAGCCTGGACTGTCTACTTTCCAAAAAGGGTTAATTTGAGGGGTATTTGTACTTTCCTGTCATTTTTGGGCCTCAAGAAATGAGATAGGGCGTCACTACATCAGGACTGATCAATTTTCAGATATATACCATAGTTTGTGGACTCTATAACTTTCACACTGACTAAATAATATACACTGATTTGGGTTATTTTCACCAAAGAAATGTAGCAGAATACATTTTGGCCTAAATTGATGAAGGAATATTATTTATTTGCAAAATTTTTTAACAGAAACGAAAAAAAAAGCATTTTTTTTTTCAAAATTTTTGCTCTTTTTTTATTTATGTAGCAAGAAGTAAAAACCCCCAGTGGTGATTAAATACCACCAAAAGAAAGCTCTATTTGTGGGAACAAAATAATAAAAATTTTGTTTGGGTACAGGGTTGCATGACTGAGTAATTGTCATTCAAATTGTGACATCGCTGAAAGCTGAAAATTGGCCTGGGCAGGAAGGGGGTTAAGTGAGTTCTGTCAATGAAGCCAATTCATCAAAATCTCCAATTACGTCACTTCCGGGTTACTGTAAACCGTCCGTAATTGGAGATTTCGACGACTTGCTGTGTTGACACAACTCCGGGAACCGTAAACATAAAGACTTTGCTGTTTTTACACAACAGGGGGTAACGAGGAAAAAGTTGTCGCCGCTGTGGAGACGGTCATTTGGTTGGTTGGTATCGGAGCGGACTAAGAATATTCGCTCATAATACAGTGTACTGAAGTGTGCGGTTCCTGGTGTCAAAACAGCAAGTCGTCGAAATCTCCAATTACGGACAGTTTACAGTAACCAGAAGTAACGTAATTGGAGATTTTGATGAATTGGCTATATTGACATAACACCAGATATTGAGGTGATTAAAATGGACCTTCAGTCAGTTTTTCAACTTTACATCTATTAAATCCTCTACCCTTGTTGTTTTAACTTTGGATAGTAAAACATTTTCCTAGTGCCTCCATGGCAGTATACGAATGATAGAGCTCCGTCTCGACTCCTCCCTCAGGACCAGTGAATAGCATAAATTAAAGACGTTGCCCGGCCCCCAACATTCTCCTTTTTTTCCCTCATACCTTTTGACTGGTGAAGAGAGCAGCCGCATGTCCATACCTCTGCTGGCAGAGCAGTTTCCGCTGGGTTTAGCCTCTCCAGAGCGCAGTCCCTGTACTTGGGCCGCTATTAGCGCTGATAAGTCTGGGAACCCCTTCTGCGGATCTTTTGGGGTCTTTTGAAGAGTTTCCTCATTGGAACAAAGTCTGCCATCTCTCTGGAGGAATTGGTGATTGCTGGTGGAGAAGGCCGGAGGATCAGTCCCCTCTATTTTCTTCTGGGTACAGTGTTCCCTAAAATTTTCAAATTCAGTGTCCCCGGGTGGCAGCGTCAGCCATTTTGGCGTAGCCAGGTATGTTTTTTTCTTCCTTCCTTTCTCTCCTGATAATGTGGTGTTCTTACTGTCCCTTTAATCCTGTTGGAGACTCTGTCAAGAGGTCGCTGGTACAGGGCAGCTCCACGCTGTCTCCTAGCTAGACTGGGGTGAGGGACGGCGGCGGTCAGAAGGGAGGCCTCTGCGCATGCGCGAGCAGGGATTCGGCGTTGCGTCATTTGACGCGGCGCATGCACGGAGGGGATAGGAGGCAGCGGGGCCATCTTAGTTAAGGGAAAGAGCATTCTTTTCCAGGAAACATGGGCAATAGCCGGCAGGTGTGGCTAATAGAGCCAGCCTCCTGCTAGTATTTAAAGGCTGCATGCAGCCTTGGACTTTCTCAGCTAATTCTCATAGTAAGTAAAGGGAGGGTCGTTTTAAAAAAAAAAAGGAAAGCGCAGATATATTTCAGTACTTGCTTCTTCCTCACTATCCTAGCTGATTCTCTGGCACGATCCACCATAAGCCATTCACCTCATGGTCAAGATCCGTGATCATCCATTAGGTATGTGACCGCCTGTTGTAAGTATCTTAAAAGAGTGCACCGATGACCTTTTTAAAAAAAAAAACAAAAAAAACAGCAACACCTTCTCTTGATGTCATTTCAGCCCTGTTCGCTCCAGGGGTTCCAGAAGGTCATCGAGACATCATGATGATCCACGGGACCGCAGCCCAGAACACAGGACCTACTCTTCACACTGCAGATCCTCAGGGAGATCTAGATCACGAGGACACTACCGCTCTCGCTACCCACCTGAGCGACCAGCGAGGAAGAAATGCTGGGCATGTGGGGCTACCCCTCTTCCAGATAAACTGGTGTGCAAGAGTTGCTTCTGGGACTACACAGCTGACAGAGAGAGAGAGAGAGAGAGAGAGAGAGAGAGAGAGCGAGAGCCAGGTCACGGATCTACTTAAAAAAACAATGAAGGACTACTTCTCTGATCTAGCGGCATTGGTGCCTGCTCAACCTGTAGCACAGGAAGCTCAGTTGGCTGACAGGGCCCCTGAGATCCCAGGCCCTTCCTGCAGTATGCCAATCCCACCCTCAGGCCACGTAACTAGGGATCCTCCACAAGAAGATCCCTCAGAGTGTTCATTGAATAACTCTGAGCCGACTGGGTTTAGTTTCTCCCTCATCCAGCTATTTATTCAGGCCGTCAAGAAGGCCAGTGAATGGGAGGAGCCAGAGGAGCAACCCAAAAAGTCAAAGAAGTATTTCCCTCACCTCAAAAAGAAGCAAGTGGTTTTACCTATGACCATAGACCTGCAGCTCAAGAGGAGCTATCTGGCTTCAGGCGCAGCATGTAAGCCCACCATCGCCCTTACCTCAGTGTCCAACCCTATCAGGGCCTGGACTGAAAACATAGAAATGGCCATATGCCAAGACGTCCCGAAAGAAGACATTATCAAGGCATTAGAGGAATTGAGAATGTCAGCAGACTTCGTCGGGGAGGCAGCGATAGATACGATTAGCTGCTCAGCCTGATCAATGCACTCAGTGATGGCAAAGAGGGACTTATGGCTGAAGCCATGGGCGGCGGACTTAACATCTAAGCAGAACTGGTGCAAAATTTCTTTTGATGGGAAGGCCCTCTTTGGTGAGAAGATGGATAAGGCCATCTCCAGGGTTACCACGGGGAAATCCGGCCTACTTCCTCATGGTAGAAGGACAAGGAGGGCGTTGGCGTATTCCTCAAGGTTCAGACAATCAAGGTCCGTAAACTTTAAACAATTTCAGCAGGCCAGAGAGGGCAGGAGGAACTAGAAGAGCACCCAGTGGGAGCAAGAAAGAGCAAGGCTTTGTCCGACCCCCAAGAAACACCAAAGTCTTTTCAACATGAGGTCAGCCCAAACGCTCCCAGTAGGAGCCAGGCTCGAATATTTTGTGACAGTTTGGGCGTACAAATGTCAGGACCTGTGGGTCCTATCCACAGTCTGATACGGACACTTTTGGACTTTTTCACGCCAACCACCATCAACTTGAAACGGACGGAGATCCCAGCTTCCCCGCAAAAGCACAAGCTCTGCTTCAGTTCGTGATATCACTCCAGCTCCAGGGGGCAGTCATTCCAGTTCCTTACTCAGAACAGTGCCCGGGTTTCTATTCCACCCTTTTTCTGGTCCCAAAGTGGACTGGAGAATGGAGACCTGTCATAAATCTGAAGGAGCTTAACCAGTATATTTCTTTGGAAAGTTTCAAAATGGAGTCTCTTCAAACGATCATACAAGCAGTACAGCCCGAGGACTGGTTACTCTCAGTAGACTTAAGGGATGCATATCTCCATGTACCAATCCTCTAGTCTTTCCAGAAATATCTGCGATTTGTAGTGGGCCAAGTCCACCTCCAGTTCCAAAGCCTCGGACTGTGCACCTCTCTCAGGGTATTCATGAAAGTGTTAATGTCAATTCTTGCACTCCTGAGGGAGAGGGGATTGAGGGTATACCACTACCTAGACAATGTCTTGCTACTGGCCAACTCCCGGAGCCAGCTTATCCTGCACAGGGATATACTCCTACAGGTCCTAATGGAGGTGGGGTGGCTCATAAATTATGAGAAGAGCTTACTGGAACCAACTCAGCAGATAGTCTTCTAGGAGCATTGTTCAATACCCTGCAGAGTACAGTGTCACTACCCCCGGAGAAAGTCAGGAACATCTCTGTCAAGATGAGTGGGATCATGAAGATGTCGTCATTGACAGCCATACAGTGCCTAAGCCTCATAGGCACAATGTCGGCATGCATACCATTGGTCCCATGGTCACATTGGCATCTCCGATATGTTCAGACGGGGTTCCTTAAACGCCTCAGTAACACTGATGGCAAGAATACGCAGAAGTCTGCATTGGTGGACGAAGCCACAAAACCTTTCCAAACCTTTCCATTAGGACCATCTTCCTGGACCATAATTACATGCGATGCCAGCAGCCAGGGATGGGGGGCCCACTGCGGAGATCACAGACTGCAAGGAAGATGGCAGTTCAATTAAGAGGGTCTGGTTTCGAACATACTGGAAATGAGGGGGGGGTGGCGTTTTTAAGCACTAACATCCCTTGAGCCCCAGGTCAGGGGGCAGAGAGTTCTGCGTTTGGACAACAAAGCAGCAGTTTCTTATCTGCAGAGGCAAGGGGGAACTCGCAGCAGGTCCCTTCTAGCGGAGGTAGAGCCAATTATGCTATGGGCAGAAAGGAATCTGTTAAAACTCCGAGCAACATATCTGCCGGGCAAGTTGAACAGGGAAGCGGACAGCCTATCGAGGAATTTCCTGGACAGCAACGAGTGGGCTCTCCATCCACATGTATTTCAACAGATTGCGAACCGGTGGGAGTATCCCCAGATAGATCTGTTTGCCTCTCCAGAGAATGCCAAGCTTCCAGAGACATGTCTTGGCATGTCTCTGGAACTTCACGGTGGCGTACGCCTTTCCACCTTGCCCTCTCATATTAAGATTTCTTCCCAGGCTCCTGAAGGAACCAGTCCAGGTGCTGACAGTTCTGCCATATTGGCCCAAGAGGCCCTGGTTTCCGGCAATTTCTGATGCAGGGCGGAGTTCCTCATCCAGATCCATAAGTCTTGGAGCTTCGAGTGTGGAGATTGAGATTTGAGGCCCTAGGATGTTCCCCCGAATTCATCTTAACACTCCTCAAGAGAAGGAAGCCAACGAACAACGCCATATATGGGAGGATATGGGATAAGTTTCTGGCCTTTGCTACCAGAAGGAACCTCGACCCAGCATCTCCCTCTGTCTCAGATGTGCTGAGTTTTCTTCAAACGGGACTTGATTTAGGTCTTGTCCTTAGTTCTCTAAAAGTGCAAGTAGCAGCCCTATCAGCAACAACTAACACAAGATGGGCTGAGAATCCTCTAGTAATGACCTTCCTCAAGGGAGTACAGAAGACTCGTCCACCTGTCACACGTTCCTTCTCAAAATGGGATCTTTCCCTAGTATTGGAAGTACTGACTGAGCATCCTTTTGCCCCGTGGAGCAAACTTGGATCTGGATTCTGTCTCTAAAAACAGACTTTCTTCTAGCTATTACATCACGCAGAAGAATTTCCAAACTTCATGCACTAGGAATTGGAAGTGAACATATCTCCTTTTTCCCTGACAGAGTGGAACTTCAGCCACTTCGAGGTTTGACTCCTAAAGTCACTACGGCAAGTCACCTAAGGGACCCTTGGGCTTTACCAATTTTTCCAGAGACTCAACCAGACTCATGTCAGAACTTGGACATTTCCAGAGTGCTCAGAGCATATCTTGAGGCCATTGAGAGTTTCAGAAACTTGGACAGACTGTTTGTTATCCCTTGGGGAAGAAACAGGGGAAAGGAGGCCTCCAGCAGGACGCTTGCATCTTGGATTGTCAAGCTAATCCAGAAAGCGTACAGGAATAGGAAGATGGAACCTCCAACACAGGTGAAGGCTCATTCCACGAGAGCAGTATTGGCCTCATGGGCAAATGTTTCGCTGGAAACCATCTACAGGGCTGCCACATGGTCGTCACAGCACACGTTTCTCCGGCATTACAGAGCTGATCAGTGGGCCCTCACCACAGTAGATTTCAGTAGAGGGGCAATTCAGGAAGCACTGTCTGTGCCTAAATAAATTTCTTTTGAAGCATTACCTACCCTGGTGTAGCTACACAATACAAACAAGTAAGAGGCACAACACGCAGAATATACAATCCTAGAGGTGGTCTGATGAAGAGGATGTGCGTAAGCCCATAAATATTAATTTAAAATTTTAAAAGTCCATATGCAAAGTCCATAGGCAAAGCCCATAAGCAGTAATCTTCATATATAATAGTCCATATCAGACTGGTGAAAATAGGGCAAAAAATGGAAAAGGTCAGGAAAGGAGAATCAAACTGAAACGTAAGACACCAGAAGCTGCCATCCACGGTGAGCAAACCCCAACTCACAGAACCTGGAAGAAACAGAAGAGAGGAGGTGCTTCTAAGTGCAATATGCCAGTACACTTTATTAGAAAAAGGTTAAAAACACTCACAAGATAACTGTGTAAAGAACACATCCAGCATCCAATAAGTGAAAAGGTTCCCCCTTGTATTGGATGCTGGATGTGTTCTTTACACAGTTATCTTGTGAGTGTTTTTAACCTTTTTTCTAATAAAGTGTACTGGCATATTGCACTTAGAAGCACCTCCTCTCTTCTGTTTCTACTCTGGTGTAGCTAATTATTTATCATTCGTATGCTGCCATGGAGGCGCCTGGAAAACTGAAAATTGTATCATACTTACAGTAATTTTCCTTTGCTGGTGCCTATCCATGGCAGCATATGCTCCCACCCTCGGTATTCTATATTATAGAGAATGTTGGGGCGGGACTACGTCTTTAATTTATGCTATTCACTGGTCCTGAGGGAGGAGTCGAGAAGGAGCTCTATCATTTGTATGCTGCCACGGATAGGCACCAGGAAAGGGAAATTACGGTAAGTATGATACAATTTTCCATTTTTTTTCTATCAGTAAATACTTCTACAGCCCACTTCCTCTTTCTTGTCTGGTCATTAGCCTAGGCTTATGACATCATGCACAGCTCTCTCTCTCACTCTTGTGAGCGTTTGCAAGGAAGGGAGGGAGGATGAGTTGTAAGAGGGCCAATGAGAGCTGCAGGGCTGCAGAGCTAGAGGTGTGCCTCTGTGTATCTGTGTAAATCCAGGAAGTGAACAGGCAGCAGCTTCAGCCGCCCACAGTTAAAATGGATGCAGCCAGACTTAGTGGAGGGAGATTTCTGTAGCATTTTTGGCAAGTACAGGATCACAGTATATATAGAATATTATGCAAAGTGATTAGAGGGAAACTTCAGAATGGCAAAGATGGTTTTATTACAAATTATGTGAGCAGACTGCAGTTCCTCTTTAACCACTTCCCACCCGGCCTATTAACAAATGACGGCCAAGCGGTATTTCTATTATCCTGACTGGACGTCTATTGACATCCTGTCGGATAAGCCGCTAGCGCGCGCCTGCAGTAACCCGCATCGCGGTGATCGTGCACGGCTCGTGTCCGCCATCACTGATCACAGTAAACCGCCAGTTAAATTGGCTGTTTACTGTGTGATCGGCTGTGTATAATCACAGCCGATCACATTGTTAGGTAAAAAATGGCGGCACGCCACATGCGCGCCCCCAGAGGCGCGCCCGCGTGATCGGGGGGGCGGCGGGTGTCTCTTGGACACATCGTTTTCCCAATCGGTAAACAGCCAATGAAGTTGGCTGTTTACCATGTGACTGGCTATGTCCAATCACAGCCGGTCACAAATGTAAACAAAAAACTGTCACTAGTGTTCCCTGCTTTTTCTCCTCACACTATGATCGTGTGAGGACAGAGCAGAGAGGGATCAATCACTCAATCAATCAGTCAGTGTCTGTCTGTACTTTATTGTATTGTACTGTGCACAACACGTCCCCCTCCCCCCAATAAAGAGAACCTGTCAGCAATGCCATCTGGACCTTTCACAGCCCATTTGGATCTGTCACACAGCCCATCTGTCACACAGGCCCACCACCAATACGGCCATCAGTACCACTAAATACAGGCCCGCCACCAGTACCAGGTACCGCCACACAGGTCCGCCACTTGTACCGCCAACCAGGCCAGCCACCAGTACCGCTAAACGCAGGTCCTCCACCAGTGCCACCATCGGTACCGCCACACAGGCCAGCCACCAGTACCGCAAAACACAGGCTTACCACCAGTATCAGTACCGCCACACAGGTCCGCCACTTGTACCACCATCGGTAACACCACACAGGCCAGCCACCAGTACCGCCACCGGTACCGCTAAATGCAGGTCCACCACCAGTACCGCCATCAGTACAGTCACCCAGGCCCACCATGTCTCAGAGAGTATATACCCCTGAGGAGGCGTTTGAAATACTTGCCATGTTCAATGATAAGAGCAGCGGGGAGCCAGACCCCAGGAAAGGGAGCCAAGTACAAGTACTGGAATTACACGCCCAACCCAAAGAACCCTAATCCGGGTCCGGGCCCATTCCTTCCTTCCCGATGGCCTGGCAAACCCTGTATGGTTGTAAAATGGTAAATACCGCGCTAAGTATGAACTAAAGAGGGTCAGCTACCACACACTGATTATGTATACTCTAATGCTCTGTACACACGATGCAACGGTCGTATGAGCGCTTGTTGGTACGACCAAGTTTTCTAGTCTGTTCATACAACTCCCTTGTACGACCGTCGTATGTTCGACTGTTCTAATCGCGCATACGAACGATCGATATCGCATACAACGGTCGTTAGTACGACCTGTTGTATACGATCGTCATCCCGTGCGTACGAGGCTAATTTAATGTGTAGCGCTCAACCAATGTAACAGTGACTAATTTTTGTGGAGAACAAGGTATAAAATCAATCAAACCAGCATAATATAAAGTGCTAGTGCAAATCAAGTAAAAGAATGTATAAATTCATACATAATTAATATAAATGCAACTCATCAAATCAGTCCATAGGAAGCGTGCAACTAATGCAAAAAAGTGCAAAACATGCAAAAGAAAGTTCATCTGTAAAGTTCATGTGAATCATAAATTTCCAAGGGGTGAAATACATTAAGATATGTGACATGCAAATCCAAGTGCAATCCACCACCTTAAGGATGCAAGGCTTACCGGAAAGCCAATATATTCAGGCCTGAATATATTGCAAATATATGGAACAGGAAACAGCTTTCTTGATCTGGGTGTCCAGTAAAAACATCATACAGCCAGGCATCACTGTCCAATGGAAATGGAGAGGAGTCGTATCAGTGGATATACCTCTTAGAAGTAGCACTCCAGAGGAACAGCGATGCATGTAAAGAAAGGGACCTAACATAGCATAAAACCTTTTAAACAGGGAGTTTTATGGTGCAAATGCACTTACATCATCCAAGAAACCCCGTATGGTTGCCTGCCAACTCAGGGTCCACAATGATCCTCGATTTCACCACACAGCCAGGCGTGCAGGTCAACACTACCGATTTTGCCCCATTGGATTACTTTTATTTGTTTTTCTCCCCTGAACTGCTGCAGAGTATGATGGACCAAACCAATCTCTATGCAGAGCAATTTATTGCTGCCAATCCCACTTCATCTTATGCCTGCATTTTCAATTGTCTGACACTGGACGAATTCAAATTATTTTTGGGCCTTGCATTTAATATGGGGCTTACAAAAAAAATGAACTCCATGGGTATTGATCCACCCACCCCATCCACCACATGCCCATATACTCCTCTGTCATGTCCAGGACAAGACACGACATCTACTTCACCCTAACCGTCGTTATTTAACGAGACGTATCTCTAACCAAACCAGGTAGTATGAGACGTCGTCAAGTCCCCTCTTTTTGTTTATTTTCATTAGGTTACCCCGTTTTAGCCATCACAACTGGACGTGCGGACCGACACACCACTTTAGCTCCTAGTAACACCTGGGACTCAACCGTCCGTTGGTATGCCCCAAAGAACCTACTACATTCACGTAAACGTGGTATTTTGA
>BLSH010423139.1:52833-77464 GCA_018402905.1 Glandirana rugosa | reverse complement strand
TGTCCCACATATATTGGAACCAGTGGGAAGATTGTCTGGGAGCTGGCATACCCCCTCTATGGAAAAGGATACCACCTATATGTTGACAACTATTATACGACCTTGCCCCTATTTCGCCATCTTTATCAGGAAACAAATCTGGCCTGCGGCACCTTCAAGAAAAACCGTAAGGGCTTCCCACAAAATCTCCGCACCAAAAAACTACAAAACGGGGAATCTGCCTTCATGAGGTATGAAAAGGTATTGGCCATGAAGTGGAGGGACAAGAAAGATGTCCACATCCACTCTACTATCCACAACGACACCTTGGTGGAGATCCAGAGAAGACGTGGCCCCGTTGTAAAGCCTGAGGGTGTCCACGACTACAATATATTCATGGGGGGGGGGGGGGTGCATTTAAATGACCACATGGTACAGCCCTATTTGTCTACCCAAAAGTCCCGTTATTGGTATAAGAAAGCCGCATTTCACCTTTTCCATATGGCCTTGTACAATTTTTGTTTGTGTGTTACCAGAGATCGTCCGAAAACCAATCCCTCACCTACCTCAAGTACATTGAAGAAATTATTACTGTCCTCATTTATCAGCAAGGACCCGCCCCAGGAAGTATTCCCTCTGATAATGTGAGTCGACTCCACGAGCAACATTAACCCTACACCCCCCCCCCCACAGAATGTGGAAGAAGATGACAGAAGAAATGTTGTATGTTGTGTTTGCTCCAGTCAGAAGAGATACCACCTATTATTGCCCCCAATGTCCCGCCCAACCTGGCCTGTGCATCGGAGATTGTTTCAAAAATTATCATACACAAATCAGATATTAGTTCCCCTTATTTTTAAAAGACTGCCATTTCCCCATTTCAAATACCTGTGTGGACCATTTGCTTGCTACCACATTAACTGACCCTTAATTCAATGTTCCGTATGTCAGTGACATTTGTGGTGATAGCTGCCTCATCCCTAAATGTGTATATTAGATAAGAGATTGACCCCCTTGGTGGGACTTTATAGGCAGCAATATCACACACTGAAGTCAGATATGTTAAAAAGAATATTATATTTATTCTAAAAAAGGGGATGCCCAATTCGGGGCAAAAGATCTATCAAGGACCCGAAACGTTAACGTTGGACACTGGGATACCAATCACCATCTCCCCGGTTGGACAATGGAAAGCTCGTTTTGATATAAAAGCTATGTATATATATTTGTGATATATCATGTAACGTATTTGCTTGATCACATGATACCAATATATGCTACTCAAGGTGTGCCGAATTGGGCATCCCCTTTTTTAGAATAAATATAATATTCTTTTTAACATATCTGACTTCAGTGTGTGATATTGCTGCCTATAAAGTCCCACCAAGGGGGTCAATCTCTTATCTAACATTAACTGACCCTGGCCTGTTTACCGACAATGTCTTTGCCTGCCATTTTAAACCACGTTTCTGACTTCCACGTTAACTGACCCTGGCCTGTTTACCAATGATGTCTTTGCCTGCCGTTTTAAAACACGTTTCTGACTTCCATGTGCACTGACCTTGGACGGTTATTATACCATGTTGTGCCTGTCACTTGGACTGATCTTTTGCCCTTATACTTTATTACACAGGGGTCTCACATATGTGAGGGGCTCCAGAAAAGCCTTCTGAGTAGAGAAAAACAGTTTTTGGTTTTCTGTTCCCAGAACAGGGTCTGGTTTCCCGGAGGCTTCAAAGAGTTTTGGGTGGGAGAAGCCTCTACTCCTGTCCCCCTGGCCCTAAGCTTGAGGGTCCTTTCTGCTGCCTGGACCAATACTTTGGCTGTGCTGACCATATTGCTGCCTGTAATGACCCAGGACATTATGGACCATGTTTCTTCCTGCTGCCTGGACCAATATATTGGCTGTGTTGGCCATACCTCTGCCTGCTGCCTCTACTGACTTTGGACAGTATTTCTGCCTGGACATCTCTGCCTGCTACCTGGACCAATGCTTTGGCTGTGCTGACAGTATCTCTACCTGTACTAACTATGGACAGTATTCCTGCCTGATGCTTGGACGATTGCTTTTGCTGTCGCTGACCACATTCATGCATGCTGCCTGGACCGATGCTCTCCTATGTGGACCACTGCACTACTAAAACCACAAGCAATCTTTTGTTATTTGGTATGTACATGCTATGTGTTAGAAATATTAAGGGCCTTCAAAAATGTGATTGGTAGTCAGAAAATTATATGTGTAATTTATGCTCCTAGAATGCCTGGAGATGCTACTTGGATGTTGGGCCTCTATATGTGGCCAGGCTGTGTAAAAGTCTCACACATGTGGTATTGCTATACTCAGGAGGAATAGCAGAATGTATTTTGGGGTGTCATTGTTGCTATGTACATGCTGTGTGTTGGAAATATCTTATAAATGGACAACTTTGTGTAAAAAAGTGTTTTCATTTTATTTTCATATTTTCCAAAAACTTCTGGAAAAAAATGAACCATTCAAAAGACTCATTATGCCTAATAGATTATACGTTGGCGTGTTTGCTTTCCAAAATGGGGTCATTTTGTGGGCAATTCCATTGTCCTGGTGCTCCAGTCCCTTCAATAGTGTAATAGATGGTTGAGAAATGAGATGTGTAATTTATGCTTCTAAAATGCCTGATGGTGCTACTTCAATGTTGGGCCTCTGTATGTGGCCAGGCTGTGTAAAAGTCTCAAACACGTGGTATCGCCATACTCAGGAGGAGTAGCAAGTGGACAACTTTGTGTAAAAAAAATGCAGTTTCATTTCTTCCCCACGTTTTCCAAAAACTTCTGGAAAAAAATGAACTTTTCAAAAGAATCATTATGCCTCATAGATTATACGTTGGGGTGTTAACTTTCCAAAACGGGCTCATTTTGTGGGTAATTCCATTGTCCTGGTGCTCGAGGACCTTCAAAAGTGTAATAGGTAGTAAACAAGTTAGATGTGTAATTTATGCTCCTAGAACACTTGATATGTGGCCAGGCTGTGAAAATGTCCCACACATGTGGTATCACCATACTCAGGAGGAGTAGTAGAATGTGTTTTGGGGTGTAATTTGTGCATATGCCATGTGAGAGAAATAACCTGTTACAATGACAATTTTGTGAAAAAAAAAAATCTTAATTTTGCAAATTGTGGGAAGAAATTAAACCGTGAAAAAACTCGCCACGCCTCTTACTAGATACCTTGGAATGCTAACTTTCCAAAAAGGGGTCATTTGGTAGGTATTTGTACTTTGCTGGCTTGTTAGTGTCTCAAGAAATGAGATAGACCATCAGTACATCAGGTGTGATCAATTTTCAGTGATTGGCAACATAGCTTGTAGAGTAGACTCTATAACAGTGGTTTTCAACTCCTGTCCTCAGGACCCCCCCAAAAGGCCAGATTTTAAAGAGGAAGTAAACCCTGATGGGGTTTACTTCCTCTATATTCCCCTGCAAAGTAGAAGCATAATGGACTACTATGCATTGCATACCAGCCCATTATGTGTCACTTACCTGCAAATGAAGCCTGCAACGTCCAGTGATTGTGTCCTGTGCTGGCAGCGTCCATCTTCAGTCCCTCTTCCTTCCGGGGCTGCATGTGCACAGGAGCCACTAGTCGCAGCACGATCTCAGTGAAGAAATGTCTTCACTGCCCATGTGCCGAAATTATGTGGGCACAACTAGTACACTACATATCTCCTGAACCATGCAGGATTAGGAGATATGCAGTGCACCTACAGGTAAGACTTATTATAGGCTTATCTGTAGGTTAAAGTGGTTGTCACGGTTTGACAACCACTTTAAGTATTACCTTTGGGAGATGCAGACTAGAATACTGCAATCATTGAGCAGCAAATGATATCACCTGTGATGTATTTCAGTTATCCTGCAAACCTGGCCTGTGGGTCCCGGGGACAGAGGTTGAGAACCACTGCTCTATAACTTTCACACAGACTAAATAATACCCACTAATTTGGGTTAATTTTACCAAAGATATGTAGCAGTATACATTTTGGCCCAAATTTATGAAGAAAAATTACTTTTTTTGCAAAATTTTACAGTAGAAACTAAAAAAAAAAGTGTTTTTCCTTTCAAAATTTTTGCTATTTTTTCGCTTATATCGTAAAAAATAGAAAAAACCCACTGGTGATTAAATACCACCAAAAGAAAGCTCTATTTGTGAGAAAAAAATGATAAAACTTTTGTTTGGGTACAGTGTAGCATGACTGAGTAATTGTCATTCAAAGTGTGAGAGCGCTGACAGCTGAGAGTTGGTCTGGGCATGAAGTGCTCTAATGCCTGCTATTGAAGTGGTTAAGGTGGTATAACACCAGCTGTAGATAAATAATGCATTCTATATGGCCCTATACATCAGAGCACAAAGAGGGAGCACAGAAAATGAAAGGACGGGGATTTGTCCCAATGACAGTGGCCTGATATGAGAATTCTATACATTTTTTTTCTCATGTAACTGGTCATTTTAGAATTACTACTCATCATGTAATGTTAGCTGCAGGAGGGGCTTTTACAGCACTAAGTCATGTAAAAAAATATTGTTTCCAGATGAAAACTGCTTTGTTTATTCTAAATTGTTCTGCCTGATACACAAGCAAATCGCCGATTGCCATTAACAAAAATGGTGTCCGCAACTCCCTTGCCAGCAGTTAAAATGGCCGCACACATGCCTCTGTTCTTCCGGGTGTGCTGCGTTCTACCTCCACCATGGAGGCGGTGGCGGCGGCTCCGGGGCATGTCGTATCGCAGGCTCTGTCCGAGCTGTCCTCTTGCCTCGAGCGGTCTATCGTTATCCCCCGCACCCCGGCCGGCTATGCGGAGCTCTTCCAGGCGGTTGTGGTGTGCACAGCACCCGGAGCGGACCCGATTAGTCAGCAGAGGACCCCAGACAAAGCAAGTGCCGCCGCAAGAGCAATTATCAGTGTGCTGGATGCTTTGAGAGCCACGTCACGTGATAACCGTACTACCTCTAGTACCGCAGGGGCGGGGTCAGCGCCATTGGAGAAGCCTGGAGATCTAATGCTGAACAAGGAGGTGCAGCTTGTGTGTGGGAAAGGAGATGTCCCTGAATCATCTGTGGATGTGGCTTCTAAACCCAATAAAGAAGCAGGCTTGGGTTCCCCATTGGATTCCTCGGGGGTTGGATCTGTAGATGTGGGGCGTGTCCTGGCCTGTGTTACGGCTCCGCTCCTCCTGCTGTGTGGGGCACACCTTCAGGAGAAGCCATGGACGGATTCACGCTCCCGGACTCTGGCTGAGCAGTTGTTGCAGACTCTACTAAGGATGTCGGAGTGCCAGTCTGTAGCCGACCTTCTGAAGGGACCCAATCGTCAGGAGCCAGACTATGTTATATTCCGGGAGGCCTTGGGGCTTCTTGGACCGCGTCTGCGAAAGTGAGACCTTGCCCGCTGTTTTTGTGGACATTGTTAAACAAGCCTGGTCCTAATGCTGCTGACCAATGGCCTTACCTTTTACGAAGAAGTCTCATTTCTTCTTTTATTACAGTGTTCTGACCTTCAGAGACCAATTACATTTAGTACTTCATCCCATCTTCCTACAGCAGGTGGAAGGCTAGCTTTCTGATTGGGCAACCCCCTCTTCCCCCATGGCCGACGGACAACGCAGTCAGCAAGGAGATGACTGCATTGGGAAAATAAAATCTCGTCTTTAGTAGATACATTTGAAAAAAAAACTTTAATTTCTGCTCCTTCCTTCCTTCCCTTTTTTTTTTTTTTTTTTTTTTTTTTTTTTTTATTGCAGTGTTCTGTATGTAGTACATTGCTTCATATTCCTACATACCATTGAAGGCTAGCTACATGGTTAGGGTGCCCCTTCCTCCTTCCAAGGCTGTCCAACAACGCAGCTGGCAAGGAGACTGCTCCATTGATGGTGAACACCTGGCTCTATCTTCAAGCACTTTTCTGTGCCAAGCACCAGCAGAAGGAATGCTGAGAGAGGGAGGCTGACATGGACACACACACACACACACACCTCAAGTGTCTTCTTGTTAGCTCGTTGTCGGACAGCCTTAGTGGGTGAAAGGGGCACTCTGTCTAACCATGTAGCTAGTCTTCCATAGTATGTAGGAATATGGGACAAAGTACTACATACAGAACACTGCAATAAGAAACCAAAATAAAGGAAATGATCGTTTTTCAAATGTATCTAAAGACCAGATTTATTTTTTTCAATGAAGTCCTCTCTAACTACGTTGTCAGTCAGCCATGGGGAAAGAACAGAACACTGCAATGAAAAAAAAAAAATTGGACACTAGCAGTTGGGGCTGATTAAAAACCCCTTTTATGAGCCACACTTTTACCACCCTCCAATCGCCACCACTTTTAGTTGCAGAGGCAGTGGCTTAGTGGTGTACTCGTGCAGCAGCAGGTGACCGGGCGTGCTGCGGGAGCTTCGTTTTAAAGTAAGTATTTCATAATAAGCTAGTATGCAAATTGCAATGCATACTAGCACATTATGCTATTTTCATGCAGGAGAACAATGAGTGAGGTTGTAACATCACCAAATCTTGCATCAAATCTCCTGAGACTAGCAGTCAGAGGCAGCGGTGCCTTAAAGTGGTTGTCAACCCGTGACAACTACTTTAACCTACAGGTAAGCCTAGAATAAAGCTTACCTGTAGGTGTCCTGCATATCTCCCAAACCTGCATGGTTCAGGAGATATGCAGTGTACTAGATGTGCCCACGTCATCGGGCCTCCGTGCCGTTCCTTCACTGTGATCGCGCCATGACTGGCGTCTCCCACGCGCATGAGCGGGAGTGACATCACGTGACTCCGGCCAGTCACAGAGCCGGAGAATCGCGGCCCTAGAAGGAAGAGGGGCTGAAGATGGACACGGCCTGGAGCAGGGACATCGTTGGACATCGCTGGCTTCCAATGCAGGTAAGTGGCACATAATGGGCTAATATGCGATGCATAGTAGCTCATTATGCTTTTACTCTGCAGGGTAACATAAAAGAAGTAAACCCCAGCAGGGGTTACTTCCTCTTTAAAGAGTAAGTAAAGTCTTCCTCTTTAATTGTACCTACAGGTAAGCCTGTACTGTAAATATCTCCTTGCACCGTTTAGGAGATATTTACTAATATACGATGCCGCCGATGTCATTGGCGCATGCGCACAGAAGGAATGGCACGGTCGTGCTGTTTTTTCAGGGCCTGTGCTGTGACCGGCAGCAGCCGCGCGCATGCATGGGAGGGACATCATTGAGGCTCTGGTCAATCACAGTGCTGGTTGGGAACCCGGAAGATGTCGGCTGTGTCAGCCGGTGCCGCTGCAGGGCATCGTTCTAAGGCATGCGTGCTCAACCTGTGGCCCTCCAGGTGTTGTGGAACTACAAGCCCCCCCCATGCCTCTGCCTTTGGGAGTCATGCTTGTAACTGTCAGCCTTGCAATGCCTCATTGGACTTGTAGTTCTGTAACAGCTGAAGGGCCACAGGTTGTGCACCCATGTTCTAAGGTATTTCATAATGAGCTAGTATGCGATGCCTTTGTCTTGCAGGTTTTTATTTTTTTTTGAGGTTTACAACCTCTTTAAATCCCACACTGCAGATATACAGATAGAAAGCTGTAGAGTGACACGGGAGTGCCTAGGCACACTCACATACCAGAAGCTGGAGTTCTGGAGAAATTCCAGACAAAGGGTAGATTTTTCAGTTTTTCTACTTGGGCACCATTATCATTTCTAAATTTTCCCTATGGCATAGCAAATCATCACTTTTTGAGTTTAGTTCTTATTTAAAGCAGAGCTCCAGGCTCCTTCAGAAAAAATAAAAGTCAGCAGCTAAAAATACTGTAGCTGCTGACTTTAGTTATTTGGACATTTACCTGTCCAGGGATCCCGTGATATCTTCACCCCAGCCAATTTTTTTTTTTTTCAATCAGCTCTCGAGTGCTGCCGCCACCATTTGCTGTAAGGCTTCACAGACCGTTTCCTACTGCACATGCGCAAAGTGCACTGTGCTTTGTGAATCGCTTGGCGGAAGGAGGAGGGGGGCTAAACTTCCGGAAGTGGGAGTGAGTACCTGTCAAACTCTTTTGGGTGAAGCGCCGCTTTAAGAAATTTCATAACTAACAAGTAGTGTGGCAGATAACTTGCTATTTGGTCTTAAAGGAGCCGTATGGCTGAAACTCTTTTGGCCATACTTTTCCTGTGGGTCACAGAAGTGCACTTTGTTCTGCACTCCTGTGACTTGTGTTCACTCGACAGCAGGCTGAAGTCCACTATTGGCTGGTGTCCCTCAGCCGGTCCAGGCTCTGGATCGATACTACTTTAATGTTGAGATCCTCTCAGATGCCGCCTGGATTTGCAGCCAAATCAGCCTCTCTGAGCCACTGGGAGACTGAGCCAGCTGCTCCCGCCCCCTCCACAGACTGGCGCTCCAGTGAGTGCTGGTGGGGCAGAGCAGAGTGGCAGTCACTGGCTCTCTGCCAGCGTGGATTTTATTTAAATCAAGTCAATTTAAATCACTAGTAAAAAGGCTTAATTTAAATCAACTTGATTTAAATCCTAATTTTTTAAAAAGAACAGCTGTCATCTCTGTCCCACAGCGCCTTCTTCTCTGACCCGCTGTTGACTCACCGACAGTCCCATTCACTTTAATGGGACAGCTGGTGATGCGGCAGTGATACAACAAGGTGAGGGACGTGGTGGCAGCAGGGGAGTGGATGCCCGTTAACAGCCGTTGGCATGATAATGACAGGTGCTCTCTAAAGGTAAGGACTCACTCTTGCTGGTAGTTAGAACCTTTAATATTTGCAAACAAAATGAAGGTTTCCAATTTAGAATAATAAGCTGTCAGGTTAGTAAAACAGTGGTATCAGAACCAATTCAATCATACAGTTTGTAGTGTAAATAGGTTTGCAAAACAATGGGATAAATTAATATTCCTGAACTTTGTTTTAGCTCATGGTTATTGTGACATTGTGTGATTGCATCAATGCAGTGCGTGTTATCTCCACTTGTAGAGCTTGGATTCATTGAATGAGTTTACCAAAAATGTAAATATTGCAGAATATACAGCCTCATGCTGTATAACTAAGCTCCATTTCATACTGAATAAACTAAATTATTAATGTATCCTAAATAGAAAACTATCTTTAGATAGATTTTCACTCCAAAAGCATTTTATTAAAATACATTTGATAAATATAAAAAAAAAAAAACTTTTTTTTTAAATTTTATTTATTTTTAAATCATTGATTTTTATCCACCCTGCTTGCTGAAGACTGAGAACTGAGCAATCGGCAGTCTTTGATCTCTCAGCTCTCAGTCTTAGAGGTGGCGGGGGACAGATTCAGCATCAGACTGATGCTTCATCTACTTAGGTGAGTATAATTTTTTTTTTTTTTTTAAATTCCCAAACTTCTCTTTTAACATTCCTGAAGAAAGCAATTTAACATTGTTGTCTAATTATAGAGACACATGGGAATCCCACCCAGATGCAAAGATTGTCTTCTCCTGGATGCTGTATCAGGTTCCCCGGCCCTGGCTTGCTGACTTCCTTGGTAGAGTTATGCCGCCATCGCTCCTCTTCTCTGATGATTACAAGCCAGAGAACAAGGTGCTGGGGGTACAATGCCTGCATCACATCATCAAGAATGTGGTAAGATGCCCATTAAATCATTGCATAGTTATTGGAGCAATGTCTTTCTTTTATCAGCTTTTGGTATAGTGAGGTTAGTAAGAAAAGTACTTGGAACATTTTCCTGCTTTATGACCTTTTTCATGTAGGAGGTATAGGTTATAGTTGGGCCACATTTTATCATGATTTGGGCACAGCCTTCTGATAAATTGCTCCAGTTTACACCCAGATATTTATCTACAATACCCAGCTGCTCCACTAGATACGTACATTTCTGTTATGGCTACAGTCCTTTATGGATGAAAGGGCTTGAACTTATTGTAAAAATGCAGGCTATGTTTCTTGGTTCCATGATCTGATTGGCATTATGGAGAAGCAACTGATGAAAGCAAGCTGGGCTTTCTTGGGTAAAGTAACCAAGAAAGTTCTATAGTTTCTCTGCTGCCAGAGTCCCCAAATCCCTGTGCAAGTTGTAAAAACCCTCTCGGAGCTCAATTACTTTATTTCCACCCTCAAGTAACTATGCAGGGGCCTAGATAGTGAAAGGGTACTCTCTCGCTATCACAGGAACTAGAAAAGGTGAATCAGTAAATAAAACAACTGCTGCAAACACTGATGGGTGAATCCGCAACCAGTGAATATGAATTGTGTGAGTGGTGCTGCGCTGTTATTTAAAATAGAAATATTTAGGTAATGCATATAATAATATCCATGTATAAAGTGCAATAATCAATCTGTGCACTAGGTGGCAGTGTGCATCAGGTAAGGCAATTTGCTCTAATTCGCCACCCTACCTAAATGAATGAATAAAGTGTCAAATAACAAGAAAAAATTATAACTTATAACAAACAACCCATTCACACAGGGGCGGCTTGTGCTCCGACTTGTGTTGCCTCAAGTTGTTTGACATCTTAAATCCCATTGAAATGAATGGGAGCCGTCTTCATGTACACTACTGAAGTCGATAACAAAATACAAATGATTCAGTGCTGATTCAAATTGACACTTTTTTAAAAGCTGCTCAACACTTCTGGTAAAATTGTTAAACCAAATCTGACAAAAAACATGGGTATAAATGTGGAGCGCTAAAATTCACACAAAACATTAAATATATATGTAAGTCAGACTAATGAAGTCGCTCTGACTTCAAAAAAGGTTCCTGCACGCCTTCAAGGTTACTTCTATCCGACTTGTGCCCATAGAATTCAATGGAAGTTGGATCCCTTTCTATATTGACGCGATAGTTTAAAAGAAAAGAGTTTTTGAAAGCAACCCCTCCCTCCCTTTTCTACTTGGCCACAGGCAAAGTCGCCTGGCATGGGGTCGCGTTGTAAGTCACGCTGAAGTCACGTTAAAAACCGCCTAGCAAAGTCACGCCGAAGTTGAATCTCCCGTGTGTGGACGCGGGCTTAGGTAAATAATCCTGGTAAGTGAAGAATTAAAAAAATAGAAAAAACTATATTCTGACAAACTATATAATGCCTCTCAACAAGTTCCAAATGACATAAGTGCCACTGTCTCCTCCTGTGGAGACTGCATGTGAACGGTGAAAAAAGTGCTAAACTCTCTAATATAGTGACTGCAAGTGTTAAAAATCCCACGTGTCTCTTCAATCTGGGTAGTGACAGTTCTAAGTGAAATGGCCCCTCACCTTACTGCTGCAAGTTAACAGTGTGTGTATTTCAAGGGAACCCGGAATCATCCATAAGTCTTTGTAGAAATGGTGAATATCTAGTTAGGGGGTAGCTGATCTTGATTTCCTCTTAGTAAGTAATCCGCATCTATGGTGTGTCCTCACACTCACCCAGCCATGGAAAGAGAATGTGGAGGTGGGGGGGGTGCCCAAACAAATATTGTAGTATATAAGAACGATTTATTGCTTTAAAAACATCTATTTAAAGCACTCACATAGTAAAAGGTGCAATACAGTATATATCCAAAAATTGTTTTTGGTAATGCACTAGGTGCGTGCGCCTTCCTTTTCTTTTGTTTTCTAGTCACTTTCGGATTTCCCCGTCCGAGGAGGGCTGCACACATCGATGCATTTCCCTTCGCCTAGTCGGTAGTCTGCCGCACAAGAGGACTTATCAGCGCGGGACTTTCTCACTTTCTTGCTTTTTGTATGTGATACCACAAGTGCTGAGCTCGTTGCCCGCATCACTTCTGGTGTTCTGTCAGCCATTTATAAACGCGATAATGAGCCACACTGCCACAGTAAATATGCGGTGGCGGTCATTGAGGGGTTAAAGTCCATACCAATAGGCAAAGCTTGGCATCCTCAAAGCCTGGCTGAAAAACTTTCTTTGGGAGCGATCTGCCTCATCCTGCCCAGGATGCACTGGGGGAGATTTACTAAAACTGGAGAGTGCAGAATCTGGTGCGGCTCTGCATGGTAGCCAATCGGCTTCTAACTTCAGCTTGTCCCATTAAGCTTTGGCAACAGAACCTGGAAGCTGATTGGTTTCTATGCACAGCTGCACCCAATTTTGCACGCTCCAGTTTTAGTAAATCTGCTCCACTGTGTGTTAGATGTACCCTCAGCATTACAAGAAGGAACACACACTCTTTCAAGACCCGTGCATGTGCGGTACCTTCTCTGCCCACCTGTTGTATCAGCGCTGAGCTCAATCGCTACTACAACATGGGGAGAGACTGTGCATTCCCTGCACTGTACACAAGGGAGAACACTTGCTTCTGTAAGGCTGGGGTATGCTCAAAGGTCTAGCTTCTATTCCAATAAGACAGTTGAACTGAAAGGGTGGTAGTTAATTCAACAGGCTTGGGGGCGGGGGAAGCAGAGATTGGTAGTGTTTCTTACATTACCAATACCTTTTGACTGCATTGTAGTTTCTTTTTAAAAGGTGAACTTAGCCTTTATTTTTACCTATGTTGATTTGGAGTGTCCTAGGTGCAGGTATACCTCTGTGCTGGCATACTCTAATGTCAAGTCAGTCCTGATTATTACTATTATTATTATTATACAGGATTTATATAGCGCCAACAGTTTGCGCAGCGCTTTACATTAAAGAAGGGACACAGTAAAATTACACTACAGTTCAATACAGAAGGAATAGGAGGACCCTGCTCGTGGAGCTTACAATCTAAAGGGAGGGGGAGGTGGTATAAAAGGTAATGGCTACAGGGGATGATCTGATAGAGGTGACTCAAGCACAGTTCTTAGGTGGAAGTGGGGTAAGCTTCCCTGAATAAATGAGTTTTTCAAGGATCGCCTAAAGGCGGGCAGGGTGGGGGCTGACTGGACATTCTGGGGCAGGGAGTTCCAGAGGATGGGAGAGGCTCTGGAGAAGACCTGTAAGCGAGCATGGGAGGAGGTAACAAGGGAGCTAGAGAGTAGGGAGGAGCGGAGGGAACTATTTGGGTGAGATCTGCATATGAGGTTGTGGATGGCCTTGTATGTTGGGCTTAGTATTTTGAATTTTATACGGTGGGGTAGGGGAAGCCAGTGAAGCTATTGGCAGAGAGGGGCAGCAGTCGCGGATCGGTTAGTAAGGTGTATAAGTGCTTATGTTGTTGGGCTTCATTTTATTATCTATGTCTGTCTTGCAAATGTCCTTTTTAATAGACAACATTTTCCAGTGTAGGTTTGAATGTGGTTAGCTATTGTAAGATGTTTAGGGTGATTAGTAAACATGTTCCTCAGGTTATTAGAGGATGATCTGTTGCAGTTCTGGTTCTGTTCTAGTCATGCTGTCAGAATGAAGCTAATGCACATATTATTCTTTGTGTAGCCAGCAGCAGACTTGAGGCAATACAACCGGGCAATGGTTGTGTATCATGCATTGCGTAACCACCTGTACACAACAGAGGCCGAGGTTATTGAGGTAAGGAGTTACATTTTAAGTACAAATTCTCTTCTAAATGGCATTTCTGTCCACTCAAGCTTCTCCCCCTTTGCTTACTGACCTCTGATCTGAAACGCTGTTCCCGCCCCAGTTAATTGCGATTTGTAAGAACAAATTATGTTGTTACACTTTTCCTGTCCTTGTCTAGTTATTATTAAGGCAAAACCCAATTACATTTCAAAGTGACCATTAACTGTTGGGCAATCAGCTAATCTTTTTATTCAATCTTTTTTAAATGGAGAAATTCCCAGTGACTGGTGGACTTCTAATATTGTATCTGTCCACAAGAAGGGTAGCGAGGTAGAAATTTACAACTACAGACCAGTGAGTTTAACGTCTTTTGAAGTTATTATTGGAACCACTTCTAAAAAGCAGGGTCAGTGATCACATAACACTCAACTTGCTGGACCTAAAGTATCAAGGCTTTACTTAGGGCAGACCATGTACAAGTAATCTGATTGGATTTTTTGGCTATATCACAAAAGTTTTGGACGAGGGTGGTGCTGTGGATATAGCCCATCTTCATTTTAGCAAAGCATTTGATACACTTCCACTTAGTGGGTTCATAAAAATTTGTACACGCTAGGACTTGGGTGGTTCAGTGGACATACAGTTGGCTAAAGTCTAGATACCAGAGTGTGATTGTATATGGGCTTCATTCGGAACAGCGACCAGTCACTAGTGGGGTACCACAAGGCTCTGTACTGGGTCCTGTTCTATTTAATCTGTTTGTAAGTAATATAAATAAAGGGTTGGTGGGTAAGGCATGTCTTTTGCTGATCACAAAAAGGTGTGCAATAGGGGTGATATTCCTGGAGGTTTCTGTAACATGGAGTTTTGTGTGACCAAGCAGTGGGAAAAGCAAATAGAATTCTGGGGTGTATTATGAGAGGGATTACCAGCAGGAGAAAGGAGGTCTGGATCCCCCCATATAGCTAGACATTGTTAGGGATGCTGTGTCCAGCTCTGGAGACCCCAGAGTCCAGAGAAGGACAACAAAAATGGTGACGGGTCTGGGAGATAAACATATCAGTAGAAACTTCAGGAACATAATAGCTACAATCTTGAGGACGGGGAGACGCTATTGAAGCCTATAAATACATGAAGAGTATAAATAAGATTTAGCAGGGAATCTTAGATTCTGAACAACAAACAAACAAAAAAATAAATCTGTGTGTATGGCCAGTTTAAGAATGCCCTATACAGCCACTGAGGAAGTTAGAAACCTAGGGTCCTGTGGTATGGACACAGCAATGGTTCCCTTTCTGTACCAGACAGGTTTCTGGGGGTCCCCCAGTGCTCTGCAGATATAATACTGTTTTTCCTTACTGGTACAGGGATTTTACCTACAATTTTGTGAAAATTATAGCAGGAGGTCTGGGACCTATTTCAAATCGAAGATCTGTAACACCCCATTTAAATACTCCAAACCATGAACCATACCTGAGCTGCTTCCTTGCAATCCTGTCATATGCATTATTAAAGGTCAAAAGATAATTTTGCAGGTTTTGACAGAATTGAGGATAAGTGATTTCGGTGTTAGTTCTTAAATATATAAATGAGTCTATTGCAAGTCTCGAATATAGTCCACCAGTGTCCACTTATAACTAAAATATTATTTTTGCTGGATTGGATCTTTCCATAAGATGGTATGCAGGTAATTAATGCAGTTTTCTGTTATATCAGGTGGTCCTGCCCTGCCTGCTGGACTTGTTTCCAGTCCTACACAAACCTCCCCCAGCTGTGGGCTCATTTCAGAAAGATGGAGAGAACCCATCAGACCAGGTGATGCAGCTGATCCTCACTCACATGGAGATGGAGCATAAGATAGCCCTGCGGCGCCTGTATGCCCGCAACCTGCCTGCCCTCCAAGAAAGGTTCATATACATGTTTATTATGCATAGATTAAAGTAATGATACCAATACTCTTTCCTGGCACAGTACCTCTCCGCTAAAACCAGGGGGTGGGAGATCGGGAGCCACATCCAATTGGGTGTTTGCTTTTATTTTTTAAGCACTTTCTTCTTCTTCCTCCTCCCCCCCCCCCCCCTTCCTTTTTTTTTTTTTTTTTTTTAAATTAGAGGAGTGTGTTTTCATGGATGAAATGGAGGCTAAATTTTCATGGATGCGATGGAGGTTAAACTCTGTAAAGCTTGGGATAGTGCGGGGAAGGATTCTGTCTGTGGGGGATTCACCCTCTATTGCTACTGGTTGTGGTGACCATAGTCACCGGTATTGAAAGTGAAGGAAAATCTAACATTTTTGAGTTGTTGCACAAACAGTGCTTTGGAGAGATTCTGTGTTTCTTGGCTAGGTCCTGTATGAAAACCTCCCTGATGGGATATAGAAAAGAGAAAAATTGCCTGAGGTCTTAAATATGGAATTCTATGCATTAAGATAAAAAAAACCTGTGTGTAGCAGCCACCCTCCACACATCTAATACTTACCCTGAGCCCCCTCTCTATCCAGCGATGTCCACAAGTCCCTCTGCTGTCCGGGACTCTCCCTCCTGATTGGCTGAGACACAGCGGTGGCATTGGCTTCCGCTGCTGTCAATCAAACTCTGCCAATCAGGAGAGAGAGGGGGCAGGGTCAAACAGCTCAGTGTCTGAATTGACACGCGGAGCTGCAGCTCTGCTCTGGTGTCCCCATATCAAGCTGCTTGCTGTGGGGGCACTCGACAGGAGGGAGGGGCCAGGAGCAGCGAAGAAGGACCCAAGAAGAGGAGGATCCAGGCTTCCCTGTGCAAAACCAACTTCACAGAGGAGGTAAATATAACATGTTTGCGAAAATGCAACATCCACTTACAATGTTCAGACCTACCCTGTAAAAAATCGCCTCAAGATAGTATTCAGTCCAAAACGGTACATGTAAATAAAAATGGGGCTTCCTGAACTCCTGTCTTATGTCCAGGGCTCCTAAGTGAGGAGAGAATCTCCCTTCTTCTGGAGAGATCCCGGGGAATTTTAATCTATAGAATACGCACACCACATAACAAAAGTGTTTTTGCAATATAGTTGTATTAGGCATATACATACAATTGCTACAAATATCCAAGTATGTCCTATTACATCAAGCATAATACAGCATAGGTACAGTACTGGCTCCACTGTTTCTACCAACCAACAAAAAAACATGTATGTATATAGATATAGGGAGCACCATTAAAGTCCTATAGCAGCTGATGTTAAGAAATATATACAGTCCCCTTTCCTCCCTCTATTCTTCTCTTCTCATGTTGCCCTTTGATGGATCAATGTCCTATTATGACTTAACCACTTCAGCCCTGGAAGGTTTTGCAGCTTTAGGACCAGAGCACTTTTTGCGATTCGGCACTGCGTCGCTTTAACTGACAATTGCGCGGTCGTGCGACGTTGTACCCAAACAAAATTTGCGTCCTTTTTTTCCCACAAATAGAGCTTTCTTTTGGTGGTATTTGATCGCCTCTGCGTCATTTCTGATCGCTGCTATAAACAAAAGAAGAGCGACCATTTTGCAAAAAAACCCAAATTTCTTACTTTTTGCTAAAATTCAAATCCCAAAAAAAAATATAAAAAAACATTTTTTTTCACCGTTTTTGGCCGATTTTATATTCTTCCTCATATTTGCGATAAAAAAAATTGCAATCGGCGTTTATTGATTGGTTTGCACAAAAGTGGCCGCGTTTACGGATGGTGAGAATTCATTTCTGGGGTTTTTATTTTTTTTTTTTTTTTTTACTAGTAATGGCGGCGATCTGCGATTTTTAGCGGTACTGCGATATCGGGGCGGACATGTCGGAACATTTTGACACTTTTTTGGGACCAATGACATTTATTCAGCGATCAGAAATTTAAATGTCCACTGATTACTGTATAAATGTCATTGGCAGTGAAGGGGTTAACCTGCAGGGGGAGAGCTAGGGGTTAACTGTGTTCCCTGGGTGTGTTCTTACTGTGGGGGGGTTGGGCTAACATGGGCATGAGAGATCTAACTGATCCCAGTGACAGGGATCAGTAGATCTCTCATGCCCCACTGACAGGGCGGGGAACGCCGTGTTTACATCGGCGGTTCCCCGTTCTTTTTCTTTTGCCGCTCATCGCGGCTCGCCGGCGGACATCGGGTCCGCCCGAGCCACGGGCACACTCCCCAGGAGTGCGGCGGGTGCGCGCGCGCGCGCCCCCTGGTGGCCAATTGCGAATCGCCGCTTATTTACGGCGATTCGCGCAGCGCTCCCCCACTACCGCCGTGAAAAGACGGCGCGCGGTGGGGAAGCGGTTGTGTTTTTCAACCTTTTTTTTTTAGTCGAGGCACCCTGTAAAATTATGGACAATTTTTCAAGGCACCCCATTCTAAAATGTAAAAAACTATTGTAATAGCTTTACATAATGCAGCAACATCCACATGTAGGACATCCAAAGCTAGAGGTGATTTATTCTTTCAAAGCAAATCCACTTTTGCACTGACACTGACTAGTGTTCCAATGTTCCGCTTCTCCCTCAATTTCTCTCTATCAGTCAGCTAATATCACCCCAGTGCTGAGGAAGAGGAGCACATGAGGATCAAACAAGGATGCCGTGGAGGCATCAGACATCCACCTTATTAGATGACCTCATTGGTTAAGATGCCAGTGTCTAGGACCGTGTTTCTCAACCTTTTTACCTTCAGGGAACCCCTGGCAAAAAAATCTGAAATCTTGGGGAACCCTTGAAATTATTTTCATATCAACAGGTCACGGAACATCAGTGTGAACCACGAGCTGTAGATATAACCACAATTATTTTAAAAAATAGCATTAAATAATAGAATAAATATTAAAATGTACCTATTTAATGTGAAACTTGTCCTTGTTTTTCTCTGCACATATGCTCAATTCTGGGTCTAACCTGATAGCAGTGTACAGACGGCAGCAGCAGGACAAGGTACAGGGGGGCAAGCAGGGTACAGTACATGGCAGCAGTGTACATATCTACATGGGAGCGGGGCACAGGATTAGATGGGAGCGGGGCACAGGATTAGATGGGAGCGGGGCACAGGATTACATGGGAGCGGGGCACAGGATTACATGGGAGCGGGGCACAGGATTACATGGGAGCGGGGCACAGGATTACATTGGAGCAAGACAGCAGTGGTTTCCTTTTCATGTAGAGGTACACAGGGAAGTGGCTGTGGTAGTCCTGACTTATGTGCTGTTCTCAGCCAGCCCCTCCTCTCTTGTCCATCCCATCACATACAAGCACCTGAGATAGAATGAAGCGCTGAATGCCCCATGCCAAGCTTAACTGCACTGATCATGGATCCTGTTGACAAAAAAACCCAACACACTGGTCTGTATTACCCTTTAGTTTGTGGTATTAAATGTACATTAAAATGTAGTGCCGGGTAAAACTTTGTTTCTGCAGAAGCACTGAAACTTTAAAATTAATACTGTGTGGTGGGAACCTCAAATATGAATTGAGACCCTTATAAAGGAGCCAGTCTACAGGTGGCTCACATCTTTCACTGTCAGAATTGGTGACAATTATTTGTAGATTAGGGATTATATATACACACACACACACACTCACAAAAGTGAGTACCCCCTCACTTTTTTTTTTTTTCATGTGACAACAATGAAGAAATGACACTTTGTTACAATGTAAAGTAGTGAGTGCACAGCTTGTATAACAGTGTAAATTTGCTGTCCCCTCAAAATAACTCAATACACAGCCATTAATGTCTAAATCGCAAACAACAAACAACAAATGTGAGTACACCCCTAAAGTGCAAATGTCCAAATTGGGCTCAAAGTGTCAATATTTTGTGTGGCCACCATTATTTTCCAGCACTGACTTAACCCTCTTGGGCATGAAGTTCACCAGAGCTTCACAGGTTGCCACTGGAGTCCACTTCCACTCCTCCATGATGACATCACAGAGCTGGTGGATGTAAGAGACCTTGTGCTCCTCCTCCTTTCGTTTGAGGATGCCCCACAGATGCTCAATAGGGTTTAGGTCTGGATACATGCTTGGCCAGTCCATCACCTTTTACCTTCAGCTTCTTTAGTAAGTCAGCGGTCATCTTGGAGGTGTGTTTGGGGTCGTTATGTTGTAATACTGCCTTGCGGCCCAGTCTCCGAAGGAGGGGATCATGCTCCTGTTTTAGTATGTCACAGTACATGTTTGCATTCATGGTTCCCTCAATGAACTGTAGCTCCTCAGTGAAGCCCCAGACCATGACAGTCCCACCACCATGCTTGACTGTAGGCAAGACACACTTGTCTTTGTACTCCTCACCTGGTTGCCGCCACACATGCTTGACACCATCTGAACCAAATAAGTTTATCTTGGTCTCATCAGACCACAGGACATGGTTCCAGTAATCCATGTCCTTAGTCTGCTTGTCTTTAGCAAACTGTTTGCGGGCTTTCTTGTGCATCATCTTTAGAAGAGGCTTCCTTCTGGGACAACAGCCATGCAGACCAATTTGATGCAGTGTATGGCGTATGGTCTGAGCACTGACAGGCTGACCCCCCCCCCCCCCCACCCCTTCAACCCCTGCAGCAATGCTGGCAGCACTCATACGTCTCTTTCCTAAAGACAACCTCTGGATATGACACTGAGCACATGCACTCAACTTATTTGGTCGACCATGACGAGGCCTGTTCTGAGTGGAACCTGTCCTGTTAAACCGCTGTATGCTCTTGGCCACCATGTTGCAGCTCAGTTTCAGGGTCTTGGCAATCTTCTTATAGCCTAGACCAGGGATATGTAATTAGCAATTAGCGGACCTCCAGATTTTGCAGAACTGCAAGTCCCATGAGGCATAGCAAGACTCTTAACAGCCACAAGCATGATGCCCAGAGGCAGAGGCATGATGGGACTTGTAGTTTTGCAACAGCTGGAGGTCTGCTAATTGCATATCCCTGGCCTAGCCCTAGACCATCTTTATGTAGAACAACAATTCTTTTTTCAGCTCCTCAGAGAGTTCTTTGCCATGTGGTGCCATTTTGAACTTCCAGTGACCAGTATGAGAGAGTGAGAACGATGACACCAAATTTAACACACCTGCTCCCCATTCACATCTGAGACCATGTAACACTAACAAGTCACATGACACTGGGAAGGGAAAATGGCTAATTGGGCCCAATGTATTTTCACTTAGGGGTGTACTCAATTTTGTTGCCAGCGAATTAGACATTAATGGCTGTGGTTTGAGTTATTTTGAGGGGACAGCAAATTTACACTGTTATACAAGCTGTACACTCACTACTTTACATTGTAGCAAAGTGTAATTTCTTCAGTGTTGTCACATGAAAAGAGAGAATAAAATATTTACAAAAATGTGAGGGGTGTACTCACTTTTGTGAGATGCTGTGTATATATAAAATACTTCTTCTTTTTTTTTTTTTTTTTTTGCTGTGATATTTGTCCTTGAAATCTCACGTTGCACAGATTTAAGCTGTGCAACAATAGTCTGCTTGTACAATCCTCTCTTAGATTTTCCAAAACGTTGTCCTATGAGAGCTTGCCTAAACAAGCAGGCCCTTGCACTAAATAGTTGTTGGTGCATCTAACAAAAGTTATACAACCAGATTGTAATGTTTGTTAGCATTACATGCAAGTTAGGGCACCTAGTGGTATAGAAAAACAGTTGATAGATATAATGACCGCTGTTTTCCCTGCTTTTTCACACATTTTGCCTCTAATCGCTCTTCTCCTTTCAGGCTGGGTGTAAGGGTAGTCCGCCACATGAAAAGGCTGCTGCGCGTCATAATTAGTTATCTGGAAGTTTATGATGGACCAGAAGAAACCGCCCGGCTGTGTATCCTGGAAACATTACAGGGGACCGTCAAGTATGCATGGGCTAGGTGAGCCAATTCATTGGCAGTGTCATATTTTTAAAAAGCTACTTCCCAGATTAGGTAGATTAAGGTGCCTACAGATCATTCATCCAATCTGGCAAATTACATTCAGATTAGTGATTCTTCAAATGTTTGCAGGGCCCTCTATGACTCTGGCTGACTGATGCTCAGAGGAGGTGAGCTAAAAGGTGTCGGGAAGGGAGTGTGGGGTAAATGGCCAGGTAAGCCTATCTATTGCTTCCATTGAGCCAGTTGGTACATACAGCACTCCCTCTCCCTCATTCATGGGCACGAATGAACAGGTTATTGCTGTGCAAACTTATACATATTTATAGGAGATATTTAAAAATATTTCCACCTTCTATTGTCTATAGGAAGCGTAAAGTTGAACTCTGGTCGGCATAAAAGAAATTAAAGCGAGGTTCCACCCTATTAAAAGTCCGCAGCTACAACAAGTGTAGCTGCTGACTTTTAATAATCAGACACTCACCTGTCTCCCAGTCCAGCGATGCAGCCGTCTGCAGCGTCGCGCTTCTCCCCCTCCTCCGTATGGTGCCGGCATCACAAGTGTGGGCGCCCGGCTTCAAAGCTGTGAATGGCCGATGTATCTTCTGGGTCCTGTGACGTGTTCCAGATCGCCGGGTGGGAGGGGGTGAAGGTGAACTTCCTTCCGGCTCCACGGTGCCAGGAGAGGAAGTGGGATGTCCCCGGTCCCCCCCCAAAAAAAGACATTTCAATTGTGGCATGTCAGGAGGTCACCTTCTCTTAAAGCAGAAGTTCCACTGCTTTAAATGTGGGAATAAAAGGGATGTAATGCGAATTTAGTCTAGAGTTCTCGCATAAAGAGGCATTACCTCAATCCAGTGTCCTCTGAACAGTCCTTAATATCATCATAATATAGGACCAGCAGTGGTTTTTAATATTACAATATTAGATTTAACTAAAACATGGCATTATACTTTCATATTTTAATAACACACCCTCCTTTGTTTCCTAGGATCTCACCAAGACTACCACTACTAGTGAAGGCACTACTGAAACTGATGTATGAGGTTTCCGCTGACCCTGGTCAGCATTCTGAGCCAGTCCGAGAAGCTTTACTACACAGTGCCACCGAGTGTCTAATGCTTCTAAATTGCTGTTCCAAAGGACAAGTCAAGGTGAGCCAGCAGACTACACATAGAAATGTCTTATAGCTGGCTAAAAAAGAAAATGAATAGGTAAACTTCAGAGAAGAGGAGCAATAGTTTATATCCTGCCACAATTTTTTTTTTTTTAATTTTGAATAAAGTGGGTAAAGGTTAGAAACCTGTGATGGACATTTACTCCTCCATTAGAGAAATTTCCTCTTACTGTCATGGTGAAACTGTTTCACCAATCAGGAAGTGAAGTCAAATCTGACATGGACAGAAATAAAAGCAATTGTCAGGGGTTCTAGCTTTTCCTATTAAAAGAAAAAAATCTGTCTGTATTGCTCTTGGAGATTTTTTCTCACTTCCTGCCTCGCAGTACACTGACAGTAAATACGAGCATATCCAGTTTTGGGACAAGGTCATCTGGCACCCATAAGTTTGGGAAAACCCTCCATACAATTGTACTTATAAGTTTACATACCCTGGCAGAATTTATGATTTCTTGGCCATTTTTCAGAGAATATGAATGATGACACACAAACTTTTCTTTCACTCATGGTTAGCGTTTAGCTGAAGCCATTTATTATCAATCAACTGTGTTTACTCTTTTTAAATCCTAATGACAACAGAAACTACCCAAATGACCCTGATCAAAAGTTTACACACCCTGGTGATTTTGGCCTGATAACATGCGCACACAAGTTGACACAAAGGGGTTTGAATGGCTATTAAAGGTAACCATCCTCACCTGTGATCTGTTTACTTGTAATTAGTGTGTGTGTATAAAAGGTCAATGAGTTTCTGGACTCCTGACAGACCCCTGCATTTTTCATCCAGTGCTGCACTGACGTTTCTGGATTCTGAGTTATGGGGAAAGCAAAATAATTATCAAAGGATCTGTGGGAAAAGGTAGTTGAACTGTATAAAACAGGAAAAAGGGATATGAAAAGAGATCCAAGGAATTGAGAATGACAATCAGCCGTGTTCAAACTCTAATCAAGAAGTGGAAAATTAGGGGTTCTGTTGAAACCAAACCATGGTCAGGTAAACCAACTAGAATTTCAGCCACAACTGCCAGGAAAATAGTTTGGGATGCAAAGAAACTCACAAATAACTTCAGGTGAAATACAGGACTCTCTGAAAACATGGTGTGGCTGTTTCAAGATGCACAATAAGGAGGCACTTGAAGAAAGATGGGTTGCATGGTCGAGTCGCCAGAAGAAAGCCATTACTACGCAAATTCCACAAAGTATCCCACTTACAATACGCCAAACAGCGCAGAGACAAGCCTCAAACCTTCTGGCACAAAGTCATTTGGAGTGACCAAAATTTTAGCTTTTTGGCCTCAACCATAAACTCTACATTTGGAGAGGAGTCAACAAGGCCTATGATGAATGGTACACCATTCCTACTGTGAAACACGGAGGTGGATTGCTGATGTTTTGGGGATGTGTGAGCTACAAAGGCACAGGAAATTTGGTCAAAATTGATGGCAAGATGAATGCAGTATGTTATCAAGAAATACTGGAGGAATATTTGCATTCATCAGCCAGGAAGCTGCGCATGAGACGTACTTGGACATTCCAACATGACAATGATCCAAAACACAAGGCCAAATCGGCCTGTCATTGGCTACAGCAGAATAAAGTGAAGGTTCTGGATTGGCCATCTCAGTCTCCTGACCTCAATATCATTGAGCCACTCTGGGGAGATCTCAAACGTGCAGTTCATGCAAGACAGCCCAAGAATTCCCAGGAACTGGAGGCTTTTTGCCAAGAGGAATTGGCAGCTTTACCATCTGAGAAGATAAAGAACCTCATCCACAAAATACTTCAAGCCGTCATTGATGTTTAAGGGGGCAATACACAGTATTAAGAACTGGGGTATGTAAGCTTTTGATCAGGGTCATTTGGGTAGTTTCTGTTGTCATTATGGTTTAAAAAGAGTAAACACAGTTGATTGAAAATACATGGCTTCAGCCAAACACTAACCATGAGTGAAAGAAATGATTTTGTGTTATCATTCTTATTCTCTGAAAAATGGCCAAGAAATCATCAATTATGCCAGGGTATGTAAACTTATGAGCACAACTGTATACACAATCCTTTCTAGAGGTTGCCCTTCTCTGGAGCTCTCTGATTATCTTTTTTGTGAACCGGTGCCCAAAACTGCAAATGTCAAATGAGGTCTTACTAGTGCTTTCCAAAATAATCTCC
>BLSH010423139.1:40327-50468 GCA_018402905.1 Glandirana rugosa | reverse complement strand
CATTTCTGGTGTCGTCAGACAGCTCCTTTGTCTTTACCATTGTCACACATGAAGAGGGAATAACAGGTGGCTTTTTATAAAACCAAAATGTTCATTTATTGGCTAATTTGGGTCACATGGGTGGAGGCAATTCATCACAGGTGATCCTCATTTGAGATCTGCAACAGGTGAGCCAAATTGGGTTTCCATACTGATTTGCAGCAAAGGGTGCCAATACCACTGACAAGGCAAGCATTATGGTTTTCTCTGTTTTCCTCATAATGTTTATCTTTTTAAATGTTATTTATCATTTACAGTTTTTTGTCAAACACAAGCTATCTGTAGTAATATGTTGGTTAATTTGATACATTTCCTTCAGTAGATATTCCACAATATGTACATAAACTTCATGGGTGCCAATAATGGTGAGCAGGACTGTAAATATTATTGCAAAAATACAAAGAACTAATTTTTATGAACTTTTGGTTTATACATTGTGGTGATTACTTTTACCTTCATAGTCCAATGTCAAATGCAGCCCTAAATGAGCAACTTTCAACTCCAGGGCCATGAAACTACTCCTCTTGTTGCTGTTAGTCCTGCTTGGCACTCCATTGGCACACCTCAAACCCCTAAATTGTTATGAACGAGGGAGAAATTGCCCCATTATTTCCCCACTTAAAAATCAGTGATTCAGTGTGCAGCTTTAGATTCTCATATCTTATTCTCATATCTTTTCTGGGCTGACTTCATCTACGCCTGTTTATCATAGTAAAACTGTCTGCATTGTGGATCATAATGTTTTTTTTCCCATTTTCTGCAGATTGCACTGGAAGGAATCACCACGATTTGTAATGATCATGACATGGAGAAGTATATTAACAGAGTGCTACAGGACACCCACCAGTAACCCAAAAAAAAAAAAAAAAAAAACTTGCACTAATATTCCATTTTTAAAATATATTATTTCTTTATCCTGCTGTTAGTTGACTTTTTTTTTTTCCCCCCAAATCAAAACTATGAAATTTGTGGTCACGGTCTGCAGAAATGGATTGCTTGTGTCCCAGAGGTATGCGCTAGTGACTCGACCATTTCCTATTAATGTAAAGGTATTCCTATCCCTTGTCATCATACATTTTTCTTTCCCTTCACTGGGAACACAGAATTGTATCTGGGGTATTTAACATGCCTATAGGAGAGTGCACATAAGAAAGCTGCTCCTCCCCTGTGTGTTAAACCTATGCACTTGTGATAGAACCTTTTAGTCTATAGCAAGCAGTGAAAGGACAAAGCTGGACAACAAAAGTAGAAGAGAAATGAAGGATACAAAGAAGGACATAATCTGTGTCCCTCAGTGAATTTGATCTTTATGCTAACCGGCACATACACCACTAAAATACGTATGGAACTGTTTACATCCACTAATGTCCAAATAATGTTGTTTAGCGAAGAATATACATGCCACATAAAAGGATAAGTTCACCCTTTGTAACAGGTGTCATATGCACCATACACACCCCCCGTTTTGACAGCTAACAGGGGATCTTCTCCCCAGTAGCTGTCAGTGTTCTGTAAATGGGAAAACTTTAAGGTCTGACATTCTTTGCAACTGTTGGCTTGTAGTTAATGAATTACCATGGTGCTGTTGAGCTCTGTGGTGGTTCATTGAACTTCCTGTTACAGTGTAACTGTCTGCCCGTATCAGAGGTACGGGCAGACAGATACACAGACAGTCTGCAGGACTGTGGCATTACACCCATGATATGCTGATTGTGGGTGCAATGCTTTACAGCAGTGGTTCTTAACCTCAGTCCTCAAGTACCCCCAACAGGCTATGTTTTCAGGTTTTCTTTTATCTTGCAAAGGTGCTTTAAATCAGAATCAGTGGCTTGGTATTATGGACAGCTATGTTTTATCTAAGAGAAATTCCCAAAACATGGCCTGTTGGGTGTATTTGAGGACCGGGGTTGAGAAACACTGATTTACAGGTCCCCAACACAAAAAAAAATTAAATGCACATTTTTTGTACCTGCAAAAAATGTGCATTTATTATTTTTTTTGTAAAGTGAGCTTCTCCTTTAATAGGTATGCTAACAAAGTTAGTGTCTGCTGTAAATTGCTTCCAGCATTGCTCCTGTTTTATTATTGCTGGAGGCTGCTGTTTTGCTGAAGCCTAGAGCCCCAGAACATCAGTAAATTTTTAAGCAGTCAACAGATTGGCCTCTAAATTTTAGGCACCTTGCCAGAAATAAAGAGCAACTGAGCATGTGCAGAGAAGGGTGAGACACTTTTTTTTTTTTTTTTAATGTTTTACATTATGCCTGCAAAAGGGGCCAGCCTGAAGTGATCTAGCAAGACTTAATTTTCTGACCAAAGTTCCACTTTAAAGTATAAGTTCACCTTTTTTTTTTTTTTTTTTTTTTTTTTTTTTTGTTTAAACCTAAATGCACATCTTTTTGCAGGCAAAAAAAAATGTGCATTTATTTATTTATTTTTATATTGGGAGCCTGGAAAGCATTGCATCCATGATCAGCAGATCGTGGGTGCAATGCAGGGCTCTTGCTGACTCTGTGTATATGCTGTTTGGCTGTGCATCATTCTGTGCATTTCCTGTTAATGAACTACCACGGCGCTGAACAGCGCCGTGGTAGTTCGAGAACTACAAACCGACAGCCACAAAGGCTGCTGGACCTTGTCGTTTTCAATTCACAGAACTCTGTGAATAAGTGACGCAGCCGGGCGGCCACGTTCTTTTAAGATTCTCAGAGGGGTGGGGGTCTCCCGCTGCCTGTGACATTGGGGGGGGGGGGAGAGGTTCTGGGGCTGCTACACCCACAATATGGGTGTAACATGTTACAAAAGGTGAACTTATCCTTTACGCAACACAGAATAGGTGACCTCTCTAGAAGTTTTCTGTGACTGGACAGTTTAGCTGATGATCTCTTCGCTCTCTTCTCCTGTCAGCACAGGAATACTGACTGACACTTGATAGGCTCCTAGTGCTGTTGCTCTTTCTTCCAGTCTTAGGCTGGATTCACATCTATGCAAACACTAACTTGACTGTAAACACTAACTTGATTTCAGCCTCCCCCCCATGTACAGCAGCACTAATGCTGGATTCACACCTATACATTTTTTAGTGCTTTTTGCAGATTTGCACTGCAGTCCATTTAACACATTCTGCAGTGCAAATCTGCAAAATGCACTAAAAATGTATAGGTGTGAATCCAGCATTAGTGCTGCTGTACATGGGGGGGAGGCTGAAATCAAGTTAGTGTTTACACCAACTGTACTTAAAGAATCCCAGCATAAGGCTGGGTTCACATCGCAGCACGGAGTGGCTCACAGCAGGGATCCAGTGTGTCCCTATTCACTGTTTCAGGTCCAAATTTGGACCTGAAATGGGCCAGACGATACACAGGACTTCTGTGCAAATTGCACTGGAGCTGCGTGAACAATCTCCGGATATGCGAATTGGATGCGAAGAAACCAGCATCCAATTCGCAATAGTGTAAACCCAGCCTTCGCTGTTTCTATCCCATCTTCTGGTACTTGATGGAAAACTATGTAGCTATGTATTTTTTTTCCCCCCCCCTTCATACTCCCACATACAGCATGTCTCTGAACTTTCATTTTAAAGGGCATTGGCGTAGGCACACTCCCAGTCTCCCATAAAACTCACCAACTGTCTGTAACGCACTCCCTGGACTTCAGGCGGTGTCTATCACTGCTGCTGTGTCCAATATGGTATAAAACTTCCATAGAAGAAGGTGGTTGATCAAACTTGTAGGTGGTAGATTGTCTTTCAGGAAATTACTTTTGTTTGTGTTCGATTCCTGTCAATTAAAACTGCCTAAAAGTTGTCACGTGTATGGCTAGCCTAAGGTGTAGGCATAGGTTACTAAAGAGCAAGAACAAAGTGATGGACATGAGGTCTAGCAGGCAATCATTAGTGTCCATCTATAATGTAAGCAGACAGCAAGCCTAAAGCTGGCCATACATTATACAATTTTCTTGTTCTTGCATACAAATTGAAAGTGTTTAGGTGTGACCTCATATTATATGGTTATGGTAAATCTAAAGGAAAATTGTATAATGTATGGCCAACTTAGACCCCATACACACTATCCATCTTTTGTTGTCAAGAGTTCAAAAAACCATGTAGTACAAGGGCCTGCCTGATTGCATACAAATTAAAACGCCTAAGGTGTGACCTCATATGGTTTTGGTAAATCTGAAGGAAAAAATCTACAGCAAATTGGATAGTGTGTATCCAGTTTTAGAGAGAAAGGACCCAACTACAGACAAGCTCCTAGTATCTAAGGGAAGGGGAGAGTCCTGTTACCCTTTTAGCGCAGTTAGGAATATATCCAGGGATGGCCTGCTTACATGCAAGGGCATGGGGGCAGCAGCTCCATTATTCTCCTTGTAGAGTCGAGTCTATAAGGCCACATTTGAAAGGAATCTGATACACCGAATTCCAAATATAGGAGAAAAAGCAGTTGAGTTGTAAATGATGACCTACACCTGGTGGCAAACCATGGACAGAATCTAAGTTCTAAGAGAGATTACAAAACATCACTCTGCAATGGAATTATTATTCATAACTTGGGACAAAGCAGGATTAGGAGCATTTATAATAATTTTGAAGTCAGTGACTTAAAGCAGAACTTCACACAAAAGGTTGTTTGCCTCCTCCCGTCCCTCCACTGCCACATTTGGGGGGGGGTACCGGGTTTTTGACAGGTACCCACTCCCGATCAGATTGCTGCAGCGACGTTTGGCCCCTCTCCCGCTGCGTTCTGGGGCACATCACAGGTCCCAGAAGACTGCAGGACCATTCACAAAGCACAGAAGGAAACCGGCTGTGAAGCCGCAAGGCTTAACTATCTGTTTCCCTTACCTAAGATGCCAGTCTCTGGCAATTGGCTTCGGGTGCAAATTGGCTCAGGCGAGGACATCGCTGAAACCCTGGACAAGTAAGTGTCCTCATATTAAAAGTCAGCAGCTACAGTATTTGTAGCTGCTGACTTAAAGCGGAGTTCCTACCGCATACATTTTTTTTTTTTGCTGGCATCCACCTAGTTAGTATTCATTACAAAAATAAAGTATTTGATTGCTTTAAATCTGGGTAGTCTTCCTATTTATTTTGTACTTACATTGCTGATTTTTTTTTCTTTACTGGGAGTTCCCATCTTAGCTGCTGGCATGTGAAGTATGCGCTCGCACCCTCCTCGAGTCTCTTTCTGGATAAGGTGCATGCTGGGAAAACCAGCATGTACCTCTTGATCTCGAGTGTATATCCCGTTGCCAAACAGGCAGCGACGGAGGAAGATTCCGCCCCGTTGTTATGGCAACATAGATAACATGTCTCTCTCCCACAAAATCGCATCATTTCCTGTCTGGAAATAACGCGAGTTTACAGCTCAGGGATGCCCACTGACTCCTGGGAAATGATGACTCGCATCTCCCATGAGCCCAGGTAAGGCAGGAAGTGATGCGAAGTGCCGCAGATCAGGAAGTGGAAGATTACAGGGACCACATAGCAACAGGGCACTTGGGGTGAGTATAATTTTTTTTTCCATGCATAGAGGATTTGAAATATATAAAGATGTATTTTGTGGGTAGAACTCCACTTTAAAAATTTTCTTTGGGGGGGGGGGGGGGACTGGATCTCCTCTTTAAGCAGTTTCCGACCGCCCGCCGTGGCAAATTAGCTCGATAACGTGAACCACCGTCAACTGACAGTGGCTGCGAGATCTCGGATCGTGAGCGCACCACTGTGTTACGAGGGAGCAAGCAGGGTGGACTCGATGTCGGCCGGCTACCCACGATCGCTCCCCGGCAGTGACAGAACGTCAGTGGAGAAGTAATGTGATCGTAGGCTCCCTGTGTATGGGAGCCAGGATCACTCTCCTCCCTTACTCAGTCCAGCCCCCACACAGTCAGAAACACGTTCCAGGGAACACAGTTAACCCTTTGATCGCCCCCTAGTGTTAACCACTTTCCTGCCAGTGACATTTACACAGTAATCAGTGCATTTTCATAGCTCTGATCACTGTATAAATGCCAATGGTCCTAAAAAAGTGTCAAAATTGTCCAACATATCCGCCGCAATGTTGCAGTCCTGCTAAAAATCGCAGATTGCCGCCATTACTAGTAAAAAATAAAAAAAACCCATAAATAAATTCTCATTGTAAACGCGGCAACTCTTGCGCAAAGCAATCAATATACGCCGATTTGCGATTTTTTTTTTTTTTTTTACCAAAAATATGAGGATGAGTATATATATCAGCCAAAACTGATGAATAAATTAGTTTTTTATATATTTTTTTGGTTATGTATTTCAGCAAAAAGTAAGAAATATAGGATTTTTTTGCAAAATTGTCGCTCTTTGTTTATAGCGCAAAGAATAAAAAAAATGCAGAGGTGATCAAATACCACCCAAAAGAAAGCTCTATTTGTGAGAAAAAAAGGACATCAACTTAGTTTGGGTACAACGTCGAACGACCGTGAAATAGTCAGTTAGGCTGGGTTCACATTATCTGACACAAAAACGGTTAGACTTTTGATCCTGCTTTGCCCTGCAACATCGGTCCTACTTCCATCCCACTTGAATGAACAAGATAAGGTTTTGCTCTGACTTTGAGATAGTGACTTGTCCTTTCACCAATCAAAACAATCCCAGTGTGAGATAAATTCCTTTTACTGCTGCTGTAATCACCAAGTTGGATGTCACAAGTCTGGATGGTTAGAACAAGGATCCAACTTCAATGATATTCAATAGGCTGAAGTAGGACCAAAGTAGTACAGGAACCTTTTTCATAGTCGGACCAGTTACGACGGCTTTCATAGGGAAACATTGATTTTGTGACGTAATGCGACTTGTGCTCAAAATGTTGGTCTGTTTGTCGGACAAGTGTGAACCCAGCCTTTAAGTGATGGAGTGCCAAATTGCAAAAAGTGCTCTGGTCCTAAAGGGGGTAATCCTTCCGGTTCTGAAGTGGTTAAGAAGAAACACATTGGGGGAGATTTACTAAAATTAGTTCAGCTCTGCATAGAAACCAATCAGCTTCCAGGTTTTATTGTCAAAGCTTAAAGTGTTACTAAACACGCAACAGTAAAATCTGTCTGTATATACAGAATAGCATGCTTGCTATACTCTCTGTGTAACTTAAGGGGTTAATCCTCTGTATTGTGTAAAAAGGCTGTTTGATCTTGCATGGCCAGATATTTCCAGCTTGCCCTGTCTACTATATTAGACCCTACTATACTACATGCAGGCAGTGTGGAAAAGTTAGCACATGCTCTGTTTGATCTCACTGTTTTAGATGGAGACAGACTACAGTGGATTTCTAGAGGCAGTGATTGTTTATTTGTGAACTTAGCATGTCAATAGCAAAGCACCAATCAGCTCTGGCCAGATTGTGGGTGAAGGGTCACTGATGCAAAGGACGTTGCATCTTTAGAAAGTGAAATCTCCTCCCACATGAACACTGTGGAAGCCCTGGCTACTTGCAGTTTATCACCTGACTGCAATATACAGATGGAAAAAAAGAAAGGTATATAGCAGCAGTATTTTGATATAAAAAGATTTAGAAGCTATGTGTACTGTGTGTGGTGAATTGTTTTTATATTGCTGGGTTTAGTAATCCTTTAAATGAACAAGCAGAAGTTAAAAACTGATTGACAATGGCTACCATGCACAGCTGTACCAGATTCTGAGTGCTCCAGTTTTAGTAACCAGCTGTGTCAGTAATCAAGCTTTCTGGTATCTCTAGAACCACAATGCGAATGTAGAAATGTTTGCAATCAGAAATAAGGAGACCATTGATGGTATTGCTGAGCGAGCAACCCCATGTGATCACTGTGCAGAGAGGAAGCTGCTTGGGCCAGGAAATGGAAGATCACGTGCATCACTATAGTAGGGGCGACTAATACAGTGACAGTCAACTTCCCAATGGCCCATAAGATATGTATTCTTTACGTTGGTCCAAGCTAGATCATTGTGAGTGTGCAATAAAGTCATACCTGGAGTTCAGCATTAAAGAATGTAAACCCAGCATTTCATATCCCTAATATGTGGCTGCTGTACCATGTACTTGTGTGAGAAAGTATCCTGTTCTCTTTCTATCACTTCCTTTGTGTGAAATTCCTGGTGTTCCTGCTAGTCCCCTGCTTTCCTATTAAAAACTGACCACACCAAACAGCAGGACACAGTGTGGTCAGGTCTCTAGCTATGCTGGGAACTCAGCCCGCTCTCCTCCAATGATTAGGCCTTATCCTGACACAGCTTTTCACTGGGAAGATCAGTGTACTGTTGCTTCTACTCCCCCATCTCTTATGCAGCTGAGAACAGAGGAAATGTGATCACTACTATAAAAAAGGTATTTATAATTTTTTTTTTTTTTACATCTATACACAAGTGTAATGCCTTTCATTTCTATTTTAAACGGAATGGGTTGTCTTTAAAAGGTGATCGTTTACAATAATTTTAAGACTGCAGGACCTGCCCTTTAATTCTATGATAAATGGAATACAAAGACCTACAGCAGGGATATGCAATTAGCGGACCTCCAGCTGTTGTAGAACTACAAGTCCCATGAGGCATAGCAAGATTCTGACAGCCACAAGCATGACACCTAGAGGCAGACGCATGATGGGACTTGTAGTTTTGCAACAGCTGGAGGTCCGCTAGTTGCATATCCCTGACCTACAGTATATAGTGGCCACAATGCATCATGGACATCAGGCATGCTAAGCTTCTTTCTAGCAGTATGCAGGCACTCCTCCACTGTCTGGGACATACACAAGATTGCCTATCTTTGCTCTTCCATCAATCCGCTCAGTTGCCAGAATGAAGACAGATATCTCTATTCAAGCTTAGAGTTGCTTTAGGCTCCATGCACACTGGACGCTCTCTGGGTGTCAGATTATGTTGCAGGAGACGCTGCTTAGAAAATGTGCTTTTAGCAATGCTTGTAAGCAGAGTTTATCGGCGTCAGCGTTTTTGAACTTTTTCTTTTAGCTTCCATTGACTACAAAAAGCGCTGGACGCCAATAAACTGCCGCTTAGCAGCGTTTATCGGCGCCCATCGGTTTTTGTGGTGAGAAGAACGACTCCTAACGCATGCTGTTAAATGACCATATACGTCCATGTGTGCCTAGACACAGGATAACAAAGGGGCATTAATGGGCTGTTAAAAAAAAAAAAACGCCCAAACACATATAAACGGTCATTTAATCAGCTTCAGTGTGCATAGAGCCTTAGACTTTAGAAGTCTTCCCACCCCATGTGACAACAACGGTCTAATTACCAAAGCTTTCACATTTGGAAAGTAGCGTATTCCTCCATACCCAATAGTTGGGGCATGCATTTCATTATGAAGGTGGAGGCTAGGGTGGACCAGCAGGGGAAAGGTGTAGACAGGTTGATTTAGAGGGAGGTCATCTGCAGACAGACAATGCAGCCAGGAAAACCAATGGAGGACCAATGAGGGCAGGCTGCAATTTCCAATCAGAATCAAAATAATATCTTACCCAGAGCGGCTCCTACTGAGCTCTTTAGACCTGCAGAATTGTTTTTCGAGAGTGCTAACTCCTTTCCAAACCCCCTCCCCCCCCAAAAAAATTATATTTTGGCTACAGCTGGGCTTTAATACAGCCTCCTGTTTTCCTAAAGGCCATTGCAGCGTATAAGTGACAGCTTTAGATGGTAAAAAAACACAAATATAAATGAAACAGATTTCTTTTTTAACCTTCAGCAGTCTAGACATTTTGAAACTCCTCTTTCCAGCGCACCCTAAAACACTCGTATATTTAAATACAGGAATAGGTGTATTTCTACACACAGGGATAGAGCGGGATATCCGGTATAACCTGGGTCCCCAACTGAGCAGTACCTTAAATAGCACACACTACAAAAACCCAAAAAAAGTTACTTAACAACTCTACGAAAAGAAACGACCGAAGTCAATACGGATACATACATATTACACGGAAAGTATTCTGTCCTTCCCTGTCCCGGTTTTCGACCAAAGGCTTCCTTTTAGACATAAATTTATATGCTCACAAAATCCCACGCGACCTTTCTCCTCAAAGTTTTACAGATCTGACGACTTCCAATTTTTTCTTTAGACAAAGTAAATATAAACACAAAAAA
>BLSH010423139.1:15804-27003 GCA_018402905.1 Glandirana rugosa | reverse complement strand
TTTTTTTAATGCATTTTAGTGTAAAAATGAGATCTGAGGTCTTTTTGACCCCAGATCTCATATTTTGGAGGTCCTGGCATGCTTTTTTCTATTACAAGGAATGTTTACATTTCTTGTAATAGGAAAAAAAGTGATCAAAAATTTTTTTTTTAAAAAGAAAGTTGTAAAAATAAAAATGAAAAAGTAAAATACATAATTAAAAAAAAAAAAAAAAATGTTTAAAGCGCACCGTCCTTGCGAGCTCGCGCGCAGAAGCGAACGCATACGTAAGTCCCGCCCACATATGAAAACGGTGTGCAAACCACACATGTGAGGTATCGCCGCGATCGTTAGAGCGAGAGCAATAATTCTAGCCCTAGACCTCCTCTGTAACGCAAAAATGCTAACCTGTAGAATTTTTTAAACGCCGCCAATGGAGATTTTTATGTTGCAAAGTTTGTCGCCATTCCGCGAGCGGACGCAATTTTGAAGCATGACATGTTGGGTATCATTTTACTCGGCGTAACATTATCTTTCACAATATGGAAAAAAATTGACCTAACTTTACTGTTGTCTTATTTTTTAACTAAAAAAACTGATTTTTTTCAAAAAAAAAATCGCGCTTTTAAGACCGCTGCGCAAATATGGTGTGACATAAAGTTTTGCAATGGCCGCCATTTTATTCTCTAGGGTCTTAGAAAAAAAAAAATATAATGCTTGGGGGTTCTAAGTAATTTTATAGCAAAAAAAACTGTTTTTAACTGATAACCTCCAAACTCTAAAAAGAGGCTCGGTCTTAAAGTGGTTAAAGAGAATGTAAACCCAACATTTCATATCCCTGATTTGTGTCTGCTGTACCATGTACGTGAAAAAGTATCCTGTTCTCTTTGTATTGCTTCATTTGTGTGAAATCCCTGGTGTTCTTGCCAGTCCCTCTGCTTTTCTATTAAAAACTGACCACACTAAGCAGGAGAACACAGCGTGGTTAGTTCTCTAGCTATGCTGGGAACTCAGCCTGCTCTCTTCCAACGATTAGGGCCCCCCACGCCTTTCACTGAGAAGCTCAGTACCACAAACAAAGCTAAGCAGATGTTGTCCAAAATGCATCACTACTTAAAGCTATAGAACCTTATCACGAATAAAGCTTTAGGACATTTATGTCTTACTGTTTGGTATATAATATGGTGGACATCAATAACTTGTTGTCCCTTCCCCAGAAAGTAATTTGTTCTTCCAAGTAGTATATCTTACCGCTCCTTGTTTGAGACGCTCGAGCAATTCTTTCTCTATAGCGTTGTCCAACTGAGCAGCCACCAGGGCTTTTTCCTGTGATCAGAGAAAAGGGTATCATAAAGATATGCAGTGGTATCCATACATATAATAAAAGTCAGCTGCTGTCATAGCTAAGCTGCATGTAAAAATTAATGTCAGTTTATTAAAGCAGTTATATTGTCCGCTTTCTCATTTTTACCTACAGGTAAGCATATAATAAGGCTTACCTGAAGGTAAAATGAATACCTCCTAAACCTGTACAGAGATATTCACCTTGCATGCAGTCGCTGACGTCAGCGGTGCATGTGCTGTGAAGGTCCAGTGGATGCTGCCGGAAAATCAGAGCTCCTTGTCGGAACGGAGGACTCCCGTGTATGCGTGGGAGTGACGTCATTGCGGCTCCGGCCTCTCACAGCGGAGTCACGAACCCAGAAGAAACGCCGAGGGGACATGTAAGCTCCCTCGGCGATGACTGGGAGGCGGTGTGGGGGCTTCGATCTAAGGTAAGTACTTCATAATGAGCTACTATGCGGTTCATACTAGCTCATAATGCCTTTGCCTTACAGGTTTTTTTTTTCTTTTCATACAGGGCATACAGCTGCTTTAATGAACACAAAAAAAAACAAAAAAAGTACATACTTGCAAACCCCCCCCCCCCCCAAAAAAAAACCTGCAAATGTGCAACAGGGAGGATTATAATGACGCCGATCAAGTCTTTGTTAGGGGTGAAGGCCCATTTTAAATAGAACAAGGCAACACTTTCTACTGCATCATGGGAACTAAATTTTTCCCTTGTTCAAAGCTTCCCTCCTACAACAATTTACAATATGTAGTAAAACAAAACATTTCAAATAATGAACTTACTTCTCTCCTTTTCTCTCTTCTTTCCACTTTCCGGCTTAGAGGGACTAGTTTCCTCCTGTAAGTATAAATGAGAGCGTTCTAAAACTATTTCACTCTTATTTTGGCACCAAACATTCGATTTGAGAACATTGTGTGCTATTATGTCAATGCCTTTGCATTGGTCAAAGTGGCTACATTTACAAGATCCTGAAAGTGGAACTAAAATCCAAGCGTATAGACTCCCAGATGCGAGACCTTATTTGGGAAAGGAAAAGGGCTAGGATTAGTTTATATACCTTACAATATGGTAAAGATCTGGGGGACTTGCCGTTCCCCACCCTAAAATGTATTTCTTAGCCTCCCAATTGCAGCAACTGGCTGGATGGGGTAGAGATGACAACACGGATCCCATAGTACAGTTTGTAACCTATCCAATCCTGCCTTGAAAGCCGGTTCTCATATAGAAATGGATCTGCCAAGTATACCTCGCTCGGCCACAATAGCTGTCCTCCTTAAAAAGGTGTGGAGGGCGGTAAGGGATGCCTTATCGATTAAGGGACCGCTGGTGTTTATAACCCAAAATACCCGGAACTCTGGAAGCTAATGGGATTTTCTAACTGGAAACAAAAGGGGATCTGGTTCTTCTCACAGATATTCATGGGGACGGTTTTGAAATCGTATGCACAATTGTGCGAGGAATATTCTCGGCCCTCGAAAGGCTTCTATCAGTATCTCCAATTCAGACATGCCATACAAACTCAATTACAAACACTCCCTTTAGATGTGTCTACCTCTTCTCTGCTACTTGAGATTCTACAGGCGATTGCCTGCAAGGGCCTGATATCTAAAGTATACTCAATATTACTATATACTTTGCAAGATCATGCCACACTAAAGTGTAGAGCTAAGTGGGTCACTGATATTGGAGATATAGATGGGGAACAATGGGACATGGCTCTGGAATATGTGGGGATACAGGAAGTAGCGCTAAACTCAAAACTTAAATATAAAAACACCAGATAAATCAATATCAACTATAGGTTGATATTGATTTATCTGGTGTTTTTATATTTATATTTTTTACGATTAGTTTGGTCGTTGTGTGGCAGCTTACTCACCCCTTTGAATTGTTTGAGCCTAGCGCAGTAATACCTATTTCTATCTATATATGGCTCTGGAATAGATCCCCGCTGTCTCCATCTCGGCTTCACATAGGCTCTCGCAACTATTTATTCTGCACAGAGCTTATAGGACACCTAATCAACTGTATGATTGGGGGAGCAGGGACTCCCCTCTGTGCCCTAAATGTAAGATACAACAAGGCGACTTCATTCATATGATATGGCGATGCCCGAAACTCCAATGTTATTGGGCAGAAGTTTTGCGATATATTACTAATCTAGTACAAGTACCTATACCTTTGACCCCTCAGGTGTGCTTACTAGGGGCGATTGACATAGATATGTACCCAAAGGGTATGTACTATATGATCACCAGGCTGCTGTATTTAGCCAGAAAACTCATAGCCAGGCACTGGATGACACCTACAGTGCCTACTGGGAAACAATGCAGCTCGCTTATTGTCATAGAAATGCTGCTCAAAAATTTGATTTTATTTGGCAACCTTGGCTAGATGACCTGAGTCTTGCCCCACTAAGGTTGATTCTTGACAGACCCCTACGAATGTAGCCCAATCGGATTTGTGGGCAGGTGGGGGGGACAACACTACAAAGTTCAGTTTTTTTTTGAAAGTTGTAAGGTACTCGGTTCCCCAATATCCAATAGTAGAAAAGAGGGTATTCTTCCGACTTAATAACTCTAGTATAGAGTAATAGTTATTTTACTGGTTTGGTTATGATGAATACTTCTGAATGTAACGTGACCTATAGTGATTTATTTTCCAACTGTGCTTATTATGATGCATATTTGATTGTATTCCTTGATTGATTGTACTGTCACTTTATGTAATCCGCAAGGAAAAAGTTAATAAAAAACTTTTTAATTAAAAAAAAAAAAAAAAGTGGAACTAAAATTACTTTTGTAAAAAGTCCTGACAGGCAATTTTTTCACAATTCTAAGCAGGAATGAAGTAAATTGAGTGCCCAAGCTTTGGAGTGACATCATTTGGGCCTAGCCCAAAGACTCAGAACATGGAAAAAAACACCAGCAGATGACAGAAGTTCTGCCAACGTACATTGCAGTGTTGGAAGAGATCACTCTTACTGCTAGGTAAGTTTGCCAGCATGTACCAATATGCTGCATACTAGCACCTTATGGCAAAAAGCTCTTGGGGGCCCACAATTCTTAGTTTGGTCTGCCGGTTTAATTCCACTTGAACACATTTTCATGGTTGCACCAACGGCATTTCAACCTGAGTACAATTACAGTGAGATAAGTAAATTGCATCTTACACACATGCTACACTCTGGGATGCTACAGCCATGGCGTACCTCGCCACGGCGACATAGGACGGAAGTCCAGAGGAAAAAGGAAGGTACCATAAGCAAAGTAAATAAATAAATATCCAAAAAATCAAGGGGGTGGGGTGTACTATTGTTTAACCAGTTGCCGACAGCCCGGCGTGGATTGATGGCGGCAACCTGGCTCGATATTGCTGACAGCGGCTGCAAGATCGCGGATCGTGAGCCCGCCGCCGGAGGTGTGCTCACTGTGTTATGGGGGAGCCAGGGAGTGGGCAGGGTGGACTCTATGTCCACCGGCTTACCCACGATGGCTCCCCCGCAGTGACAGAGTGGAGGTCCGTGTATGTAAACAACGGATCTCCGTTCTGACAGGGGGAAGGAGTGTGATTGCATGCTTCCTGTATATTGGAGCTGCGATCACTCTCCTCCCCCACTCAGCCCAGCCCCCACACAGTTAGTAACACATCCCAGGGAACACAGTTAACCCCTAAAGCACCCCCTGGTGTTAACCCCTTCGTTGCCAGTGACATTTATACAGTAATCAGTGCATTTTCATAGCACTGATCACTGTATAAATGCCAATGGTCCCAAAAAAGTGTCAAAATTGTCCAACATGTCCGCCACAATGTTGCAGTCCAGCTAAAAATCGCAGATCGCTGCCATTACTAGTAAAAAATAAAATAAAAGCCCCATAAATTAATTCTCATCGTTCATAAACGCGTCAACTTTTGGCAAACCAATCAATATACCCCAATTGCAATTTTTTTTTTTTTTACCAAAAATTTGAGGAAGAATATAAATCGGCCAAAACTGATGAATACATTTGTTTTTTTTATATATTTTTTTTGGATATGTATTTTAGCAAAAAGTAAGAAATATTGGTTACTCTGCAAAATTGTCGCTCTTTTTTTGTTTATAGCGGTGATCAGAAATGACACAAAGATGATAAAATACCACCAAAAGAAAGCTCTATTTGTGGGGAAAAAAAGGACGTCAATTTTGATTGGGTACAACGTTGCACGACAGCGCAATTGTCAGTTAAAGCAACGCAGTGCCAAATTGCAAAAAGTGCTCTGGTCCTAAATAGGGAAATCCTTCCGGGGCTGAAGTGGTTAAAGTGATTGTAAATAACAAACATGTTATACTTACCTCCTCTGTGCAGTTGGTTTTGCACAGAGCAGTCTGGATCCTCCTCTTCTCGGGTCCCTCCCTCCTATCCAGTGCCCCCTCAGCCAGTAGCTTGCTACAGGGGGCACCTGAGCTGAGTCAGAGCTCTGTGTATCCATTTAGACACGGAGCCCGACCCGGCCGTGTCCCCTTTCTCCCTGGATTGGCTGACTAACTTTGACTGACAGACGCAGGAGCCAATAGCACCACTGTTGTAGCTCAGCCAATCATTAGGAGTGTCCTGGACGGCTGAGGGGATCGAGGACATCGCTGGAGAGAGATGGGGCTCAGGTAAGTAATTAGGGGGTGCTGGGGAGGCTGCACACACAGAAGGTTTTTTTATCTTAATGCATAGAATGCATTAAGATAAAAAAAACCTGCCTTTACAACCCCTTTAAAACAGAGTTGCCTTTTTGCCTGGAACTCCACTTTAAGAAAAGTGCAGCCCTGTGGGGCTCCGCCCACATCCCTCATTCAGTTTCCTGTAAATTAATGAACTACAACTACCATCATCCACTGCAACTGACGACTTGTAGTTCTGAATGAACTGTGAGGGTGCTGATGAGCGTGCTCGTAGTTCATTCACAAGCCCTGCAGCTTTCAACAGACAGCCTGTATGAAGGTAAAGGCTGAAAGGGCTTGTCTGCAGAAGCCTGACATTGCATTCCTGATCACGGGGGCAATGCTTTCCAAGCTCCTGCAGGGAAAAAACAAATGCTCATTTTTTTCCTGCAAAAATATGTGAATGGATTTTTTTTCTTGGAAGGTGAACTTATTGTTTAAAAACCATCAACCAGATTTTTGTATACAGGTAAAAATGAAAAACTGTTAAAGAGAGTTCCTCTGATGTACAAAAGGACTGAAATGCCCTTTAACAAGATTTCCACTTGCTTACTATTTCATAATTAAGAAAGCCAATCCATCTACAACACCAGCCCCTAACTGCACTTTTCTTTACCAAAATGATGTGTCAAAACGGGACTTGGACGGTCCTTCGTGTGAAACAATGCTTGTGAGTTATGTCTCTACCCTTTATTATATATTCTTTATAAAGAATGATAATAGTTACATCACATGCACACACTGGGGACACAACAGTGTCGCTTATTATTTGTTTCAGTCCTATAGAATGTTGATCCCCATCTGTGACAAGCACCCATGTATTGTATTTACTAACTTGAAGTTTCACTTACTGCCTCTTGAGTGTGAGTTTACGGATGCGGATCAGGTATTGTGTAATCTTGGTAAATCTCTGCTTGCACTTATGTCTGATGAATCGTGGCCAGTAGATGAGGTTCTCGTCTATCTGTTCCAGAGCCTGCTCATAGTTCTTGCTCAGTCGTACCTGCAATGAAAATTTGTTTCTATGAGCACCAAAAAAAGAGACTTCATATAGGTCAGTGTATGAGAACTTGTGTGCTTTCAGCGGGGAGGACCTTTACACACATAATACTGTATATAATATAAAGGCTGCCATAGAAAGTAGTGATATGCAGCTCAAAATGCTCTCCCCAGATTAACCTTTACACACATGTCGAACCAAAAGTAGTTAAAGTGTTACTAAACCCAGTACCCTGCATTTACTATATCTGGTCTCCCACAGTACACAGAACATGGAAATGCAATTATTTTAGTAAATATAAACTGCTAAATACCTTTTTCTCATCAGCAGTATATAGCAGTCTTGGGACTTCTATCAGTGTCTGGTTAAAGTTTATAGGAAGATTTTTCATTCTCCTCTGACTGCCATATGAGGCTGCAGGACCCCTGACCCTCTGTCTGGACAGTGCTGATTGGCCCTGTGCCGATCACAGGCACCCTCCCAAGGAAAACAAAACTCTATAACACAGGTCTCAAACTGGTGGCCCTCCAGCTGTTGCAAAACTACAAAACCCATCATGCTTCTGCCTGTGGGAGTAATGTTTGTAACAGTCAGACTTGCAATGCCTCATGGAAGTTTCACAACAGCTGGAGGGCCGCCAGTTTGAGACCCCTGCTCTAGCACTACACACTAAACTGAGCTTGTGCAGAGTGACTCCAAAGGTTCTATTAGATCAGCAGGTGGATTGGGGACAGTGGAAGGAGGGGAGTATCAGAGAAGACAGGATCAAACAAGCTTTATACACAGTGCGGAGGATTAACCCCTTAGGTTCCACAGTGAGTATAACAAGCATGCTTTACTGTCATATACAGACTGATTTTACTGATGTGGGTTTAGTAACACTGTAAAAGTCAAATATACGTCTATAAAGATTCTCATTTATCCAGGTAATGTTTGGTTAGTATTTGTTATTCGCATTCAATTAGACTTGTTCCATTATGTTGGAGAGATTTCGTAGCTTATCCAAGCTACATCTTCAGTTCTAATGAATATCAGGAAAATACCCCAGCATTTATATCAACAGGTAGCAAGGACACTTAATCCAATCACCAAGGAATGTGTCAAGAGAGATGTCGATTGTCCAAGAACAGGACTGGAGGTGTGAAAAGTTGTGAAACCACCCTGGTATAGCTACATATTCCCATCCTTGGTGTCAGGGAGTCTGTATGGGGGATATTTTTATATACAATTGTCATATGCAGCCTAAAGAGAGAGAGAGAGAGACACAAGTTGTCATATTTTGGCCCTGATGTTGGAGGTGGGCGGGACCAAACAGTTAACACCCACCCAGCCCCTATCCCATTGGCTGGTGTTTGCTAGCTGTTCGGTCCCGCCCACCTCCGACATCAGCAGTGAAATCTGACAGCTTGTGTCTCACTCTGCTTGCAGTGAAATTACATGACTGTTTCATGCACAGTGCGGATCATGAGAGCTGCGCTATCTGTGCAATGTTAATCTTTTCATCTGCATAACACCCCAAGACACCCCCTGCGGACCCCGCCCCCTTTTGGAACAGTGTTTTTTTTTTTTGGTTTCGGCCGAAACTGAAAGCACAGTTTTTGGCTGAAAATGCCGATAATTTTCGCCGCATCCCTAACTAATGGCATTAAAGAAATTCAACTAATTTGTTTCTGCTTAATATTGGCTTCAACAGCAGCTAACAGAAGATTGGGCTGTAAAGAAAACCAGCATCAGATATGACGATTTCTACAGCTTCAGCTACAATAACCTCTTTTCTCTCAAAGTCTGCTGCAGGTACAGGACAACATGCTGTTTCCACATGCAATAATGCTGGAATATTTCAAATTTCCTAACTTATAAGAGAGGGACCAGTGCAGATATGCACCAAGTTGTTGTATTGCAGTGGATATCTGGGCATAATATTTACAAAGTGTGCTTCTAATGCTGGCCATACACTATGCGAAAAATCGTCCGATAGCGATTTAGAAAAACAAAAGATTTTTCGGAAGGGCTAAAGATACTACCATCATGTAGAAATCAATTTTCAAAAGATAAACGTTCAATGGACATAAATGAACCGATTTATCATTCCATTAGGTCACATTAGAAGGGAAATAACGAATTAAAATTAACCTCTCTTACTTTGTAAGCTTATTTTTTCATGACTGCAGTCAATGGCAAACTCAAACTGTGTCCTGCTAGCTGAATGTGTGTTTGAGCTTGTGTAGACGAAGGATCGTTGTTGCTGGAGGTACATTTGTTTACTTCCAGGTTAAAGTCTTGCACATACGTACAAAATATCGGATGATTTTTTTCCGTGCGAGAAAGCCACTAACCTTACAAAGTTTGTTCAGTCAATAAAAATATTTTAAACTGTTCCATCGATTTTTCGGGCCTGAATAGTTGAAAGAGTTTGTCATTTGTCACCCACGATCAGAAAATCGGTTCAAAACAATAGAATTTTGACCGCTTTTTCTTTAGTAAGATGACAGCACACTGCCTCTGCAAGCAGTGTTATCAGCCCTAAATTAGTTCTACTCTGCTGGACTACAGAACACCTCCCACTCTTGCTATGAAGAGAACTGAAGGGGGGTTCTGTAGCCCAGCCCAGAGCAAGGCTGACAACACTGATTATTAGTTTACTGCTGAAGAGAAATTGTTCAGTGTGAATGTTAAAAGCTTGCTGGATTTCTGGCAGAATCAATGGGTATTATGTAGTAAGTTCACAGCACACTGCCTCTAATATTCCAAGTAGTGTAAACTCAGTGCCTGAGTTTTCCTCTGCTGGATTACAGAACACCTCCCCCTCTTGTTATGAATATAAGGGATGTGAGGTGCTCAATAGCCCAGCAGAGGAAACCTAGATAGGATGACAGCACTGACTATTAGTTTGCTGCAGAAGAGCAATTGCTACAGTCAGGTCACTGCAGGATGCTAAAAGCTTACTGGATTTCTGGCAGGGCCATCAGATATTTCTCCTTTCTTGCAGCATTGATGTAGAAGAAAAATTTGCACACCGCACAGAGATCTACACCATATGATTTTTTATTGTTCAAGACCTACACTGTAAACCAGCAGGCAGCTGCACTCACCTTCTCCCACATCCGCGCTGGGAATGCCGCTCTTTCTATGGTCTTCATGTACAAGTAGCAGATACCTAACAATAAAGAGAAACGGGTGAGAACTGATAAGCAACAAAAAAGAGAGTATTTGTAGAACTGATAAGCATAGCTGTGCTCAGAGGTAAAGATGGTATACAGGGCAATCCACATGCTCACCTTTCTCTTCTTTAATGGTGGCATACTGGCTGTTGGCGAGAGGGCAGGAGGAGCGGTTACACTGACCAGTTATGTTGTATTCATTCCGACAGAAATTTTGGGTCTTAGTCCTGTAAGCAGCAAAGAACCAGATAACAATGGTAAATTGTTCTTGTTACTGTTCTACTTACATTTGAGGATTAAGGCAAATAAAAGATCAAAAAGATGGCTGCACTGAAACGGATAGGTGGAATAAGTGGTCTTAAAGGATGACTGTACCTCTGCACTGTGCTGTGGCCCTATTCATTCCTATAGGTAGCCACACTTATGGAAGCCTTCAGTGGTCTTGCAGAGTGCAGCTCTCCATGTAGGCCTACAGATTATCATAATACAATTTTACAGAATCATAGCCACCTGCCGACCGCGCTATAGCCAAAAGATGGCTAGAGCATGGTCGTCCAGTTATGGGAGGGTGTCAATAGACATCCCCTCTGGACCCCCCCATCCCCCACACACACACCTCCTGCGGCTCGCTCTGTGATTGCTGTGTCTCGGACACAGCCGATTACAGATCGGAGTAAAGCGCCAATCACAGTGGCCCTTTACCATGTGATCAGATGTGTCCAATTACAGCTGATCACATGTAAACAGACTTGCTGGTTTTTACCATTCCTTTCCTTCCACATTGTGTCTGTGGGTGGAAAGGAGAGCCATTAATCCAGAAAGCCTGTCATTGTTTCACTGATAATCAGGGCACTGATCATCAGTACCCTCATTATCAGTGCAGCCCCATCGGTGCCCATCATTGCAACCTATCAGTGCCGCCTCATCAGCTCACATCAGCGCAGCCTCATCAGCGCACATCAGTGAAGAAAAATTACTTATTTGCAAAATTTCATAACAGAAACTAAGAAAC
>BLSH010423112.1:313170-347364 GCA_018402905.1 Glandirana rugosa | reverse complement strand
GGGCCACGCTCCGTTGGTACACAAGCCGCTACTGCAGAGCCGCAGCGACCACGGAAGCCTATACACTTGCTGTGCTTGTGTTTTTTGGCCAATAAATTCATATTTAGAGGCGCGCGGTGAGTCTTCTCCTTTTCTTTTACACAACAGGCACAGAGAACGGTGTAACCCCAAAGAAATACAACAGCCGAACGGACGTCATACCCACGGTCGGGTGATAGACCGCAAGCGCAGGCTGACTCTCAGGTCGTATGACTGTGGGAGTCAACAGGATCCGGTAAGTGCGGAATCTTACACCACCTAACCCCTCACAGGGTTATTGAACACAGTGTGAGCACGAGCACTTTCAAGACACGTGTAAATAAGGACACCAAGTTTTCAAAAGGCACTGGATCACTTAGAGCACCGTAAAGCACCTTAAATATTGCACATTTTTTGTTGCACTATATTATGTGAATGGCTCATTCAGAACTTATGAATGGTGGTCTAAGCCTATGACTACCACGGAATCACTTTAGAGCACTGTAAAGCACTTTAAAAACTGGACAATTTCTATTGCATTGTATTATGTGTATTGCACACCGAGGATTTTATTAGAGTTATCACCTAGGACACTTAAGGATGATGGTTTTGATTTTATGATTGTCACATATTATTGGCACGCATTTCATAATACGACTGCACTTTAATATATTTATATTTAGTTTGCACCTTATATAGCATGCAATTTAAACCATAACCTCACAAGCAGGTACTGGAAACCCTTACAACAGTAGGTGAATTTACTATAGCAAGCGCTGTTTCTTTAACCATACATAAACCCAATCTTTCACTAAGGTGAAATCCCAACAGCAGCAGCTAATTCTATACCAACTGTGGCGCGGGCACTGATCATATTCAACATTAGTCTATACTACTGTGGGGAAGGGGATTCCCCAAGTTCTCGTAGTGAAAAAGCACTTCCTTATAGTAATTTAAGTTGCACAAAAATCAACTTCAGAAATACTGTATAATATAAGATTCTCTTTACCCTAAAAATCTGAGCACCACTAAAGTGTGTACTGGGATGCTTCATTCTGCACAACTCTAACAGGCCACATACAGTGGCAAGAAAAAGTATGTGAATCCCTTGGAATTAACTGTTTTTCTGCTGTATATACTTCAGAATGTTATGAAGAGTGATCAGATGAATTGCAATTAATGGCAAAGTCCCTCTTTGCCATGAAAATTAATATGGCATATTCCACTGCATTTGTGAAAAAGGCTTCAGGGTGCCCAAGAAAGTCCAGTAAGCGCCAGGACTGTCTCCTAGATTATTCAGCTGCGTGATCGGGGCACCACCAGTTTGCTCAGGAAAGGCAGCAGGCAGGTGCAAGTGGTAAAGACTTTTGGAGGTTGGCCTGGTGTCAAGAAGGACAGCAAAGAAGCCACTTCTCTCCAGGAAAAACATCAGGGACAGACTGATATTTTGCAAAAGTTACAGGGATAGGACTGCTGAGGACTTGGGTAAAGTAATTTTCTCTGATGAATCCCCTTTCTGGTTGTTTGGGGCATCCGGACCTTGTCCGGAGAAGAAAAAGTGAGAGCTACCATCAGTCCTGTGTCATGCCAACAGTAAAGCAACCAGGGACAATTTTTCTCAGCCAACTGAGCCAATTTTGCCCTAGAACACAGCCATGAATAAAGAATTCTACAAAAACATTCTCCCAACCATCCAAGAACAGTTTAGTGACAAACAATGCCTTTTCCAGCATGACGGAGGACCTTGCCATAAGGGAAAAGTGATAACCAAGTGGGGAACAAAACATTGACATTTTGGATCCATGGCCAGGAAACTCCACAGACCTTAATCCCATTGAGAACTTGCTGTCAATCCTCAAGAGGTGGTGAATAAAACCCCACAAATTCCAAGCATTGATTATGCAAGAATGGGCTGCCAACAGTCAGGATGTGACCTAGAAGTTAATTGACAGCATGCTATGGCGAATTGCAGAGGTCTTGAAAAAGAAGGGTCAACACTGCAAATATTGACTCTTTGCATAAACTTAATGTAATTGTCAATAAAAGCATTTGACACTTATGAAATTCTGAAGCAGTAGACTTTGTGAAAATTTGTGTCATTCTCAACACTTTTGGCCACGGCTGTACAGTGTGATCTGATTTCAGTCTAAGTCACAACAATAGGCAAACACAATCTGCTTAAGCTGTTAACACAAACAATTCTAACATCTTGTCTTTATTAAACCCTTTCATTAAACACGTATAGCACCAGAGGAAAAAGTAAGAGAATCATTGGGTTTAATAGCTGGTTGTACCTTCATGGGCAGCAATGACTACAAGAAAGCAAAGTAAAAGGATTGAGCCGGCAACTCTGTAGTCCATAAAGCGATTTTAATGGTTGGTTACAAAGAGTGACAGGCAAAACAGCTGATGCATTTCGGCAACAGCCTTAGAAGTGGCATGACATCAAGAAAGCACTTTTGGTAACTCTGGATCAGACCTGCACAATGTTCAGGAGGAATATTTGACCATTCCTCTTTACAAAACTGCTTCACCTCAGACACATTTGTAGGCTCTTTGGTGTGAATGGCTCTCTTGATGTCATTCCACAACATCTCTATGGGGTTAAGGTCTGGGCTCTGACTAGGCCACTCCAAAATACACATTTTCTTTTTCTGAAGCCAGTCTGTGGTGGATTTTCTTTGATGCTTAGGGATTTAGTCCAGGTGCATCAACCACATTCTACTAAGCTTAAACTGGCAGAAAGCCATCCTGGCATTATCCTGTAGAATATTTTGGGTAACTTGGGAATTTATTTTTCCCTCAATGACGACAAGTGATCCTGGCTCTGATGCAACAAAGCAAGCCAGACAGGATGTTCCCTCCACCATACTTTACCACTGGAATGATGTTTAGATGTTGGTAAGCTGTGCCCTTTTTCCGCCACACATAGTGCTAAGTATTCTTCCCAAACAAGTCAACTTTTGTTTTATCAGTCCACAAAACAATTTCCCAGCAGCGTTGTGGTTTACCAAGGTGCTCTTTGCCATCGAGTGCAGCGATGTTGTTTTCATTTTTTTTGGAGAGCAGCAGCTTCCTCTATGGTGTTCTGCCATGGACATCCTGCCTGTTCAAAACTTACATATAGTAGACTCATGAACAGGGATGTCTGCCAGTTCCAGTGAGGTTGTAAAGCCTTGTTACTCAGGTTCTCCTTTACCTCATTGAGAATTCTTCATTGTGACTTGGGAGTCATCTTGGCTGGGCACCCACTTCTAGGAACAGTAGCCACAGTACTAAACGGTCTCCAATTATAGACAATTTGTCTAACTGACTGATGGATGCCTAAACACTTGATTGCTTTGTATCCATTCCCAGCCTTATGCAGTTAAACTACTATTGATCGCATGTCCTCAGGGAACCACTTTTTGCAAGACATGGTTCACATCAGCTGATGCTTCTTACGAACAGTGATCTTAAAATGTTTGCGCGCCTTATCACAGTGGCTCGAAAACCACATCTCCAAACTAATTTCATTAATTGGACTCAAGGTATGCAAACATATGACTCCAATTAGATTTCGATAAAGTAATTAGTCAATGAGTTTACTTCCTTTTTCCTCCAGCACTGTGAATGTTTAATTGGTATGTTCAATAAAGACACGAGAAATTTCAATTGTTTGTCTGTTACTAGCTTAAACAATAGCTCCACTTTTGTTAAGAAAAAAACATTCCCCTCGGGGTGATCTATGTACATTGCAAGGATTTTAACAAACTTTGTTGCAGATTCCTACCTTTTGTTATTCTGAAGGAATAGCTGGTTATTTTACGGTTTCCATGTGCTGAGTTAATCTGTATAGGGGTGGTTTTATAATTATCTAGTAACTAGTTGCTGCACCTGTAGGGCACTAATGGGGCAAGCTGCAGAGTCTGCATCCCGTGATTTCCCTTGGAGCGCATCTCACCAAAAAGTACATGTTTTTGCAGGGGATGCTCAAAATCTGATTTGTATCTTAGTGCAGACTTCTGGGAAAACCAGTAAGTCAATCATAAAAACAGGAAATGACATACGGGGATGTTCTGAATAGGGGGTCGACCGATATATCGGCATTTTTTAATTAATCAGCATCGGCCGATTATACTGCAAATTAGGCCGATTATTTTATGCACTAGCCGGTTCACACATAGCTGATCTGACTTAAGGGGCGACTCAGCGCGACCCCACAAAGCGAGACTTCAGTTTCCCCAGGAAACTTTTTCTAAGTCAGAGCGATTTGAGTCTCTATCTGGGCAGCCTGCCAAGTCTGATAAAAGAACCAAAGAGATACAATGTTTCTACTTATCAAAGGAAAGAACTCTGAGGATCTCAGTTTAACCATTTAAAGACTAAATCTTTTCAGACATGTGTTGCTTACAAGTAAAAATCCAGTATTCTCTGTTAGAATCACTTAGAACCCCAAAACATTATATATATATATATATATATATATATCTATATCTATCTATATATATTGTTTAGCGGAGACCCTAGAGAATAAAATGGTCCATTTCAGGTCCGAATTTGTCCTAAAATTTGTGCTGAAATTGGACCTGAAACAGTGAATGAATGGAGACGCACCGGACCCCTGCTGGGAGCCGCATGCGGCAATAGTGTGAACCCAGCCTTAAGGTTTTAACTGCTTCTGTGCCTCACTGGGGTTAATTCCTCTCACGGTTTGTTGCGACACCCATAAAATATACTCAGGAACTGGAAAGATTCACCCTAGCATTTTTAGAAGGTCGAACATGCCAGCCTACAAAAGTTTTCCAAGCATAGGTTCACCTTGACGTTACCTTGTACTGGACATAAAAAAAATATGCATATATGCAAAATCAGATGCCTTTAAACATAAAGGAAGTGGCCAGCCCTTAGAAATTTACCTTGGTCTAAATGTAAATAGGTCTTGAGAGAAATATGGAGGCCATTTCAGACAAACTTCTGAAAATACTACTGGTCTCTGGTTATAACATTTCCCGAAGAACTGACCTAAAACTAGTATGTGGGAAATTAAATCTGAACTATACTGATCCACTGACTTGGAGAAAATATTAAAGATATTGGGTCTGATATAGTAGAAAGCATAGGGAACCACTTGCTGGTTACACAAACATTATATATAGAAATTCGTATACTAAAAAGAAATGTAGCTTCAATCCAACTTCCTGATTTCAACTCACTGTATAAATCGGTCTCATCTAGGATTTCAGATTTGATAATTTCTTCAATAACATCTTCCAGGGTAACTATTCCAAGCACCTCATAAAACGGGTCCCCTTCTCCTTCATTGTTCACCCTCTGTACAATCGCCAAGTGAGATTTACCTGCAGGAAGATAGGAAAGATACCATGAGACATGCTGGGTCAAACACATTGTCATGGTTTTTCATGGTTTGTGTTTTGAGATAACCTAGGCTTTAAAGTGGTGATAAACCCAAAATTAAAAAATATAATATATTTCATCTTACCAGTCAAAAGACAGGGTGGCTGCATCAGTTTTCTTTTCTTAGGCTTTTTCCCTCTGTTTTCACCTGATCTTGCCAGTAAAACACCTCCTGTATTAGAGTGCATTCACTCTGAATGAAGTGGCATAGGGGGCACTTTTGGACAGCAGCATAGTCAGTCTGGGGATAGGGGGCTATTATATGTACTAGCAGATTTACATACCCGCTTTACATGCAGTTACAGCAAATTTTTTTTCTTTCGTGATTGACATTAATAAATTAAAGCTGATCATTTTAAGCACCCCTGCTAATGTTAAATGGATTGTCTCCTCTCTAACTTATACTGTCCAGTAGAGAGCTTGTTCGTTTGATAAAAATACTTACTGGCCAGTTTACTAGATAAAAAATGAAGAAAGCAAGCCTAAAAAAAGAATATGAATGCAGCCATCACGTCTAAGAATTGTTAATCTGCAATATGATAAATGTTTGCTTTTGGGTTTAATACCAATTTAAATTAGATCCTATGCTTCTCTGAAGAGCTTCCAACACCTGAATAGCCAGCAAGTGTTAAATGCACTGAAGAAGTCTTAAATATAATAGTTTTGCTTTACTGAATCAGAGGAGGTGGTCATCCCCAGAGCAGAGGCTTTACTTAAAATATCTGGATACCTGTGAGAAGACCACCAGTTGGCAGAAAAAAACCCCCAAAATTAAACATTCCATCTACAGTATATTGTTGAAAACTACATCCAGGCATGGCAAAGTATTCTCTGAATGGCGCTCATGCTGAACAGCAGACTCCCTGTGTTCACAACGCATCAAAACAGCCTCTCATTACAGAACTCAAGTGTATATTACTGAAGTAGTGGTGCTTAAGTAGTGATTTCCAGCTTCCAGGGGCATCAGCCAGGTATGGTATATACATAATTATATTGGTCCAAGCTTGAGCAATGTAACTATGTAAAAATTTACTATGCCTGTTTTTTTTTTTGGTTAAAAGAGTCATACTTACCTAGGTGGATGCAACATCAGTCCCCAGTCGGCTCTAAGACTGAGAACCCAGCGATCATAGACTGCTGATCGCTCGGTTCTCAGTGCTCCATGAGCAGAGAGCTGATGACTGTCAGTCGCCGCCTCTCTGCTCTGTTCCCCTTGCTCCCCTCCACGCTCACTAGAGTGCTTGGCTGTGGAGGGAGCGGGAGCAGAAGGCTGAGCCAGGTGCTGGTCCAGGCTCCTGGGTGAATACCGACCATATGGTCGTGACCTTTCCCCAGCCTGGACCAGCTCTGTGAAGTCACCCGACAGCAGGCTTCAGCCCGCTTTTGGTTGAAACCGGATCACAGGAGTGCAGAGCAAACTGCACTCCCGTGATCCACAAACGTTTCTAGCATTAGATCCTGAACGATCCCAGACCATCTCCAAAATGCAGGGACATTGAAGCTAGGTGGTAACTGGGGTAAACACCACAAATATGAACCAGCTCACTTTTTATTTTTTTTTTGGAAGGGGGGGGGGGGTTGTTCCATTTGTACAACCTTTAAGTAGATTCTAGTGTGGTGCCTAACTGTGTAGATCACTTAAAGATTTAAGTAAAAATTGTGATATGAAGTAAAAAAGGGGGAATTACTATGGATACGCCTAGTTTTACTGATCAAGCTCATTCTTAGTGGCAGGCTTTTTTTTTTTCTACAAATTGAGAAGTGGTTTGGGATAAAGGGAGGCATGCATGCCTCATTCCAATATCTCCTTGGTTACCTCAGACTTTCTGCTGCTCAGAAGTGCAGTCTAATCCTAGGTAATTACCAGCAAGCGGTAAAGTTGCAAAGCTTGCTAAACTTATCAGAACAATTTAAGAACTATGAACACCATCACAGCATTACAGGAAAGATCCCATCAAGCTTACGGATCTTTGCAGCACCATGCCAAGAACTGAAAGCCCGGTGTCCCATCTGAAAACTCGTGCCATGTATGGCATGGAACCAAAATAGCAGAAATTGATGGATTTTAATGTCGATCGGAGGACAGAAATAATAACTTTGTCCACAAACCAGACAAAAATAATACTTTGCCAGGCTACTTTAGCGTGAGTATAAAATAAAACCAAGAATGAAGAGCTTGCTTTCCAGCTGATATAAACAATAGAGCAGCACAATAAATATCATTTTCCCAGGGTCTGTCGTAAGTGGTTAAAAATTCCTGGTGAATGCTCTTTGCTGAAAGTTGAAATTCTTTAGCTATTCTCAGCTTGTGATCATTTAAAAGGAATTTTCCAAAGCAGGGTCTAATATTAGACTTAAAATGAAGTTTCCATTTCGCTCCAGTTATATTCTCACCAAAGTAACTGCTATATAATCTGATTGTCTTGGAGCTACTAATTTAAATGCAGATAGACATACTTTACATACCAGCTGAGGACCAAGATTTTCTATTGAGGGGAGATCAGGTTTAATTATTGATTCAATAGCGAAGACCACAAATATCTATAAAGAAACTCTAAGGCCTGGTTCACACTTTTGCATTATGTGCATTTTTGAATGCATAAAAAAGTAGGTGTCACAAATATACATTAACCCTAATGAGTTAAATACTTACCAGTGTGTTCTGTGGGGGGGGGTCCTCCTGTCAGAACACAATAGCTCAGAAAGGAGATCACTGTATTAATATTGCATAGTTAGTACAGCGAGTTCCCCCAGAGCCCACTGGGGAGATGAGGACAGGGGAGAGAATGGGGACAGGGCAGAGACGGGCCATGACTACATGAATGGACACAGGGAGCTGCAGCTCGGGTACCCCCATAGCAAGCTGCTTGCTGTGGGAGCACTCAGCAGGAGGGAGAAGCCAGGAGCGCCGAAGAGGAGAATCCAGCCTGCTCTGTGCAAAACCATTTCACAGAGCAAGTAAGTATGACAGGTTTGTTATTTTATTATGAAAAAGTGAGACTTTAGGATCACTTTAAAGTGTGCACCAGGCTTAAGAGATTGTTAAAAAGAAAGGCTATATAGAAAAATTATGAGGGCAACACAAAAGTGAAACAATGGTGGGAGCTACCTAAAAATGGTGATAACTGGCTAAATATCAGATAGCGAATGGCTGTGGGACAATCCCTTTTGTGTAGACTCTACCAGCAATAGTAATGGAAAGCAATTGCAATCAGCTGATCAAACATTTACATGAGAATAATTGGCCAAATGTTCACCTTTTCATCACAGACCCAGCAACTGTGTTTGGCAGGATCAGGAAATGGCATTCTTGTGATTATAGGATTTTACAGTGCCATTGGCAATGATTGTCCCTTTTGCTAGAGTGTAAATATCTTGTTAGCCCATCAGACAGTAATCCCCAACTGATGAATCTTCTAGGGGTTCCCTGATCAATGAGCAGTTTCTGCGTCTCAGATAAGTTCCCACTCACATCATTGGTCTTTTTAGCCATTACTAAAGGAGGTAATTCTTCCCAATGACCACAAGTATAAGGAGCATTCTTTACACTGATCATCACACTAATGTATCATGAGTTGTAGATACAGTCATTTTTAGCATGGGTTCCCTAAGACAGGAAAGTAATTTAAAGATTCCTCTGTGATAAAAAGGTTGAGCAAGGCTGTTCTACACCAACCTAGCATTCTGGGACCCAAGAAAGGTAGGTGGATAGGATAATACTGACATTTTTTTGCCAACCATAGCATGGTGTACATACAGCCTCCTTACCTCTGGGCAGTAATGCCATTTCCTCACACCATTTAGATCCATTCTGGAAAGCCACTGAAAGCAATGGATTGCCAAGTGGGAACTCCTTTAAGACACGAGTCCCATGTGGGACCAGTGCACCGTCCTTTAAAATGCTTTAAAATTCCTAATTACAGAGAACACTGAACAGGATATGGATATTATAAATGGCACACTTCATATTTCTGCTTATTTTAGACTGGGAGCACACACATCTCCAAAACCAAACAAGTTGCTGGTGGTTGTTCTATGTTCTGTTTTCTGCCTTACCCAGAACTTCACACAGTGCAATGCAAAATTCAAGCACAGTTGGCTGTACCATCCACTTCTGAGCAATGGTACAATATCCTCTGTGAGAGAATAGTACAACTTGGCTTCCCAGGGCAGAGAGCAAACTGAGGAATTTTAGGGTGTGAATCCTTGTATCATTTTATAATATTGCAAGTTATCTACACAGTCAGGAGACATAATAAAAACGCTCACAAGGCGTGTATATTGAAATAGTACCATGTAACAAAATCACAATATGTGCCAAAGTGTCTTGGGTTACTACCATAACCTACAATGTGGATATCATTCAAGGCAGTCGGGTTTGCTCCAGATCCAAAGCAGCTGAATGAGCAAAGCCTCAGAAAAATAAAATTAAAGTACTAGGAGCAAAAAGAGTTGCAAAACATGACTTGTATTTTTAAGCACTCCTTAGTTTAGCTTCAAACCTATCAATAAACACGCTGCAAGAAATTTTACATTCCTCCTTGTTTTTATTATATGAATACAAATATGAACGCAACAAAGGCAGAATCACATTACTAGAAAATATTTTCTGACTCAGAAGCATAGGATGAGGTTAGTGCCGAGTGTCTATCAATGAAACAAATAATGCACAAGTTTGTTCCCTTCAGTGAAGATTCATCCACCTAGCAAAGGCAAGGGGAGGAGAGGTTTCTGTTTTTATAGTACTTCCAGTTCAGGTGGCAGAAAATGACCACAAATAGTCCTGTGGGGTAGGCCATTTGCAGAGGCACTGCTTAGCGCTATAGAATGGGAATGGGTTGTTTGCCAAAACATCGCTTAGCGCTGTAGGATGGGAATGGGTTGTTTGCCGAGACACCGTTTAGAGCTGTGGTATGGCAATGGGTTGTTTGCCGGGGAACTACTTAGCAATGTGGGATAGGGGAGGGGTGTTTCCCAAGGCAATGCTTGGCGTTGTGGGATGGTGTAACATAAATGTAAGATAGTTTTGTGAGATGTGATGTGATCTAAAGTAGTACAATCATAGATGTTGCTTAATTCTGTGTTATTAAAAATATAGCATTCAAAGGCAGCCATGCCATATGTCATTTCATTGGCATTTAAATAGGACCAAGCCAGCTAAGGATCGAGTTGACTTGACACCTAGGTGGTAATAAAAATTCCCCAGCAGGGTAATCAATAGTTGTCACCTTCTTGAAGCTTCAAGCAGGAGTCCTAGCCTTGTTGGCTAGGGGCATGAGAAGGCCCCGGAGAGTCTACAAGCTTTGACTAGTATCAACAGATCAAAAGAATACATTTCATCGCTCATAAAAGCTGAAATATTAGCGGCAGAGAGATGAAAATAATTCCTTTTGATCATACAGGCGATGAGCTACCAGTACATATCAGTCTGTATTTGTAGCTTATTTAGACTCCTAGAAAAACACACAAAACCATTAGATGGTGCTGGGTTGCGGCAGGTAGACCGTGTTTGGCACTGTCACGGTCGGAGCGACGTGCTGGTGGTGAACATAGTATACATAACCCAGTGGTCAGCGGCGTTCTGATCCAATTTGACGCTAGTCGCTTCAGAACATGAAACATCCCGTGGGCTGGGACAGGAACACCCCCCAGGGTTGATTGGCCAGGGACTAAAGTTCAGCCCACATCCATATTCGAATAAGTTGGGGAGCCTGCGATATGGACGGGGTGCTTCCATGAAGTCAGTTCTAAACCGGGGTGTTTCCATCAATTCTTCAACATACTTCTGTCCAGGGATAAACTGCGGTAACTTAACATTTATTTCTTTTTTTTATTTCTTTTTATTTTCATAGCGAATTGCCAATTGTGTGTATTGTCTGTTTATCTTTTTGTATTTTCTGTAACTCCTTTTTCTTTGTATATATTTTATGCACTGCCCACTTTCGAGATATTAAATGCCAATCAGTATGCAATTGCTCTGTGTGTGTGGGCAGATTGCATGCAGATTGTGAGCGAACAAATCTGCCAGACGGAGATCTGTGTGTATGTGGTGGCCCAGTAGACCAGTCTGGTGTGGGGACAGTGGGAAGAGTGATTAACACTGGGGTTTAGCTTATACAAAAGCTGGAGAAACCCTAGAAGTGTGTACTAATTGCTAGACTGCTCCCCAACCCTTAGAGTGCACCAGGTTGTATGTAAGATTCTTATCTGCCTGTGTCTGGTCAGCCAGCTGGATTGGAGTGGAGTCTCCCTCTAGTGGTGGCCAAAGGTAGTGCGGGCTGTGAAGTCTTACTGCAGTATCAGTTTCCCCTTACTCCCTCATATAACCCCAGCCACGGGACCACGTGGCGGTTGGCTAGTCGCCGTGGGCGTGTGTGATCCGTGACAGATGGGAATAGGTTTTTTGCCAAGACACCGCTTAGCACTGTGGGGTGGGAATAGGTTGTTTGCCGGGGAACTACTTAGCAATGTGGGATAGAGGTGGGTTGTTTCCCAAGGCAATGCTTGGTGCTGTGGGATGGGTTCTTTGCCAAGGCACTGCTTAGCACTGTGGAATGGGAATGGATTGTTTGCTTGAGGCACTGCTTAGCACTGTGGGAGGGGCATGGGGTTGTCACAAGAGGCACTGTTTAGCACTGTGGGATGGGAATGGGTTGTTTGCCGAGGCACTGCTTAGCCTGTGGGATAGAAATGGGCTGTTTGCCAGGGAACTACTTGACATAGCGATAAGGGTGGGTTGTTTGCCAAGGCACTGCTTAGCACCATGGGATGGGAATAAGTTGATTGCAGAGACACTGCTTGGCACTTAAGGATGGGAATGGGATGTTTGTAGGGATGCGCCGAAATTTCGGCAGCCGAAAATTATCGGCATTTTTAGCCAAAATCTGTTTTCGGTATCGGCAGAAACAAAAGAACTGCCCAATACTGAAAAGGGGGCGGGTACCGTCCATTGCAGGGTATGTGTGCATACAATGGATGTGGGAGATGAGAAGATTCACAAAGCAGGCTGCTTGTACAAGCCGCTCTGTGCATGAAACGGACTTAATTACATTGGAATGCAGAGAATGCAGAGAGAGCTGTCAGATTTTCAACTTGAAGACAGGAGGTGTTAGCTGTTCAGTCCCGCCCACCTCCGATCTCAGTGAAGATCTGACAGCTCTCTCTCTGCATTCTCTGCATTCCAGTGTAATTAGGTCACAGTTTCATGCACCGTGCTTTGTGAATCTACTCATCTCTTCTGCCAGTGCCAGCCAGTACCATCCAGTGCTGCCTGTCAGTACCAATCAGTGCCACCTGCTAGTACCATCCACTGCTGCCTATCAGTGCCAACCAATGCCAATCAGTGCCACCTGCCAGTACCGTCCAGGGCCACCTGTCAGTGGCAATCAGTGCCACCTGCCAGTACCATCAAGTGCAGCCTGTCAGTGCCAGCCATTGCCAATCAGTGCCACCTGGCAATAACATCCAGTACCGCCTGTCAGTGCCAATCAGTGCCACCTGCCAGTACCATCCAGTGCCACCTGCCAGTACCATCCAGAGCCGCCTGTCAGTGCCAATCAGTGCCACCTGCCAGTACCATCCAGTGCCATCTGCCAGTACCATCCAGTGGCACCTGTCAGTGCTGCCTATCAGTGCTTCCAATCAGTGCCACCTATCAGCGCCAATTAGTGCCGCCTGTCAGTGCCCAGGCGCAGGTAGGCTGCATATGACAATTGTATGTAAAAATATAAATATTTTTTAAAAACTGTCATTTTCGGTTTCGGTTTTCGGGTTAGTGCATTTTCGGTTTTGGCACCAAAATTTCCATTCGGTGCACCACTAGTTGTTTGCAAGGGAAATACTTAGCAATGTGGCATGGGGTAGGATGTTTACAGAGGCACTGTTGGATCAAGCAAAGATACATCAGCTTTGCCATCTATAATGGAGTTTACAATATTTGTTTCAATAGAAACCTGGATTGACAGACATTCTACTGAAAATATTAGTAGAAGTCTCTGGCCTATTATGTTCTAATTCATGACCCAAAAAAGCATGAAATGCAATGATATTTCTATATTTTAAAAGTATTTACTGCAGTAGAGCCTACCTGCTAGCAAAGTTTCATACTAAAGTGAAGGTTCCGCGTTCCTTTCCTGGCACTTGACTTTGTACCATATTTTAACAGTTAAACACTAACAATCTCTTACAAAATTGTACAAGAACACATTAGCATGGTGGTGAAACAAATTTGCTGTAAACCAATATTTGTCATATGATGACACCAGTATTGGGGACTTGTTTGCCAGACTAATCCCAGCAGTCCAGGGTTTTCCTGTACATCAGCTGCAGTGTTCAGCACTATTGAAGCCTATATTGGGGAGTATTATTGAAGAAACGGGCTCAAATTGCCCAACTTTACATTAATCTAATCTATGCAAAACACTAAAGCAATCATCAGCAACACACTAAATACCAAAACAAGGATAAAGGTGCAGTGCAAAAGTCAGCATATATTTTAACCTTAATAGATTTCCTATCAAATGTCTATAAATAGTCAGAAAAACCATAGCAGGCACATCGGCTTTGGTGGTCAACCTGGAAAGTATTCTGTCACCCATGGTAGATCACTACAGGATTTTTTACCTTTCTGTATTTTCGATGAACCAAACATTGCAAATGCTATTATTTTGTAAACAGCATAGTAAATATCAGTGGGTATTAAGTACAAAGCTTTCCAAGAGAGACTCAGGTGACTTAATATACACAGCTTAGAGGGGAGTAAAAGGGGGGCATGTGATGGAAACATTTAAGTACATTAATAGGTTTTAACAGGTTCAAAGGGATATTTTCCAGAACAAAGAAAATTAAAGAGTGCCAGACATGTCAGACTGAACATCCTAGTAGGAGTTCTATACAAAATAAATTGTGTACAGCTAAGTGTTTTAATGTGTCAGATGCAACTTTTTAAAATCTTCTCCCTCCCAAGCACCTTGTCATTTACGCAGTAAAGGCTATTTGCGTGAACAAGGAAAAGCCACCAACATCTTGATAAGTCGGAAAGGTGCTTTCCCTTGAAGTGAATGGACATTCATACATGTGCCAGAAAAAAAAACACGGGATGAGAAGTTTTTAAAAGAAAAAAAAAAAAAAAAAGCCGCACACTGCCTGGCGAGCTGCTTGAAGATCTCCAGGGTGCTGCTTTTCAGCATGCTCTAGTCTATTGTATATCTAGACGTAGGTCTTCTGCCAGTGTTTTTCTCAGATCAGTTTAGATGTGTTAATAATCGTGTTCATTAATCACAAAATAAACACTAAACAGACCACAAATGCAAATGTTCCTGACTTGGTAATCAGAACTAAGCTTTAGTAATTTAAACAGTTTCAAACTTCAAGTGGACAAAATGTACATAGAATATCTGCACTCAGATATGTTCAGCGTTTGCTTTGCAGGACTGAAAGTTCAGTTTTTTACTCCACTGCGCATGAGGCCTAATGACAAAAGTTGCCATCCCAGCATCCCTGCGTTTGATTAGGTGGTTATAGCAAAATATAGCGGTATGTTTAGAAAGCATTAGCTGCCATATCAAGATCTGCAGAACAATCTTTCCAGCTGATGCAAGTTTACCTGAGAGTGGTAGTAAAGTCCGCTTTTTATCTTGTACAGCATTTACAGGTAAGCCTATAATAAGGCTTACCTGTAGGTACAAGGAATATTTCCTAAACATGCACCATGCAATGCATACAGGCACATTATGAAATGATCCTTGCGGGGGACCCTTTTTTAAGCCAAAAATGTTCACTTTAATGGCAACATTTGGCTTTTAAGGCCTCATACACACGGGCGTATCTTTAAAAATAAACAAAACGTCGGGCCCGACGTCAAGGAAAAAAAAAACAGCGTTTTTCGGCGTTATGCATGGGTGTTAGTGAGCGTCGGCGTCAATAGGCGTTTTTTTTTTTTAAAAATCATCCCTCTGCTATTTTTCAACCTAAAAACGTTGGTGTCAAAAAACGCCAGAAAACGCCAGTACATTAGTTGGTGTTTGTTGGCGTTTTGCGGCGTCAAAAAACGCCAAAACGTTACAGCCTCAGAACGCGATGGCCATGGGTTCTATTTCAGCTCACTAACGCCGACGCCATCTACAGCTCAAAAACGCTGACGTTTTTATGGGGCCATTGACTAACATGGAGAGCAGCAAAAAACGCCAGAAAACGCCGGCATCAAAAAAACGTCCGTGTGTATGAGGCCTAAAATACAATAGGTAATCACAAAGCTCTTCAGGGATGCAATAGATACAAATGTAACAATTTAAAACAATGCTACACTTAATTAGAACATGTGAGAAAGCTTTCAAAAATTAAGTAACCACATTCACACTTTTTTTTAAGGCCTCATTTACACTGCTACTGGTAAACTGACCTTTAGAGGCATTTGGGCGTTTTTTTCAGCTGCCCCTGAACTTTCCTCTATGTTATCTTATCAGTACATTTACACAGGGTCGTTTAAGGTCGTTTCCAGGCAGGTGAGTTTAGGGGCTTTTTTTGGAACACAAAAAAATGGGTTCAGATGCCAGTTCAGAGGCATCTGAAACACCAAACAGCATGTAAACGCGCCTAAACACGGTAACTCGCGTCTAGGAGCATTTCGTTTACAGGTGTTTCCATTATAGAAAAAAAATATATTTTTTAAAAATGCTCCTAGACGCAAACGCGGCAAAACAGACGTTTTAGACGCTGGTTTCTAGCTGTCAAGATGTAACGTTCAGGGGAGGTTGAAACAGCGTCCTGTGTAAATGGAGCCTTAAAGTGGATGTAAACCTACCACCCACCCAGTATAAACTAATGACACAGTATTAATGTATATATACATGCAAGCCTCCTGCATCTATCCCTGCCTTGCAAATGTCCTTCCTGTAAGCACCAGCAGCTCTGTAAAACTCTGAAATCAGAGGGTGTCTGTGTTTGCTGGAGTTTGGTGGGTGGAGTTGTGATGTCACAAGCCTCCCCACTCACCTCTATTCTGAGACATTGAGGAGGGAGAGGGGAGTGTAAAACTTTCTCTGCTGTGTGGAGGAGATAAGTAAATTGCTTGTCACTCACAGAGCAAGGGGCGGATCGACTGTGTATTTTCCTGTTAGTCGGACTTTCTCTTCCTGAAAAAAGATCAATACTCACAGTTGGATTAACTCTTTGTGGCAAAACTAGGCACAGATTACATAGCATGCTATACTCTACTAGGCAGAATTATTAATTAATTTTTTTTTTTCAGGTTTACATCCACTTTAAGGTTTCTCTTCCCTGCCCCTCCCCCTCCCAATAACACAATTGCAAAAGATTCTTTTTAAGGTAAATATTTTTTTTCCCTAGAGTTCAGATCCATCATTCTCACCTAGGTGAGGATGATGTATCCAGATCCTGCAGGAGGAGAGCCACAAGTCTCTCAGGGATCTGTTGCGTTTCTGCGCCTGCATGCAGTCCCGTGGACTGCCTTCTGGGATTCCTTTGTCACTTCTCTCTGGAGAAGATTTAGTGTCTTGAGTGGGCGAGACTATGGGCATATGTGTGTCAGATCAGCAGTTTGCTACTTACAGGTTTCTGACACCCACCCATCCACACTGCTGTGCCCTGTTCTCCTGACATTTTGTGTGAGGACACTGTGGGATCGATTTACTAGTGCAAAATCTGGTACAGCTCTGCATGGTAGCCAATCAGCTTCTAACTTCAGCTTGTTCAATAAGGCCTCATACACACGGACGTTTCTTGACGCCACTTTTTTTTTGCGTCTTTTGCTGCTCTTCATGCTAGTCAATGGCCCCATAAAAACGCTGATGTTTTTGAGCTGTAGAGAGCATCGGAGTTAGTGATCTGAAAGTAGAACCCACGGCCAGCGCGTTCCAAGGCTGTAACATTTTGGCGTTTTTGACGCCGACGCCACAAAATGCTCACCAACGCCGTGCCAACGTTAACCAGCGTTTTTGACGCAACGTTTTTAGGTTTAAAAATAGCGGATTTCTTTTTTAAAAAACGCCTAATGCCGGAAAAAAAACACAGATTTTTTCCCTGACTTCGGGCCTGACATTTTGCTTATTTAACATATGCTCATGTGTATAAGGCCTTAAGGTTTGCAAAAAAACCTAGAAGCCAGATACCACTGCATACCTTCAGAGGTCTAGTGGCATCCATGCCTTGATGAGTCAGGGCTGTTTTGGAGGCAAAGAGTAAACAAATCAATATTAGATGAGTGGTCATAGAGTTATGGTTGATGTGTGCCCTGAAAAAAGTTCTGCGGACACCCATGGTTGTAAATACCTTAGATCGACACTGTTGCAGTGGTCCCCGCACACCGCTGTGACCGGCGACATTTCTCCTGGAGCTTCTTCCGGTTTTTCGGGCTCCAACTAATCACAGCGTGGGCTCCAGCACTGTGATTGGCCGGAGCCACAATGATGTCACTCCAGCTCCGGTCATGGCACGAGAACTGAAGAAACGGCAACTTTGGGCCGTTTCTTGAAGGCGCATGTCCCAAAGACATTGGCACATGTGTATACAGTGAATATCTCCTAAACTGTGCAAGTTTAGGAGATATCCACAGAACCTACAGGTAAGCCTTATTATAGGCTTACCTGTAGGTTAAAATGGTTTAAAAGGGTTTACAACTACTTTAAGAAAAAGTTGCTTGGGATATGTGTACATGTGCTTTTTCCTATTAACACAGCAGCAAACAGACACGTAAACTCACAAAAAGAAACCTAAATATTATATACAGTATCTCACAAAAGTGAGTACAACCCTCACATTTTTGTAAATATTTTATTATATCTTTTCATGTGACAACACTGAAGAAATTACACTTTGCTACAATGTAAAGTAGTGGGTGTACAGCTTGTATAACAGTGTAAATTTGCTTTCCCCTCAAAATAACGCAACACAAAGCCATTAATGTCTAAACCGCTGGCAACAAAAGTGAGTACACCCCTAAGTGAAAATGTCCAAATTGGGCCCAATTAACCATTTTCCCTCCCTGGTGTCATGTGACTCGTTAATGTTACAAGGTTTGGTGTTATCGCTCTCACTCTCTCATACTGGTCATGGTGTCAAGCATGCGTGGCGGCAACCAGGTGATGAATACAAAGACAAGTGCGTCTTGTCTGCAGTCAAGCATGGTGGTGGGAGTGTCTTGGTCTGGGGCTTCATGAGTGCTGCCGGCACTGGGGAGCTACAGTCCATTGAGGGAACCATGAACATCACCATGTCAACATGTACTGTGACATACTGAAGCAGTGCATGATCCCCTCCCTTTAGAGACTGGGCCACAGGGCTATATTCCAACATAACAACCCCAAACACCTCCAAAAACAACCATTGCCTTGCTAAAGAAGCTGAGGGTAAAGGTAATGGACTGGCCAAGCATGTCTCCAGAGCTAAACTCTATTGAGCATCTGTGGGGCATCCTCAAGCGTAAGATGGAGGAGTGCAAGGTCTCTAACATCCACCATCCACGAGGACTCCAGTGGCAACCTGTGAAGCTCTGGTGAACTCCATGCCCAAGAGCGATAAGGCAGTGCTGGAAAATAATGGTGGCCACACAAAATATTCACACATTGGGCCCAATTTGGACATTTTTACTTAGGGGTGTACTCACTTTTGTTGACAGCGGTTTAGACATTAATGGCTGTGTGTTGAGTTATTTTGAGGGGACAGCAAATGTACATTGTTATACAAGCTGTACTTTACATTGTAGCAAAGTGTCATTTCTTCAGGGTTATCACATGAAAAGATATAATAAATCATTGACAAAAATGTGAGGGTGTAAAAACTCTTGTGATATACTGTATATATGATATTTAATTGCAGTATTCTTAAATGTTTACCTGGGTCTCAGTCTCCATCGATTCTACACAAGTTCACGTTACCTTCTACAGTCATAATCTTCAGGACCCTGTAGACTGGGACTGCTATATGCAATTGTGTCTCTTACTTTCTTCTCCTATTCACTTTTCCTCTACTGCTTTCATATACTTACCCTCTCCCACGGTCTGCTGGAGTGATTCGATTGGCTAGAAGTATGATCCCTTTATATCATTTATCACTCCATGTTTTTCAGTATCATAAATGTCATGGCAATCACCTGTCCGATTAATTTAGCAACCTTTAACTGTAGGGGTTTTAATACCTCCGAGAAGCGGAGCCAGGTTTTATACCATTTCCACAAACGGAGGTCTAGTATTTTGCTACTGCAGGAGACTCATTTCTGCACAGGCCTCCGTAACAAATACTACCACAAATGGTTTCATAGCTCCAACACTCACTTGTAAAACAAAAGGGGTATCCATTGCCTTTCATAAAACTTTTAATCCAGAGGTGTTAGATTCCCTATTTGACGGTTCTGGGAGGCTTATATTTCTTAAACTAAAACTAAATGATTTTCTTTTTACAGTGGCGAATATCTACGCCCCCAACATTCTTTACAGTCCTCTATAGGACACATTCTTTGGTTCGACCATGCTCCTGTTATCCTGTCACTGGCACGCCCACCTAGGTACCGTATGGGAGCATCTTGGAGACTTAACGATAACCTATTGTGAGACTCCGTGTGTGTGGCTGAGGTTTCCAAGGCGATTTGGAAATTCATAGTTGACCATTCTTCAGATACTACTTCACCTCTCATACAGTGGGAAACCCTAAAATGTGTGATACGAGGCGTTCTTATTCTACACGGTTCCCAACCGATAAAAATTAGAACGGATGATACCCGCAGACTTTTATCCTGAATCACTGACCTCAAGCCCCTTTATAAATGTGATCTAGCTCCATCCACTTTCGTTGACTTGTCCAACACTCGCCGGGACCTTCTTCAGATTCTGGACTATCATTCTTTGATCGCCCGAGACAAGGCCCGCAACTACCATTACTCTCTGGCCTCTTCACCCCAGACCCCCCTGTCATTCTATTCCCTTCATTTCTCAACCTAACCAAGACAAGATTCACCACACTAGCGGCATTGCCGCCTCTTTCCAACATTACTACGCTAACCTCTATAATTTGTCTCCTACAATCACACGCACCTCCGATTCCACCCACATAGACACCATGCAAGCTTATATGAATGAGACGGCACTGGAAACAGAAAAACAAAAATGGGCCGCTCTGGACAATGGTGGTAACACAAACTGTGAAAGTGAGATTAGGTAAGGACTCTATAGATTAGGGTCCATATAAATAAATCCTATGGGTAAAGGTCCATGCAAACTGAATAAATACACATCATCACCTGTGAAGTATATATACATGAATGATACAAATTAAACAGGTAAGTGAAAGTCCATAAAAATATAAAGTGCTCAGATGTAAACAACTGTTTCAAATGGCAATAGCAATTTCAGGTAGTCGCGCAGTGTTTCACACACAATGAGACGGCACTACCTGAAATTGACCCGCAAGATTCTGCAGACCTGGACGAACCCTTCTCTGATCCCAAATTTCTGGGGACAATTAAGGGCTTAAAACTAGGTAAATGCCCCGGTCTGGACAGTTACACGCCTAGGTTTTATAAAACCTTTGCGCCCCTCCTGGCACCACTCTCAGTAAGGACCCATTTCGGTCACCTTCCGATCTCTCTTTTAAACACAGACCTTAAACTTTTCGTGAAAGTCCTGGCCAACAGCTTATCTCCTCTCCTGCCCAAAATCATTCACCGAGATCAGGTCGGTTTTGTCCCTGGTCATGAGGCTAAGGACAACACGACCAAGACAATACACTTAATACCCTATATTCTTCCCCATCGATTGAAAGCTTGCTTGCTGTCCTTCGATGCTGAGAAAGCATTTGATAGGGTCAACTGGCGCTTTCTCCATCTCTCTTTGGAAAAACCAGGCTTAGGCCAGTCTTACATCTCTAAGGTGATGTCACTTTACTCCCAACCTACTGCCTCAGTGTGAGTGAATGGCTCCTCCTTGGAACCATTTGACATATCGAATGGCACAAGCCAGGGATGTCCCCTCTCTCCACTACTATTTGTCCTGATTATCGAACACTTTGCGTGTGCCATCCGTCAGAATGCCTCGATCCAGGGCATTCTCACCCCCTCTGCTCACCATAAATAGCCCCTCTACGCAGACAACCTCTTGGTTTATGTCCAACAGCCACATACAACCTTACCTTCCCTCATCTCCGAGTTCTGGTGCTTTGGGTCCTTTAGCAACTTTAAAGGGTAACTCCATTTTCATGGGAAAAAACATAGCAAAGAAAAATTAATATAGTGTGTACAATTGTGATACAAGTCATATTGTAACTGAAAGTTATTAAAAATTACCTTTCCTTTTCAATCTGCAGCCACTGTAATGCATTGCAATATGGCTACCTGGAGTTGTTCTATACACAGAATGTGTACTGACCACTCCCCAAAAACAATTTCCTGCGTGTGTGACTGGCTCACTTATTTTTCCAGAAGTCTGCCTAAGATAAAAGTCAGATTTCAGGCATCCCCTGCAACAAAAATTTAATTTTGAGAGACACTATCAATAGGAACATGTCTAAAGGGATGCAGCCCAACAGCTTTCCTCATTAGTGCCCTGCTGCTGCCACAGCTGACTGATAATTATGAAATCACTCCCATCAGACCAACTTAGCAGAGAGGCACAGAGGAACAAGGAATGATTTATTCAGAACAACAAAAGGTTTGTTATAAGCCTTGCAATGTACATAGATCACCTAGATGGAAATGTTTTTTTCTCAACAAAAGTGGAGTTGCGCTTTAAGCCTAATATGTCTAAAACAGAGGCTCTCAACGTGTCCCTGCCCTCCTGCACATGGTCTTCCCTCCAGTCGAATTATTATTTTCAACGGCGAACCAAAATGTATCTCCTATCTGGGTGTTTTGATTCCTGCTGATCTGCCTTTTCTCGTTGAACTATCTCCCCCTTCTTTCCTGCATTAGGAAAGATCTAGAGACCTGGGGGGGGCTCCTCTTTACCGTGGTTTGGACGCATAAATACTCTTAAAATGGATACCCTACTTAAGTTATTGTACCTTTTCCAAACCATTCCAGTTTTGGTACCCAAATCTTATTTTGCCTCTCTTTGCTCGATCTCCATTAAGTTTATATGGCATCAAGGCCTCTCTCAAATCAAATATGATTTGTTGACCCTCCCGAAGCTGCAGGGAGGTACGGGGCTACCGGATTATGAAGTCTATTATAAGGCCACCCTCATGGCCCGCGTCCTTGAATGGTTCCCTCGCCCCTGCCCTAAGGCTTCTGGAATGGTTGAATAAGCTTGTAGATCTCCGCACTCTACTCTGAGGCTACAAAGTAGCTCTATCCCGTTTGTCCTCGACTTCTCCCCTAACTTTAGCTGCCTTGACTTTATGGTACAGAAGAGGGCTTAGCTCCATTCTATCCTCAGACCCCTCCCTTCAGACGTCCCTATTTGACAACTCCACCTCCCCTCAGGGTGTGTGAGTTCCCACGATTGATTCATTCCAGCGCTCTGATTGGCCTCGGACCCATGACTCCGTTCAACCCCAAACGGGTACTCCTATAGCTCAGACAGGCACTTGTAACTGGCTGACTTCGCTATATTTGGCTTTGTACACGAAACAATTATTTCTTTCCTCACAAATACATCGCTTTTCCACAGAATTCGAAAGACTAAGCACCTTACCAGAAACACCCAGACATCTACTTTCCTCACTTTATAGCTTGATTCAGGCCCTTACACACACTGACTTACCATCATATACCAGGATGTGGTTCGTGGATCTGGGAATGAATATCTTAAGGGCAGAATGGCAAACCCCCTTTCATTTTCACTCAAAAGTCCTCCATATCCTGCTACTCACAAGAAAAAAAAAAAAAAAAAAAAGGATGGTACAGGGATCCCTCGACCCTCCATAAAATTTTCCCGGCTACACCAGCTGATTGTTGGCGATGTGGCTCGGCTCACGGAACATATCTCCATGTCTGGTGGCAGTGTCAGAGGATATGCCCCTTTTGGAACCAGGTATTTCAGGTATATAATATTGTTTATGATGATTCCTTAACTCCTACCCCTACGATTGCTCTTCTCTCTATCCTCCCAGGTTCCCTTATATTTTAAAAGTGATGCCTTCTCCATTTCTTTCTGTCCGCTGTCCGACAACTCATACCATTATATTGGAAAACTGCCTTTACACCGCCCCTGGCGTTATGGGTCTCCACCATGAATGACATTATGAGAATGGAGGAGATGTTGGCCATGGACAACAATACAATGGACAAATATAAGGTTTTACGGTCCATCTGGCTCCACTTCTCCTCTTCTGACACACTTAAAAGCATGCTGGGGTCTTTACATTGTAGCAAAGTGTAATTTCTTCAGTGATGTCACATGAAAAGATATAATACAATATTTACTCACTTTTGTGAGATACTGTATATATATATATATATATATATTTAGTTGCAATATTATTTCATGTTTACCTGACTGAAGCATACAAAAGAAAATGTATACAAAAGACTTTACATTCCTCTTTAAAACAAGTCTCTTTGGTAACTCTTTCCCCACAACTAATTATATAATTTGGAAAAAGAAGGGCTGTTAAGGAACTGAACTCTGTTTTACCTGACATCTAGGAGAGCCAATAACCAAAACAAAATCCACTGATATCTTCGTTTAGGGTTTAGAACAGCTCTGATAGAGCAAGTGAGCTTGGTTCAAATTCCAGTGTCAGATCTCACTAATACCTCACTCAAGTAATTTTATCTACCAGAAGCCTTAACTTCTATAATGTTACATCACTGAAATACTGGCCTGGTAATTCCCCTTTTAAGTATATATTCATGATCAGAAAAATATTTTAAATTGTTATTACATGCTGTCGGAGGCATAACAAATCAATAGGAAATATTTACTGGATATTTCTTCAGATTTTAGTTTACAAAAACACATAAACTCAAAAGGGAAGTATTAGTATCACCCAGTATTTACAGTGATTGTAAAGTCTCATTTTTTTCCCTTTGAAAATAACAAACATGTCATACTTACCTGCCCTGTGCAGTTGGTTTTGCACAGAGTAGTCCTGTTCCTCCTCTTCTCGGGTCCCTCTTCGTTGCTCCTGGCCCATCCCTCCTGTTGAGTACCCCCACAGCAAGCAGCTTGCTATGGGGGTACACGAGCCGAGCCACAGCTCTGTGTGTCCATTCAGACTGGGAGCCTCAGTTATGCCCCATCCCATCTCTCTCCTCAATGGCTAACAGACTGATTGACAGCAGCGGGAGCCAATGGCGCCACTATGGTGTCTCAGCCAATCAGGAGGGAGAGTTCCAGGCGGCCGATTCGTGCAGCATCACTGGACCAAGATGGGGCTCAAGTAAGTAATTAGGGGGGGCTGCTGCACACAGAAGGCATATTATCTTAATGCATAGAATGCATGAAGATTAAAAAAAACCTGCCTTTACAACCACTTTAAGATGATCAGTTTTAACACAATAGGTATGAAGGTGATATGGTTTTTAGAGGTATGGTTTTCCTAATGCAGGGTAAGACCCTTATAGCCTACAAGCGTATATGAAGTAACAGATTTTGCAATTGCCTATAGAAACATAAGGCTTTAGAATACACAAGAAGGCTATAATTTGGCAGCGTGGGAGTCCCTGAATGTGCATATAAAAGGACAAGAGGATACAGAAAAGATCTTTTGCTGTGCACATTTTGGAACTGTAAAGCCTAGTACACCCGATGAAATTATTGGACAAATGATCGTATGTATTTTTTTTTTTTTCACACTACTCTCCTAAATCGAAAACAAATCGGTTACTAAAGAACAAAAATTATTGTACGGCAGAATAAAAATTTGTAAGTGATGTAATGTATGTGTATAGTATTTTTGGAAGAAAACTGTACTGATTAAACAAAAGTTGTATGATCTGGTATCGCACGAGAAAAATGTTTGTGTTAGTTCCTGCGGAAAATTTCAGACAAAAGCTATGTACGTATGTAAGTGGTATTTTTTGTACAATATTCTGATTGTGTATACAGGGCCTTAAAGTGGTAGTAAACCCTCCTATAATTTTCAGCCAAGGAAGCTGCCATCTTGGCCTCTGTTTGATCTACAACTGCCATGATGCTGCACATGTGATCAGCTATGACACAGCCATTGGATGGTTTAACAGTTTGGTTTAGAGCCCAACCAATGGGAGCGTTACATTTCCGGCACGTGCCGGAAATGTAACTGGTTTTTAAACTGTTAAATGGATGGGTTTACTACTGCTTTAAGGCTCTGTACACAGGGGTATTAAGATGGGACACTAGCAGTGTATTCCCGGCACAATTTTTTTTAAACAAGAAATTAACAAAAATATTATTTTGAAATGACTCTCAGAACTGATGCTGTGGCATCTGTTTTTATATTAGCACCAAGTACCTAAGCCCTAAACCGCTAAAACCAGACCTGCAATGCGAACTCAAACAGGTACATCCAAACATACTTAAAAAGTACTGTAGATATACGGTAATCTAAAACACATAAGTAAATTGGCTAATACATAATTGTTATAAAATAGTAATAGGAGTAAATGGCTGTACCAGATGAGTGGCAATATTGGAAAGTGGATTGAGAAGACAGTAAACTTTTCTTTCAGGAAAAATATATGTACATAAGCTGCCATTGACCACATTCTCTTCTGGTTTCCTTGCCGTCAAGCATATACCAATTAAAGTCAGGGAGATCTCTGAATTCCTGCTCTGCCTGCTTATCCTGGGTCAGTAACACCGAAATGAGTATAAGTATTACTACCAAACAATTGACCATTAACAAAGAGAAAAAAAAGCTGATGACGGGTTTTCTCTTTGCTAAATTGCCAGGCCATTTAAGAGTATCAACTTTCCAGGACTTCCTGGTAGTGTCAGACCTAACCTGATCTCACCAGCCCCTTCATACATTTATACTGACCCATCATAAAGATGGGCTGCCCCACCGGCTAACAGGAATGTGTGGGAGCTGGAAGATTGCTACAAAAAAGTGTGGAAGCTTTGCCCAAGCAATCTCGGATTAAGGCACAGCAAAACCACTGTCAGGGCTGGGCTCAGCCCTCCCTTCTCAGAGCAAGCTGCTCAGCTGAGGGTTAATTGCCAGTCTCAGCTTCCACTCTGTCTCACCTGATGTCCATATCCTGCTCGTTAGCCAGCTCTCCTAGCTATATAAACTGCCTGGATCAGATGTCAAACGCCTTCGTCTGGTCAACATCTCTGGAGAAATCTCTGCTGTGTGTTCCTGTGAAATACTTTGCCTGTTTGTTGTTCCCTTCTGGTTCCTGGATTCAAGACCCTGCTCGGTGGACTCTCCTCCTGGCTCCTGACCCTGCATTCCGTTTGTTTTACCTTGCTGATCTCTTGACTCCTGTTTCTCTGGCTTGCTTTGACTATCTGCTCTGGTTACCGAACCATGGCTATGTTTTGACCATGTTTACTCTGTTTATAACATCTTACATTTTTATTAAAATGTGTGATTTTATTGCACTTCGCTTTGTCTGATTCTTGGTTCCTGCGAAGCCACTGCGGCTGTACAGACACCTCTATGTGCCTGCATTTTTTACCTTAGAATTTATATTTTTGTTGAAGTGACAAATTCACTATAAGAATTCACATTCTAAAACAAACAGTGGTCACCATATCAAATGATGAATGTATAGATGCAGGCAATAGTGAAATTACATTGAAAATAGACTCTTTCCATTAGTTTATGATTATTATGAGAGGATACTTCTTGGTTTTGCATTTTCCCATAACTATTCGAGAAAGGTCTTCAACTCTAGGGTGGTCCATCATGATGGGATGTTTGCATAAGGAGTAAGCAATGGAAACTGTATCATAACTGAATACATGGAGAACATATAAGAGATAAAATAAATGGAAACTGCTCTCCCACGAGACAGGTACCAGGGAAAATACTTGTACACTGTTCACAGACAGTCACTTCTTCCTAAATAAAGTTCAGCTGCAGACCGCAGTCTTCCAAGGTCATGGTGCCCATTCTTTCCATTCATCTTACACGTGAATTCCAAGATGACTCGTCACTGCAAACAGTGGAAGGACCAGAAGTAGAAACGATGGCTTCTACTCAAGTCATTACCGAATCAAATATATTTCATATGACATTTTTGTACTGTCTTTATCTCGCTAGAATTAGAAGCTTGGCTTCATTTCTGCTTTTTCAGCGAGGTTTTAATAAAATGTACCATGTTAATTTCCCAAAAAAATATCTGTTCTGAATAATTTAAAAAGGCTAAACACAAGCAAATGTGGCACTTTATTAGCCAGAACTTAACTTTATCTTTGAAAGAACAACTTAAAACTAGTGGACCTAATCCTGAAAATTAGAAATTGTTGGCAGTTCCCAATACCCCTACATCAGACTGTTGATTTTTTTTTTTTCGGTAGATCTCAGTACAAGATTTTTCATAGAAAAATAGAATAGCATAGAATAGAAACACCACTCAGAACATCTCATAGCAAATATAGGTACAAATGAACACTCATGGAAGTACCATGAACAGACAAAGGTTTCAGGGTGTGCGATGTGCTGTGGATGTGTGGTGTATATTCTCTTGTCTTGCTCTACATGTTGTGTGCCATGCGCTTCTTCAGCAGCTGCAGCCACTATAATATGTGGAAAACAAGATATTATAATAAACATGTAACTTTATTCAGAGCAATATACATCTCTTCAGTAAAGACCGTTATATCTCTGCGTTTGTGCCATATATTCCATAGACTGACCAACCACCGAGGGGGACCCAGCCCAGAGTGAAGTACAAAGTCACAACTGCAGGGGCGTGTATAACCAGTTATAAAAGGGTAATATATCACTGAAGAAGCACATGGCGCGCAACATGTAGAGCAAGCCAAGAGAATATACGTCACACATCCACAGCACATTGTACACCCTGGAACCTTTGTCTGCTGATGCAACTTCCATGAGTGTTCATTTGTACCTATATTTGCTATGATATGTTCTGAGTGGTATTTCTATTCATTATACAGGCAGTATTTTATTGTGTGGTTTTGTTCATTTGTTTTAAATAACTCTAATTAAAGAATGTATATTTTAAACAAAAATCTTCTTCTACGTGCCTATAAAGTCCATATTTGCCTTTCCTATACCCACAGTTGATCCAGAGTAAGGTGTAAAACCCCCAGCAAAGCATGATCCAATTTGCTACAGCAGGGGAAAAAAATTCCTTCCCGATCCCCCGGGAGGCGATCGGATATTCCTTGGATCAACTTTATCTATAAATGTTAGTATCCAGTTATATTATGTAGAATTAGGAAATAATCTAGGCCTTTCTTAAAGCAATCTACTGAGCTGGACCACCTCTGGAGGGAGTCTATTCCACATTTTCACAACTCTTACTGTGAAGAAACCTTTCAGTATTTGGATATTGTCCTCTGTGATGACCCTAAAGTGAATAACTCAACACCAAGTTTACTATATGGACCACTTATGTATTTGTACATGTTGATCATAATGCCCCTTAAGTTTCTCTTCTCAAGAGAGAATACATTTAGTTCCTCTAATCTTGGAGTTCCTCCATGCCTCTTATCAGTTTGGTTGCCCTTCTTTGCACTTTCTCCAGTTCCTAGATATCCTTTTTGAGAACTGGTGCCCAAAACTGAACTGCATATTCCAGGTGAGGTCTTACTAATGATTTGTACAGGGGCAAAATGATCTCTCTCTTTGGAGTCCATACCTCTCTTAACCTCCCTGATGGTATGGTTATTTCAGATTTTTGGTGCTGAAAGCGGTACCATTATTTTGCATGGACATTTGGCGTTTTATATTGTAGGCCTGTAATTTTTAAGAATAACTCACTTAAATCTGTGCAAACAAGAGTCTAGTAGACATCTCGGGTGTGATAAAGTTTGAAACACAAAATCATAAATTATAATATATATGAAAAAAATTAAATATAATAAATAACTATAAATAATTATCAAAGGTGATAATATAATAATAAAATGTATTCAATAATGTAATCTAGTCAAAAACACAGAAATTTGCTCAGTTGCAGAATTGTCGCTGTCGTCACTTTCAGTGTTTGATGATAAATTTTCCCAAGAATCAGTATCACTCAATTCTGAAAATTATTCTTACTTACTATCACTGTTTTCTAGCTGATCAAAAACCGCTTTTGACGTAAAGGGACCCTTTTTTTATGCCATAAACGTTCTCAAGTTTCCAGGCAGAAAGAATGGCATATATAATCTACAAGTACATGCAGGGCACTGGGCAAACCACTAGGGACAAAGGGGATGTGAAATGATTTCATACAGTAATGTAATCTTACAGATTACAGTGTACTGTATTGTTTCACTTTTTCAATTTCCCGCCAGGCTCCGCCCCCATGTGACGCTCGCAGGGAACGGAGCCCAGCACACAGAGGCATCAGGCATCACTGGATCCAGGGGACAAGGTAAGTAACACTGCCTGGATCCAGCGATGCAATCCCAAGTGTGGCTCGGAGTTACCGCTATTTGCAGTGAAAACTCACCCCGAGCCACACTCGGGAATACTGCCAGGGAGGTTAATACAAGAAAGGATTTTGCTTGCTTAACCGCAGCTTGGCATTGCATGCCATTATTAAGCTTATGATCTATTAGAACACCCAGATCCTTCTCCACCACTGATTCCCCCAGTTGTACTCCTCCTAATATGTATGATGCATGCATATTCTTAACCCCCAAGTGCATAACTTTACATTTATCTACATTAAAGCTCATTTTCCACATAGTCGCCCAATTAAACAGTGCATTGAGGTCGGCTTGTAAGTTGGACACATCCTGTAAGGAAGTTATTCCACTGCATAGCTTGGTGTCACCTGCAAAGACTGAAATTGTACTTTTAATCCCAGACCCTATATCATTTATAGAGATATTAAAAATAGAGTTGAGAGAACCCGAACTGTAAAGTTCGGGTTCGTACCGGACTTTAGGGTGTCCGTGTCCCGAACATTTGAGAAAAAGTCCGGGTTCGGGTACTTTTTCGCGCCTGTTGAATAGCTGCAGGGCAGCCAATCAACAAGTGTTTCACTTGTTTGCCCTTAGAAGCCATCACAGCAATGCCTACTAATGGCATGGCTGTGATTGGCCAGTGCATTATGTGACCCAGCCTCTATATAAGCTGGAGTCACGTAGTGCTGCATGTCACATCATCTCATACTAGTGTAGGGAGAGGATGCTGCAGCTGCTGTGAGGGACAGATTAGCTTTGGAAAATCTGTTAAAAACAGCGATTTATTGGTGGGTGGGTGCTAGAGGAGATTTTTGTTTGCTAGAGTACATTTTGTTTGCTAAGCAAAGTGCCTCATATAAAATCTAAGCAATTTTTCTGTTTGTTAGGTGGGCGTTTGCAGCTATTTTTGCAAGTGCAGTGCACTTGCAACTGCTTGTGTGTCAGGGACACTACTTTAATCGTGTTCTGTTAGTTCAGTTGGCAACATTTTGGCATATTTAAATACTGCTTTTACATTGCAGTTAGACAAATTTAAAAAAATTTTTGTTCTTTGTGCAAAATATTACATTTGCGGCCAGCGGGGCATTTCTTGCACAAAAATAAAAAGTGCGTCTACATTGCTGGTTTAAAAAAAATAATAATAAATAGTGCTATAAAGTACATTTGCACCTGGCTGTGCATTTCTTGCACAAAATTAAAAAGTGCGTTGACATTACTGGTTTAAAAAATAATATAAATTTGTGCTAAATAGTACATTTGCGTCCAGAATGAGGAGAGCGTCAAATTAGAGACATGGTCGTGGTGCTGCTGGTGTTGGTGGTGTTGGTGAAGCTCCTGTTGCAAGGAGAGGACGTGGTCGATCTGTGCCAGCTACACGCACAAGTGAAGCACCTTTCTCAGGTGCGAGTAGCCGACAGAACCTTCAAAATTATATGGTAGGCCCGAATGCCGCTCAACGAATGGTGAGGCCAGAACAAGTACAGGCGATAGTAGATTGGGTAGCTGACAATGCCTCCAGTTCCTTCACATTGTCTCCCACCCGGTGCCTTGCTGAAAGCTCAGAGTTGGCACCTGAACCCCATGGCCATCTGTCTTTCACTTCAGCCCCTTGTAAATCAGCCAAGCAGTCTGTGCCCCAAGTCATGCAGCAGTCTCTTATGCTGGAAGACGCGCTGCTGAGGGCATTCCCAAATGACACCGGGGGCTCAGTGGAAGCACAAGGGGAAGGCAGAGGAGGAGGAAGAGGTCGCCAACGCAGCTGTGGCACAGCCAGCACCTCAGAAGGCAGGGTTAGCATGGCCGAAATGTGGAACAGCTTTGTCAGCAGCATGCCACAACAAACAGCACCACCAGCTGATAGGCAACGTCTTAGCATGAGGCAGCAGTTCAGTAACATGGTGGAACAGTATGTGTGCACATACCTACACGTACTGACTGATGGGTCTGCCCCATTCAACTTCTGGGTCTCCAAATTGGGCACATGGCCTGAGCTTGCCCTTTATGCCTTGGAGGTGCTGTCCTGCCCTGCAGCCAGTCTATTGTCTGAACGTGTGTTTAGCACGGCAGGGGGCGTTATCACAGACAAGCACAGCCGCCTGTCCCCAGCCAACGTGGACATGCGAACGTTTATTAAAATGAACCAGGCATGGATCCCACAAGACTTGTCTGTACCTTGTGCAGAATAGACATTTAGACCGGCCTCACACAGCCATTGGTATACTGAAGTAAACATTTTTTTTTTTTTTTTTTTAGAACACAAGTCCTCATTGGAATTTGTAACAGGAGAAACATGAAAAATAAACCATGGTACATTTTATACGGAAAAAGTGAACCCGTGCTAGAACATCTCTGGGTTTGTCTGCAGATAGTGATCTTTTTTTTTTTTTATTTTTTTTTTTTTTTTAATATGTCTCAATATTTTGGGGGCTACCCCAATATAAAAAAAAAAAAAAAAAACACAAACAAAAAAAAAAAACAGTGCTGGCTACCTCCTCCACCGCTGCGTTCACCGCCTCCACAACCTCCTACTCCACATCCATCTCCTCCTCCATTTTTTTTCCATGATTTTAAGTTATTTCCCTATCCACATTTGTTTGCAGGGCACTTGTCCTACTCTTACCCCCATTTTGCTTTATTTTGCAGCCCCTCTAGCCCTTTCCAGGACTTTTTTAGAGCCATTTTAGTGCCCAAAAGTTCGGGCCACCATTGACTTCAATGGGGTTCGGGGTCAAGTTCGTGGCCGAACTCGAACTTCTTCGCGAAGTTCGGCCGAATCCGCACATCCAGGTGTCCGCTCAACTCTAATTAAAAGGTAAGGGTCCCAATGCTGAACCTTGGAGTACACCACTGATAACCATAAACCAGAGTATGAATCATTAACTACTACTCTCTGAATTTGGTCTAAATGATTAAATGAACCATTCGCAGTTTAACAGTACCGTCCGTGTGTACTTACATGTACATGGCTTAACCACTTCCTGCCCGGCCTATAGCAAAATGACGGCCGGGCGGTGGTTCAGTTAACATGACCGGACGTCATATGACATCCGCCAGGATAACCCATGATCGTGCACCCGTGGGGGGCGCGCATCGCAGCGATCGGTGGTGCGGTGTGTCAGTCTGACCCACTGCATTACCGATCTCGGTAAAAAGCTTAGATCGGAAGCTCTTTACCATGTGATCAGCTATGACCAATCACGGCTGGTCCCAGTGTAAAACAGGAAGAGCCGTTTCTCGGCTTTTCCTCTACTCGCGTCTGCAGACGTGAGTAAAGGAGAGCCGTTCGGCGGCTCTTCTGACGGGGGGGGTTTGTGCTGAGTGTTTATCAGTGCAGCCCCCACGAGATCGCCACCCAGGACCACCAGATATGCCACCCAGGGACCACCAGGGAGAGCCCACCCAGGACCACCGGGAGCCGACCAGCGAAGCCCATCCTGACCACTAGGGAAGCCCACCATAGACCACCAGGTAAGGGGCACAATGCCCAACATGGATGGTACTCAGGACCACCAGGGAATGGGAACCCTACAGTGCATCTGTCATTGCTGCCCACCAGTGCCCCTATCAGTGGCACCTATCAGTTTGGGCACAGCGTCGCACGACCACACAATTGTCATTCAAAAAGCAACAGCACTGGAAGCTGAAAACTGGTCTCGGCAGGAAGGGGGGGTTAAGTGTCTGGTATTGAAGTGGTTAACCACTTCAATACCGGGCACTTTCCCCCTTCCTGCCCAGGACAATTTTCAGCTTTCAGGGCTGTCACACTTTGAATGATAATTGCGCGGTCGTGCAACACTGCACTCAAACTAAATATTTATCATTTTCTTCCCACAAATAGAGCTTTCTTTTGGTGGTATTTGATCACCACTGGGGTTTTAATTTTTGCTAAACTAAAGAAGACCGGAATTTTTGAAGAAAAAAAAAGTTTTTCTTCATTTGTTATAAAATGTTGTTTTCTCCTTCACGGAAGGGCACTGTCAGCAACTGGTGTGACCAGAAATGTGTGAACTGCACAGAGAATACCAGACACAACGTAAAGTGAATAAAGTGATGTATTAAAAGAAAGGTAAATGGTAATCAAAACGCACATCTAATATAACAAACCATGAAATGTAACTAAATAACAAAAAGTAGTGAAACTGCCTAAATAGGTAAAGGGGAATGACTGGGACCGGACCGAAGCAAATGCCAAACCTGTAAGGGGAAATGGATAAATCCGTCAAAGTGATGAAAAACAATAAATCAATGTAAAGTACCAAACAATATAATCTACACGCAAAACTAATGGTAAATGGAAAGAAAATTATGTAGT
>BLSH010423112.1:277693-309862 GCA_018402905.1 Glandirana rugosa | reverse complement strand
ATGGTAATCAAAACGCACATCTAATATAACAAACCATGAAATGTAACTAAATAACAAAAAGTAGTGAAACTGCCTAAATAGGTAAAGGGGAATGTCCAAACCGTAAACGAAGCCAGGCCAGGGTCATACACGGGAGATCAGCAGAGGGGGCAGGGAGCAGGACAAGACAGGCACAGGGAGCAGATGCTGGAGAACACGGGGGAAAGATCAGGCTGCAGACACGGGTCCCAGAGCGGATACAGGATACAGGCTTTCCGGATTGCAGGCTACAGGATTCAGAGGCACATGGAGACAAAACACCAAGGCATCATGCATATGGCAGTCAGGGTTTAAATATCCTTCCTGTAACGAGCATCAGGTGGTGACTCATGGGCCTCTGATTGCTGGGAGACACTCGCTGGTGGACACCGGAAATGCAGCCAATGAATCCCCGAGCCACAGCGCCACCCGCTGGAGGGACTATTCCTGACAGGCACTGATGAGGCTACACTGACAGGCACTGATGAGGAGGCACTAATAAGTAGAACTGATGGGCACTGACAGCACAGATATGCAGCACTGATGGGCACCGACAGGCGGCACTGACATGCCGCACTGATAGCTGGCACTGATGGGTGCTAATAGGTGGCACTGATAGGCGGTACAGATGGACACTAATAGGCGGCACTGATGGGCACTAATAGGCAGCACTGATGAGGAGATACTGTCAGTCATTACTGATGGGCACTGATTGGCATCATTGACAGGCGTTACTGATAGGCACTGACTGGCAGCTGATGGGCAGTGATTGGCAGATGTGGTGGGCACCTCTGATGGAGGCTGAGCTGATAATCAATGCACTGATTATCAGCGTAGACCCCCCCCTGACAGGAGAGCCACCGATCAACTCTCCCTGTCAGCGCGAACCGAGGAAAGCCGTTTACTGGCACTTCCTGGTTACACGCTGTGATCAGCTGTGATTGGTCACAGCTGATCACATGATAAAGAGCCTCGGTCAGAGGCTCTTTACCACGATCGTAGTTGCGGTGTGTAAGAGTAACACACCACACCACCGATGTGCGCGCAATCGTGCCTTATCCTGCTGGACATCATATGACGTCCAGTCGGGATAACGCAACCACCAACCGGCTGTCATTCTACTATAGGCAGGGCGAGAAGTGGTTAATCTTTGAGACAAGCATATGCTACTGGCAGGATCAACCAGGTAGCCCATCATGACATAATTTGCCTAGACTTGGAAACCAGAAAGTAACTGAAGAAATGTAACAAAAAAGTTTAAAACAAGTAAATATATACACTTTCATATCTATTTACTAATGTTAGTAGCATAAGGATTACAAATAAAGTAAAAGTAAAGTTGCGTTTTAAGGGCACCAGAGACTTCAGGGCATTAAAAAGTGCATCCATGCCTCCCACTTATTACTTCTACTAAACAGCCTCAGCCAGTTATGTTTGCTGGTGTCCTATAGTCATTAGACTAGGCACCCAATGAAAATTGACAGATAATCTCTTGTAAAATTTAGGAAAATGGTTGACAACCACACACAGTGTAGTTATACAGCACTTGCTTGGTGTCCAAAAAATATATATATATATATATATATATTTTTTTTTTTTTGTTTTTTTTTCATCGGTTGAACTACATATACTAGTGTCTTTTTCAACCTAACCATGTAATAGTTAAATCTCAATTTTACCCATAAATGATGCACGTACATCTAATGGAATGTGAATCCACGAATGACTTTCAAAACTGAATATTTTCACATTTTAATCTATTAAAGCTAAACACACAAAAATAATGAATGGCATCAAAGAATCTATGGCATTTTATACATGTGTACATTTTTAAATTCCCACACTATAGTATATTTATGGAAACGAATGAAAAGGATGGCATCTATTTTAAGATACAAAGTATTTGGGGTTATTATTTTTTTTTTTTTTTAAAGAAAGCTTAGAGCTAAAATATGACCAAAATTGTACATACAGTATAATATACATATCTGTACAGGTGGTGAGTGTTTAAAATAATATGCAGAGATGATTCTGGTCCAACTCCTACCTTTTAATACTTTAATGTGATGGGTAGCTGCATTGACCAATAGGGAGATAAAGTTAGGCGGCTAATCTTGACTTTTACAGGAAGAGTCAAGATTTGCATATAAATTAATTTGTCTGTATCTCTGGATCTGATAATCATAATGACAAGTGGCTGCTTCCATAAACTTTGTTTATACGGCTTTGTCCCTTCATATGCTCAGTTTGATTTGCCCAGATTTACTTTGAAACTTTTAACACGCATACAATTACTATTCGTAAAAACAGACTATTGTGGTAACCTAATCCATTCAACAATCACATCTGCTGCTGGGATGAAATGGCTTTAGGATTCCCGATATATGCTGCATGTAGATCTTTTGCTTGATGAGCAAAGTCTGAGATGTGCATAGATAGGAGAGAAAGCACAGTTTGGGAACAATTATATTGATTCATTTTGACCTCACGATATCTATAACTTTCATAGGTCAATAAATAATGTGACCTATCATCTTAATATGTTAGAACAACATTCATTGGAAGAATGCGTGGACATATGTAAACTGACATATGTGGACTGACATATGTGGACTGACATATGTGGACTGACATATGTGGACTGACATATGTGGACTGGGATATACTGCCACTACTTAGTGTACTGTCAACATAAGATTTTCCGATTTTAGAAAATTAGGGCAACAAGTCAGATACTTGTATATCCAAACTGTGGTTTCCCTTTAATATGCGATATAGTGAATAAGGATTCCTGATATATGCTGCATGTAGATCTTTTGCTTGATGAGCAAAGTCTGAGATGTGCATAGATAGGACAGAAAGCACAGTTTGGGAACAATTATATTGATTCATTTTGACCTCACGATATCTATAACTTTAATAGGTCAATAAATAATGTGACCTATCATCTTAATATGTTAGAACAACATTCATTGGAAGAATGCGTGGACATATGCAAACTGACATATGTGGACTGACATATGTAAACTGACATATGTGGACTGACATATGTGGACTGACATATGTGGACTGACATATGTGGACTGACATATGTGGACTGACATATGTGGACTGACATATGTGGACTGACATATGTGGACTGACATATGTAAACTGACATATGTAAACTGACATATGTAAACTGACATATGTAAACTGACATATGTAAACTGACATATGTGGACTGGGATATACTGCCACTACTTAGTGTACTGTCAACATAAGATTTTCCGATTTTAGAAAATTAGGGCAACAAGTCAGATACTTGTATATCCAAACTGTGGTTTCCCTTTAATATGCGATATAGTGAATAAGGGAGATATGTTAAAATGTCTAAATTGGCAGGAAAGATTTACTTGCAATGCAATGTTTTTCAATAAATGGTATGCATTCTAATATGGTGATGTGGTTGTTGGACGGATTAGGGTACCCCAATAGTCCCACTGTTTTCACTAATAGCAATTGATGGTAATTAGATTAACTCGATTTTCGCTAAAACTCAAGTATTTTGCTTTGACAATATAACAAAAATTTACGTAATGTTGGAAGAATTTCATAATTACAGGATGCTTTTTTAAAATAAACTTAATCCTCTCGGTAGCCTTGATTTAACTAATGAGATTTACTAGTTATACTAAAGGAATGTAAACTCTTTAGCTGCCAGAGGGGAAGTAAGCAGCCCATATTAGAGTTGTAAGAGGAAAGCTAAGAGTGTGTTAAAAAATAGAATGTTTAATATCCAGGATTTGTATGGTACAGATAGCTATATAGGTCACTATTTAGGTTATGCTGTTCTAGCCAAATTGACTAAAAAAAAAACCAAACTATAAAATAGTGAAATTAGCCATGAAATAGTGAAAATAGCTTAAAACTTGGGTTGCCAGAAAAGTATTCTGTCAGAATTTTAGGTGTATTGTTATGGATCTATTGTATAATACAATTTGGATGTTTTTACTTGTACATTGTAAATAGAGGGAAAGTCTTCTGAAGACTTACCAACAACAATATGATTCACAGACGAAGTCCAGTTCAGATTTGATCTCACTATTTGAGTGATTGGGGAAGATTTTCCTCTTACTGTTAACAAGCAGTTACCCTTGTAGTGTAGGAGCTTGACTGCAAGGGTATTTCTTCCAGATCTGTGCTTTCTGTATTAAGACCGATCAATACTGTTCTCTCCTTGTGCAGAGTGACTGGTCTTGCCTCCGCCCCCTCCTGTAGTTTTCTGATGGCAGTCTGAAGTGGGTGGACCTGCTGGGTTCCTCCCACAGCTCTGCTCAGGCTATGTGCAGAACAGTGATAGGTCACTGCTACTTTGAGAAGGTAATATCCGGGCTTGCAAAGACATTTGGTGCACACAAAGTGGATTTATGTCCTTTGCCGCTATTAAAGAATATATTTAAAAAAAGGTTTTTGTCTACAGTTCAGCAAGTGAAAATAAATAGAAAAACAAAAGATATAGTCTGGCAGAAGGAGGGCACGCTCTTAACTTCTCCATGTGTCCAAGGACCATAGCAGTTACTGCAACATTGTTCCTTTGAGCTCAAAGGATTAAAACTAATCCCTTCACTATTAGAAAATGATGTTAACCCTTCTCTGTCTAGTGGTACCACTAGCCAAGTGCACGACAAACTTAGAATCTAATTACTCTGCGATGGAATTCCAAACACCACAGTTATAAAAAAAAACCAAAAAAAACCACACACTTTCAAAACGTATTTGTAAGTACTAGCAGATTGTCACAGACGTAGTAGTATTATGTAACATATCATAAGTGTTATTAAAGTTTTGGATAGGGTAGGAAAATATTTCTAATCACTGTGGCTCCGATGAGAAAATTTAAATTGAAGAAATTTCACCAATGTTGAGATCAGGAAAAATAAGGGAATCCCACAAAGGAAACCCACAACGATAAAAAAGTAACAGTATCTAGCATTTGTCCACTCAACTGAAAGACTACCATTTCCCCTCAATTGCTGCCCAATGGCAGGAGGGAACTGGTTAGGAGAAACCTTGACAAATATAAGATGAACAGCAAAAAAAAAAAAAAAAAAACTCTGATAAATGGTCTACACCTTCAATTATATAAAAAGCCAGTTATTTTAGCAGTCTAAAAGAAGGTAATACATGGAAATCAAATGTGAAGAGGGGCAGTAGCCACAGTATATCTACAGTGGGGAAATGTATTATTTGATCCCCTGCAGATTTTGTACGTTTGCCCACTTACAAAGAAATGAAGGGTCTATAATTTTTAGCATAGGTGTATTTTAAATGATAGAGACAGAATATCAACCAAAAATCCTGAAAAAACACATGATACAAATGTTATAAAATGAGCTGCAGTTCAGTTAGTAAAATACGTATTCAATCCCCTACTAACCAACAATAATTCTAGCTCCCACAGACTGGCTACAGTAAGTGCTCATGTGGTACACAGGTCAGTCCTGTCAATTTAAGAAGGTACTCTTAACAACAACTTGTTATGTGTAGAAAAGACACCTGTTCACAGAATCTCTTTCTTCCATTCAAACCTAACTATCATGGGCAAGACCAAAATGCTGTCAAAGGATGTCAGGGACAAGATTATATACCTGCACAAGGCTGGAATGAGCTACAAGACCATCAGCAAGAAGCTTGGTGAGAAGACGACAAACTGTTGGAGCGATTATTTGCAAATGGAAGAAATACAAAATAACCATCAATCGCCCTCTATCTGGAGCTCCATGCAAGATTTTGCCTCAAGGGGTAAGGATGATCAAGAGAAAAGTGAGGGATTAGCTCAGTCACCAAACAAACCATTGGTAACACAATACGCAGCCATGGATTGAAATCCATCAATGCACGCAAGGTCCCCCTCCTCAAGAAGGCACATGCACAGGCCCATCCCATCTGAAGTTTGCCAATGAATATCTAAAATGATTCAGAGAAGGATTGGGAGAAAGTGCTGTGGTCAGATGAGACCAAAAGTGAGCTCTTTAGCATTAACTCCAGTCACTGTTTGGAGGAAGAAAAATGCTTACTATGACCCTAAGAACACCATCCCTACAGTCCAGTACAGAGGTGGAAATATGATTTAGGACTGTTTCTCTGCTAAAGGTACGGGCCGACTTTGCTGCATTGAGGAGCCAATGGACGGGGCCATGTAATCTAAAATCTTGGATGAGAACCTTCTTCCCTCAGCCAGAACACTGAAGTTGGGTTGTGGATGGGTCTTCCAGAATGACAATGACACAAAACATACCGCCAAGGCAACAAAGGAGTGGCCTAGCTAGTCTCCAGGCCTTAACCCTATAGAAAGTTTATGAAGGGAGCTGAAACTTCGAGCTGACAGGCAGATAGGGGAGGGGGACCGAGGGAGCTGCAGATAGCAGCAGATGACAGAGGCACATACTTAGACAACAGTGTCAGGGCTCAGCAGCCCTGATATATCATGGTCAAAGTACAGGGGAAAGGTAGACACTGGCAGTATCAGCCAGATATTTCAGGTGATACAGGGGGCCAAATGACACAGCACAAGCACTGTATATCAGTGGTTCTCAACCTCGGTCCTCATGTACCCCCCAACAGGCCATGTTTTGGGAATTTCTCTTAAGAGAATTTGAAAAAATGAATAACAACTGCATTATATCAGGGATTTTAAAGGACACCCTACATACAGTGAGCGATGCAACCAAAATAGGTTAAACCGTAAACATTCTTAATTATTCACATCATATAAAAACATATTTGGTTACTTCATTGGAATGATACAGAACATGAGTATGAAGTACAGGAGCACAAGCCAATGTTTCGCAGATTTCTGCTTCTTCAGGGGTAAACCCGTACTTTGAGGTTCTAATGTAAACAATCATCATTACTTTATAGTTCTCGTACTGTTTCACAGCAATTATTTTACATCATACAAAAGTACAGAATATTATATCGCTCACCAAATAAAAGAAAAATTACGGGATGCAAACTGTTCCCATCCCCATGGCCACAGGGCAGGCACCCGAAACTGAGAGGCAGCAGTGCCAGAATTGCATGCCAGGTCCGGTGGACACTGAGTCAGGACACACTCGGGTCCAGATGTAAAATGGTGTTCCCAAATGGGGAAATTCCACTAGTGCTCAGCCACCAAATGTCCATTTACCAGCTAGGAGGTGGGCTCACCTATAAATACACAGGACAAATAGTCACTTAGCAGTGTGTCCATAACTCACACATTGCCGCCAGTATCGTAGCCATTAGTAAAGCTCTTGGTATGGCAGCATGGAGGATATGCATATAAAAACCTATATCATAGTTACCTAATGTGTGTATACAGAGGCCACCAACAGCGCCAGAAAACCGCCACTGGGAGAGAGGTGTGCCGAACGCCGGCCGCCTCATGTTATGTCCCAATTCCACCGGAAGTGACAAGGCTGGCGCGGCCTCCTGACATCACTTCCGGCAGGGGCGCCATGATAAGGAATGGAAAGGAGCCGGGCAGCCACCCCGAGTTGTGCCAAGTCATGGGCGGTACTGACTGCTCCCCCACTCCCTCCCATCCTGATGGACGGGGAGCAAGGGGGGGGGGGCATAATAACCATCTCCGCAATATCAGGGGCACCCGAGTGCCCACCAAGGGGCCGGCTCCGGATGGCCATCCGCAACCCAGGCGATGGGAACAGGAGCATCTAAATACAAAAAAGCCAAGAAATGATCGTACAATAATACACACGCACAGTGACATTCTAAGTTCCTCTTAGCCTGATCATAGTCAATATGGGCCACTAGCATTACTTAGTGTGGGGTGAACTATGTATACCTCCCACACCCACCACAGGGGGGCGCCATCCCCACTCATTTCCCCAGAGTAATATAACTAGTGTTCAGAGGAATGGTTTATATGAAGGCAGGTGTTGAGGCCAGGGGGCTCAGTGGCCCTCTGATTGTAAATCCACCTAGCCTCTAGCTTGGGGATATGTTGGTCAACATCCCCTCCACGTGGGTTGGGGGTGACATGGGCCAAAACAAAAAAAAATGAGATAGCCATGGGATCAGAACTGTGGTATAATCCCACATGCTTGCCAATCGGCGTATACAGAAAAACAATATAATACAGGTGATCCTGTATACGCCTAGCTAAGGTCCTCTTAGTTTGCCTATATAGAAGGTGCCTCTATACAAGTCCACACTATAAAATGACTGTTGGATCAGCCTGGTTTCAATCATCCTAGCCACATACTGCTTACACCCACTGCAATTTCCCATTGATAGGTGTTTAATTCATGACCTGTATGGTGTGTGGTTGCATGAGAGGGCGGATGGCGTCTGGATGGTCTTTTTAAAGCTTTTGACAACGTGGTCCTATGGTAAATGTTGGAGGAATTTTTGTACTATTTTTGTTTGGTTAATTGTTACTGATTACATACTAATAAACGTTTTTATATGATATAATTATTAATTGTTTGACTATACTAAGGCTGATCTCGGTGCTTTCTCGTGTTCCTAGGCCTTCATGCTGCTGTTTGTTCACTAAGGTTCTCTAACAAACCTCCAAGGGCTTCACAGAACAGCTGTATTTATACTGAGATTAAATTACACACAGGTGGACTCTATTTACTAATTAGGTGACTTCTGAAGGCAATTGGTTCCACTAGATTTTAGTTCGGGGTATCAGAGTAAAGGAGGCTGAATACAAATGCATGCCCCACTTTTCAGATATTTTTTAAAAAAAATGTGAAAACCATTTAATCATTTTCCTTCCACTTCACAATTATATGCCACTTTGTGTTGGTCTATCACCTAAAATCCCAATAAAATACATTTGTTTGTGGTTTTAAACATAACAAAATGTGGAAAATTTCAAGGGGTATGAATTCTTTTTCAAGGCACTGTATTTGGCTGTAGCAAAAGGCAGTTTGTTTGAAGAGCTGGAAGCAGAAGAATAACGAGTGTGTGCAGGCAACAGTGAAGCATGGTGGAGGTTCCTTGCAAGACTGGGGCTGCATTCCTGCAAATTGAGTCGGAGATTTGGTCAGGATTAATGGTGCCCTCAATCCTGAGAAATGCTAGCAGATACTTATCCATTATGCCATACCATCAGGGAGGCTTGTGATTGGCCCCAAATGTATTCTGCAGCAGGACAACAACCCCAAACATACAGCCATGTAATGAAGAACTATCTTCAGTGTAAAGAAGAACAAGGAGTCCAGGAAGTGATGGTTTGGAACCCACAGAGCCCTGATTTCAACATCAAATCTGTTAGGAGGATTTGAGACAGCCAACATTCAAAAGAAGATCTGTGGTTAGTTCTCTAAAATGTTTAGAACAACCTACCAGTCAAGTTCTTTCAAAAACTGTGTGCAAGTGTACACACACACACACACACACACACACACACACACACAGTCTCTTATTTAGAAGAATCTATGACATTTTTACAAAGTAGCAGCTCATGAAGCAATTCATCATTTACAATTTACTGCCCAAAGGAAACTGTCCATACCATGAAATGGTCAATTGGTTGTGTTTGTCACCCAGACCTATGGTTTCCAGTCCACCCCTAAGCTTCGGAATTTGGTCATGTGATATCCGATACAGGGGAGGATCAGTCAGTCAATCTGAAAACTGATCCTTCAGATTATTTAACCAAAACTATTTTTTGGTTAAGAGCCCAACAGTACCTTTCCCCAGGACAGGCAAGCATTTCATACCATCTGATACATTTTTCTTTGCCCATTCAAGCGCAACTATTGAAATAATGGTGTTTGGTTGGTTTCATGGAGCTCATCTTTAACTTACAAAGTTGAAAAAGATGAAATCCATAAATGTGAGCTGTTCTACATGCCAAAGGATTTGTATGTAGGTCCATTAGTTCCTCAAGAGTTAACCAGCCCAGAGAGACAGAGTTAGGGCGGTGACCTGGCTTTTCTCTTATGCAGCTATGCAATAACACACACACACACACACACACACACACACACACATACATACACATATATATATATATATATATACACTATATATATATATTATAACAGAAACAAAGAAAATGCATTTTTTACAAAATTTTCGGCCTTTTTCCATTTATTGTTAAAAAAAATAAACACCCCAATGGTGATTAAATACTACCAAAAGAAAGCTCTATTTGTGTGAAAAAAAGGACAAAAAATTCATATGGGTACAGTGTTGCATGACTGAGTAATTGTCATTCAAAATGTGAGAGCACTGAAAGCTTAAAATTGGTCTGGTTAGGAAGGGGGTTTAAGTGCCCAATGGTCAAAGCGAGGAGGAGCGTAGTATCAAATCTAGAGGGTTTAACACAATCAATCCACAGTTGCCAAACCCGAAAGTGTTTATCATGTGTGTCTGAAAGGATAGCTGTCAGTTTTTCATTTACCATAATATCGTTCATAAGTACAGGTGTTTTCCATGCCCTTGCTATAGTAAACTTTTTTGCAGTAAAAAGATGCAGTGCTAGCTGAAGCTCCAGACAAAGCAATTCTGCAATCGGTTTGAAAAGAAGAGCTTCATAGGGGCCCCTTTTAAGATTAGTATGAAATAAGTTGCAGAGAAGAGTGTAGACTCTGACCCATAACCGGCATACCTTAGGGCATGTCCACCAGATGTGCGTCATAGCACCCTCCTGGGAACATCCTCGGGAGCAAAGAGGAGAGTAGGCTGGGATAAAACAAACCAGCCGAGCTGGAGTGCAATACCACCTGTAAAATACTTTGTAGGCATTTTCTAGAATAAGCACATTTTTTGAGCACTTAGATAAAACCATAGTCATGATCTGCCAGTCATCCAGGTCCGGCTGTCTCCCCAATTCTGCCTTCCACTGAAGATAAGGCCGCAACGGCGGCTTTTTAGAGGAAATTATTGTTGATTAAATCAAGCATATCACGCCTGAGGAGTGAGGTCGGGCTCTACAAAGGCTTTCAAAGGGGGTCAAGGTGTACCGGGTAGGTTGAGATTTTATAAGTTGCTGTAGAAAGGGTCAAATCTGAAGGCAACTATAATGTTCTCGTAGGGGAATATCATGAGAAAAACGTGCAGTGTCGAATGTCACTATCCTAGTAGGGGTAAACAAGAAATGGATATCAACAAATCCATTGGCTACGAGAACTGCTGAGGGTTGTCACACTCTGATGGGAATAATGAGCAATGCAAGAAACTAAGGGAAGATGGGGAGAGATCAGGCCCACAAAAAAATTTAACTGAATCCCACAGACGAAGAGAATAAGCCAAGCATGGTCCGATCACGTTGGGGCGATGTATAGGGGGGAGCCAGAGCAAAGAGGAAACTGGAACAGGATTAGAGTCCACTAAATCGATAGTAACAGTGATTGGCTTATGCACAAGGCCACCAAAAACTCTGCATTTTATGAAGATCTGAATGCAGTTGTTTTCCATGGGCCCATGCACACAGTGACTAAAATTCAGTAAACCGGTACTGCGCTCAGAATCACAAAGTCAAAATAGGAAAATCTGCATTCAATGTCAATTTACGCATGTACGCATACGAATGGAAGCTGAATTTAACGAGTCTAAACACTGTAAAGACATTATATACTTGGCACTTTACTGATCATGTATGTAGGATTTTGCTGGCAGAAAAGTATGAAGTGGTACGTAATTTCACTACTGACTTTTACTGATCATATAGGTAAAGACTATTCTGGCGCAAATGCACCTGCATACATGATCAGGTTTTTTAAATGTTTAAAACTAATTCTATATCCTGCTTTTTTTCCCGATTCCACAGTTCACTTTTGGCATCTATATACTGTATATGCATACACATGCATTTTGCACTCATACGTTCATGAGATGCAAATTTTTAAAGGGTAACTCCACTTTCGTGGGGAAAAAAATAGCAAATTAAAAAAAAAAAAAAAACATATAGTGTATACAATTGCAACACAAGTCTTATTGCAATTGAATGTTATTAAAAATGACCTTTCCTTTTCAATCTGCAGCTCTGTAATTTTCTGTAAAATGCAATGCAATATGGCTACCTGGAAATGTTTTGTACACAGAATGTGTATTTAACACCACCTAGATATGTCATTTTACTGCTTGTCTGTTTTCCCAGAAGAATTCAGGCATCCCCTGCAACAAAAATGTAATTTTAGGTGTGATAATCCTAATAGGAATTCACGTCTAAAGGGATGCAGACCCTGCAATTTTCCTCATTAGAGCTTTGCAGATGCAGCAGCTGACTGATAATTATGAAACCACTCCTATAAGATTCAGATTCACTTTGCACATGGGCACAGAGAAACACACAGGGATTTCTTTAGAATAACAAAAGGTAGAAATCTGCAACAGTTTGTTAAAATCCTTGTACTGTAAACAGATCACCCAAAGGGGAATGTTTTTTTTCCTCAACAAAAGTGGAGTTACTATTTACATTTTTGTTTAAATCTGGTTTGATCAGAACGCAGTGCTTTTCCTCAATGAAAACAAATACACCTGCATTCAGATTCCTATCAAACGATGCTTTAAAAACTCATTTTTTTCTTCTACACCTATGTCCCTGATTCCCTAAGAGGCAGATTTAATGTATGCACTCTGCAGAGATAGTTGGATACATATATAGAATAGATTTATCACCACAGAGAATGAAAGTGCATTAAACTCTCAAAATTAGAGAGTTAGAAGTACAGTAGACTGGGTACCGTGATGTGGTGGCTGCAGCTTACCCCTGTGCTCTTTGCTGCAAAGGCCAGTTCTAGGTTGGGGTTGTCATTTGTTTGTACTGTTGGGGAATTGGTAAAGGGAGGCACTGGATACCTTCGCTGCCATTATGCTATTTCTGGGTGTCCAGTGTGTCCCTATACCTTTAACCGCTTCCACACCGCGCGCAGTATATTTACTGCGGCAGTGTGGATAAGTCCAGCGAATCGCCGTAAATAAACGGTGATTTGCGGAGTGGCCTCTAGGGGGCACGCGTGCCTGCCGTAATCCGGAGGAGTGTGCCCGCTGCTCGGGTGGACCAAATGTCCGCCGGCGAGCTGCGATGAGAGGCAAAAGAACTGGGAACTGCCGATGTAAACATGGCAGTTCCCCACTCTGTCAGTGCGGGCATGGGAGATCTACTGATCCCTGTCACTAGAATCAGTTAGTCTCTTATGCCCATAACAGCCCAGCCCCCCCACAGTTAGAACACGCCCAGGGAATACAGTTAACCCCTAGATCCCGCCCTGCAGGTTAACCCCTTCACTGCCAATCGCATTTATACAGTAATCAGTGGATAGTTAAATTTCTGATCGCTGTATAAAGGTCATTGGTCCCAAAAAAGTGTCAAAATGGTCTGACATATCGGCTACAATATCGCAGTACCGCTAAAAATCGCAGATCTCTGCCATTACTAGTAAAAAATAAAAAACCCCAGAAATGAATTATCATCCGTAAACGTGGCCACTTTTGCGCAAACCAATCAATAAACGCCGATTGCAATTTTTTTTACCAAAAATATGAGGAAGAATATAAATCAGCCAAAACCAATGAAAAAAAATTTTATATATTTTTTGGGATTTGCATTTTAGCAAAAAGTAAGAAAAACTTTTTTTTTTTGCAAAATTGTCGCTCTTTTTTTGTTTATAGCAGTGATCAGAAATAACGCAGAGGTGATCATATACCACCAAAAGAAAAGCCCTATTTGTGGGGAAAAAAGGACGCAAATTTTGTTTGGGTACAACATCGCACGACTGCGCAATTGTCAGTTAAAGCGACGCAGTGCCGAATCGCAAAAAGTGCTCTGGTCCTAACGTGGGAAATCCATCCGGGGCTGAAGTGGTTAAGGAGGGGTGTGCTCCCTCCAGGCATATCTGCCCTTAATATACAGGGTGGGCCATTTATATGGATACACCTTCATAAAATGGGAATGGTTGGTGATATTAACTTCCTGTTTGTGGCACATTAGTATATGTGAGGGGGGGAAACTTTTCAAGATGGGTGGTGACCATGACGGCCATTTTGAAGTCGGCCATTTTGAATCCAACTTTTGTTTTTTCAATAGGAAGAGGGTCACGTGACACATCAAACTTATTGGGAATTTCACAAGAAAAACAATGGTTTGCTTGGTTTTAACGTAACTTTTTTTCATGAGTTATTTACAAGTTTCTGACCACTTATAAAATGTGTTCAATGTGCTGCCCATTGTGTTGGATTGTCAATGCAACCCTCTTCTCCCACTCTTCACACACTGATAGCAACACCGCAGGAGAAATGCTAGCACAGGCTTCCAGTATCCATAGTTTCAGGTGCTGACAATTGCCTTAGACAATTGCCTTCAGATGACCCCAAAGATAAAAGTCTAAGGGGGTCAGATCGGGAGACCTTGGGGGCCATTCAACTGGCCCACGACGACCAATCCACTTTCCAGGAAACTGTTCATCTAGGAATGCTCGGACCTGACACCCATAATGTGGTGGTGCACCACCAATCCAACACAATGGGCAGCACATTGAACACATTTTATAAGTGGTCAGAAACTTGTAAATAACTCATGAAAGAGTGCACCACCACATTATGGGTGTCAGGTCCGAGCATTCCTAGATGAACAGTTTGCTGGAAAGTGGATTGGTCGTTGTGGGCCAGTTGAATGGCCCCCAAGGTTTCCCGATCTCACCCCCTTAGACTTTTATCTTTGGGGTCATCTGAAGGCAATTGTCTATGCTGTGAATATACGAGATGTGCAGCACCTGAAACTACGGATACTGGAAGCCTGTGCTAGCATTTCTCCTGCCGTGTTGCTATCAGTGTGTGAAGAGTGGGAGAAGAGGGTTGCATTGACAATCCAACACAATGGGCAGCACATTGAACACATTTTATAAGTGGTCAGAAACTTGTAAATAACTCATGAAAGAATAAAGTCACGTTAAAACCAAGCACACCATTGTTTTTCTTGTGAAATTCCCAATAAGTTTGATGTGTCACATGACCCTCTTCCTATTGAAAAAACAAAAGTTGGATTCAAAATGGCCGACTTCAAAATGGCCGCCATGGTCACCACCCATCTTGAAAAGTTTCCCCCCTCACATATACTAATGTGCCACAAACAGGAAGTTAATATCACCAACCATTCCCATTTTATTAAGGTGTATCCATATAAATGGCCCACCCTGTATTCATTATCATATATAGTATGTGCTCCAACTTACGAGACTCTCAAAATTATAGAGTAAGGACTGCAGTACACTGGGACGCTGTGGCATGGCCGCTGTAGCTTCCGAATGTATTTGCAAATGTGTTCAAAAGAAACCCCTTGGTTTTAACATGAACTTTTAGACTGGGTCAATTCGGTTTGTTAAAGGCTGGCTGGTGAGCTGGGAATTTTTGTGTGTTTTTTTTTTTTGACATGCATCGCCCTTCCATGTGCTCCTTGCTGCAAAGCCAAGTTATAGGTTGGGGTGGTTGCCATTTTTTTGTACTGTTAGGGTCCTTTCACACCAGCGGAGCCCATTTTGATAGGCTCTGCTGCTCAACGGGGATCCATCCATTTATCCCCACTGAGCCGGCGGATGACAGGACAGACTCTGCACTCCGTGCAGAGACTGTCCTGTCATGGCTCCATTCTCCTCTACGGAGAATTGGATGAACACGGGCCGTCTGTCCGTGTTCATCCGATCTGATCTGCCAGACGGATGGAAAATAGGGTTTCCATCCATCTGTTTTTGGCTGATCGGAGCGGATCGGGTGTCAGCGGACATGTCACCGCTGACATCCGTCGCTCCATAGAGAGCAATGGAGAGTTCGTTCGGGTCTGTCCTGAAAAACTGACAGGCGGACCCGAATGATCCGCCCGTGTGAAAAGGGCCTTAGTGCATCAACTAACTCCCAGTATTGTAATAGTTACTTGGAACTTAGATTTGATGTGATTTTTACATTTTGCTTGTGACTATATTCGCGGCCATTTATCACTCACTGCAGTCACCATCCTTAGGGTTGCTGAGAAAATCAGATCAGCCACAAATCATACCGTTTTTCGACCTGCTCAAGCCTGACCAGACTGATGGCAGTCATCAACAGCCAAGCAAGGTAAAGTGCTGCATTTACAATCAGAATCTTACATATGAAATGAACAAATACAGCTGTCAATATGTTCATATATACAGTACTTGCTAAATCTGCACAAAGATTTTTTTGTAACAAACATTAACCTACATTTACAACATATTATACATTACCTGGTCACATTCACATACCTCGAATAATGTTTAAAAAAAAAAAGACAGACAATCAAACAGTGGGTTCCCTTTAAGCTTTAAGAGGCATTTTAAATGTGCTGGGAGGATGAAACCAAGATTACACTTGATCACTGTGTTTCAATAGACATTAGATAGTAAACTATATACACTATATAAACTCTTTGCAGAGTGGTTGTAAACAAGTTAGCAGTGATATTTCCGATTCAGAAACCTGATTTACTGACAAGTACTGAAAACATATACACTATAAGTAACCAGTCTGAAGTTGTATGTCAGCAAATTTCTATATTCTTGTTGACCTAGATTGCAAGCAAATCTCCTAGAATAAAAACAGTTGGCAATGATGGACAGCTGGACAGTTAAAGAGCCTGCAAACAGCAGCTGTTCCTGCACAACTACGGGTGGTTATAAAACAAATACAGTTTGCACACAAAAGCCTGAAACTTTACGGCCCCCAGTTTTGGCAGTGTTGCATACAGGCTATATAATGTGAAAAAGAATCCACCAGATCTGTTCTAGATCATTGGCAGGGCTGTCCCTTCTCTTCTCACACCTCTCTTCTAGCGCACTTATCAGGGCTTAGTCAACTAAAGGGTGACCAAATGTGGCCCATTTCTCCAGAGTGAACAGTAATGGATGGTACACACAGATGTCTAATCTGTCCAATAGATGGTATCTCCAAGTGCAGTCAGCCAGTGGTAGTCCACCTCCACCAATAGACATATGGTCGTTGCCTGATACAGTCAGCTCAAACAACCAATATTTTTCATGCCTTTGAGCAGTCTAAAAGTAGAAATAAAACAGGGAAGCCCAATAAATGAATATTTGAATGTATATACAGTCCTAAACATCTAGGGGAAGATTTATCGCTAGGCACAGTAGAGCATGCACCTTTAGGTAGCAGAGGCATGTTTCCCTATTATTATTAGCATTTATTTTATTCCTTTAATAGAAGCAGTCCTTTAATATAAGCTTAGTTACAAATGTTCACAATATTCCAAGGCAAACCTAGACCAGGAAAGCTAGACGTGGAGGGGGTAAATTCCTTCTAATGTTTTTTCGGTGATTAGTACAATTAGACAATGACACCTAGGTAGCGAAAGTAGTTCACCCAATTTAATTTGGTTTGCACAGTCAGGAATGGTATGTGGCATGGGGGTCGGGACATTAAAGCAGTCCCAATTAATGGAATCAAAAACTAAATAGCATTATTGGCACAGAGTGCAGTTTTCTTCTCCATATTTTCTAAAAAAAAACCCTTAATGCAGTCAAATTGTCTAATGGCCACAGACAGTGGTTCAATTGCCATTGTGAATAAAGGTGAGAGTGGGCAGCCATGCTTAGCGTCCCTCTCCAAAGATATACATAGTTTGCGATAAGGAATTATTAATTAGTATTCTAGGTGGAGGTAAAGTATATAAGCTGTACCAGTAAATTAAATTTGGTGCTATGCTCTATTTGTGAAGTAACTTCCATAAGTAGATCTATTAGGCATTAGTCCAGACCGGTCACTGTGCACTAGTTTAGCAATTTTAGACAGGCGAATGCTTTTTATCTTTACAGTAGAATTGGTGGGCAGCAGCGATATGGGCCTATAAGAATACATTTTTCCCCTTTCCTTAGATAAACGATTTTCAAAAAGTTTATATATTTCCCCTTGTTCTACAGTAGACATGAAGTCAAATTTACTATGCTTCATGGAATTTTAAACCCTGCTTATGTCTCTTTTATGGAGTCTCCTAAGGAAGTCCTTAAGGATATCCCACATAACATTGGGGAGAGCACACCCCCCCCCCCCCCCGTAACTGAAGAAATATCATTATCCATAGAACAACTCAAGTCAAAATAGGTTAAGCTACCACATCGTGCCCACCATCAGGTTCCCGAATGAGGAGCCAACCAACAATAGAAATTGATCTGACAAGCATCTGGGCTCTATAACACGGTGGTGCATTGTAGCCATGAGGGCAGAGGTACACAGAGAGGGTGAAAATGGGATTGTTTTGGTTCTCACCATAAAATCATTTTCGCTGAGTTAATTTTGACAGTTAGGACAGCCCATAGGCGGTGCGGTGTTCTTTTTTTTGCCTAGTGTCTTACTCCTGAAGGTGGTGCTATAACCCTACAGTCAAGTTAAACTTGTGTGTGTAAAAATCCATAACATTCTTAAATTACCAAAAACTATAATGGGCAGACGAGCGTACCCATTACAAAACTGGGCAAATTGTTTCAGTCACAAGGGGAGTAGAGGGAAGTTTGTAAATGCTGTCAATCAGTACGACACATAGAGCAATACAAAATATGAATTTGCCATAGTCATGGTTTTTAGAATGCCTGCAGGTGACCAGAAATGTAATAAAAAAAAGAATGTTCACACCTCTAGATCAGCAGCTATGGCTGAGAATAGTACAATCAGCATGATCTAAAGAGCTATGAAAAAGTGAATCTGTCAACAGCATCAATTGTAGTGTGCCTGCGGGTGGGCAGAAAATTTTTATTAAAAAAAAAAAAAAAGAATGTTCACACCTGTAGAATATAAGGTATGGCTTGAATATAGCGTCATTCTGTATTAGGATTTGTGAAGGGAATCCATAGTGTCTTTTGCTAAATGTGTCTCCTGCAGGCATATCTCCGCCAGCTGGTATTTCAACATAGCATAGAACAATGATTGTTGTTTGACCGGTTTATATAGCCCTCTAGCATTAAAGGATATAAAGGTAAGGTGCTTCAAGTTATTAATTACATAAAGAAAACACATATATCCAGATAAGCTACAGTTCAAGTCCACAACACAAGAATAGTAAAGGTAACCATACTTTTGCATGACAATGTCTGTGTTCCAGGAGTAATTGCTCAAACGCATAGAGAAAAAAAATGCTATGCGAAAAGAAAGGTTTATCAGTACAAAGTAACAGAAAACAGAAGACAACTGAGACTATACCCCAACTGGTCTCTAGAACCAAAAAGTAGGGCTACAGTCAAAACTTTTTTTTTTTTTTTATATAGAGCAAAGAAAGCTTTATAACCCCTGTAAAGTTTATTTTTGTTATCTGTGTTCAATTGGGGAGATATCTCCTCACTTCCCATCCCATAGCCACAACAAGAAGTGAGAGAAAGTCCCTTTAAAGTGAGGGAATCCCTGGTGTTCACAGGGGTCACAAGAATTAGTGTCACCATTGGAAGATATCTCCACTACTCCTGTTCTTGCGACAACCCAAAATGAGGGATTCTCCTTTACTTTTTACTATTTCTGTGATAGTGGTAAACATGACTAACGGAGAGGGTAAATATTCCTAATAGCAGGGGTAGGCAACCTGCGGCCCTCCAGCTGTTGCAAAACTACAAGTCCCATCATGCCTCTGGGAGCAATTGTGCCAGTCAGCCTTGCAATGCCTCATGGGAAATGTAGTTCTACAACAGCTGGAGGGCCGCAGGTTGCCTACCCCTGCCTAATAGGGTCACAGACCGCAAAACCGCCCCCCCCCCAAAAAAAAAAAACAAAACCTGACAGGTGTGCTAATCCCTCCCCACTCCATCCAACACAAAAAAAGTTTTGCCTTTAAATTTGACACTAGAAATCAAGAAGAGGTGGGGGCGGGGGGAAGCACGCCAATGTGTCACGTTGGGCTGCTCACTGGTGGTTTTTGCAGTAAAGTTCTACCTCCCATATTGTAAAAATTTCAGTAGACTATGAAAGGATAACGCCAGCTACCTTTCTTAGTAAGAAATGGGTCTTGTTTATGGAAGCCTGACTTTCCCTGACTTGATGGTTAAGCTCCACCACTTCCATCCCTCATCCAAGTGCCTTTACTGTCCACTGAGGCAGTCTCATTGGACACTGGAATGGCAGTTGGCAGGGCTTAGCCATAAATTCAGAGGAAGTCAAGGCCCAGTGTAAAAACAAAAAGTTGGAGGCGCAGTGTGAAGGCGTGAAGGTTCACATTACAAACAGTAGAAGTTTTATAGCATGCATTCCAGACACTACCTAATCTAAAAAGCAAAGCGGTTGTATCCCCATAAATTACATTTTTACCTACAGGTAAGCCTATAATAAGGCTTACCTGTAGGTAAAAAGAATATCTCCAAACCTGTACGGTTTAGGAGATATTCTCACTGCAAGCGCTGCTGACGTCAGTAGGCGCATGCGCAGTGATGTCTCGGCGAAGGCCCCGCGCATAGCGCTGGACCCTGCCGAAAAGTCCGCTGTAAAGACAGGCTCACGTGCATGCCCGGGAGTGACGTCTCGCAGCTACGGCCACTCACAGTGCCGGAGCCACATACCCAAAAGGATCCACGGAGGGAAGATGGCAGCTCCCTCCACGGGGACTGGGCGGCCCTGTGGGAGCTTCGTTCTGAGGTAAGTATTTCATAATGAGCTAGTATGTGGTGCATACTAGCTCATTACGCCTTTGCCTTGCAGGTGTTTGTATTTTGTTTTTTTGTAGGGGAGACAACTGCTTTAACTGTACAACAAGCCAATACAAATTGAATTAAGGGCCCAATCAAATATGTTTGTTGTGGTAATGCAAAACCTAGGGTGCCGTTCTAATTGTGCTTTCAATAATCCAGTGACTCCTACTGAATGGGTGCAGGTGAAAGAGAGAGATTGTTCCAGCTCTATTCAAATTCCAAGTGAAAGAACATCCAATAGCCACACACCAGCTCAGCCCATGTTTGTAGTGAAGAACGGCTCCATCCAGGCCATGCCTCTGATACGTTTCACCCAACACATAGGGCTTAGTCATGGCGGTGGGGATCTGTTGTAATGATAGCCACCTATGCTTAATAAGCCACTGGTTGGACCAATGAAAACGACTGAAAGAAGAACAATCATCGTAGCCAACTGCTTTATTGGGCTGAAAGTGTTAGATCTTCTGCATGGTTATTGTAGCAGAAGTCAAACTCTGTCAGAAGCCACTGTTAAAGGATAAGTTCACTTTTGGAGCATGTTACATGTTCCTCCCATTTTTAGGGTAAAACATGTAATATGTTCCAGTATCTGCAGCCTCTCCCCCAATCTCCCCTCCCTGTTACAGCGGGCAAGGGATCTCTTCCCTGCACCAGCTGTCACTATTTAAAAACAGCGCGGCTGTGCGGGGCTGTTATTTTAGTCTTCTCGAGTCGCTCTTCAGCTCTCCTGGCCCCTTGTGATGGGGGCACCCGAGCTGAGCCGCAGCTCCATGTTTCCATTCAGACACGGAGCTGCGGCCCCACCCTGCCCCCTCTCTCTCCTAATTGGCTGACTGACTGATTGACAGCAGGGGGAGCCAATGGTGCCGCGCTGCTGTCTCAGCCAATGAGGAGGGAAGTCCTGGGCAGCCGAGACACTACTGCAACATCGCTGGATCTAGAGGGAACACAGTATTAGGGGGTCCTGGGGAGGCTGCTGCACACAGAACGTTTTTATCTTAATGCACAGGATGCATTAAGATAAAAAAAACCTTTTGCCTTTACAACCACTTTAAAGTTTAACTTTCGAGTTAACTACTGCTTTAGAGTTTACTACTGCTTTACAGCTCGATTCAACACTGGATGTATTACTGCAGTGCATTCAAGCTATACAAACAGTAATAAATAAGACTATTTTTTTTTTACTTTGTTACTGCAAAGTGCAGCAGAAAAAGTTAAAAACCCTATGCTGGCAGCACTAGGAGAGTCAGACTGTCACACACATACACATAGCAGGGCAGCTCTCCCACACACACTCTGAACACTGCCCTAATCAACACAGCTGCTCAGCGAGTGAGCAATGTTCTGTGGGGCATGTCATACCATGGTAGAGGCAGGGTTCTGTTTGCATGAGAGAGGTGAGCCTATGCCCAGAAAGAAACGAACAGGCAATTAATCATATTTTGAAGTGCATTTCCACTTTTGTAGGCAAATTGAGATAACACCTACTTTGTTAGCTGTTCTCGTTCACATTTTAACTTAAATAAAATGTTTAAATCTTGCAGCTTAAAAAGTGTTACTAAACCCAGGTCCCTACATTCACAATACCTGGTCTCCCACAGTACACAGAACATGGAATTGCAAATATTTTAGTAAATATAAACTTCTAACTGCTGCTGAGAAAAGGTATTTAGAGCAGTCTTGTGACTTCTATCAGTGTCCAGCCATGCACTAGTTAAAGCTTGTAGGAGGAGTTTTCTGACTGAACTATGAGACCCCTGACCCTCTGTCTGGACAATTGTGATTGGCCCTGTGCTGATCACATGCATCCTCCCAAGAAATCTCTAGTAATACACACAAAACTAAGCATGTGCAGCCTGACTCCATAGACGCTGTTATCAGGAAATTATTAGGGGACAGTGGAAAGAGGGGAGGATAAGAGGAGACAGGATCAAACAGCCTTTTTACACAATGCAGAGGATTAGCCCCTTAGGTTCCACAGTGAGTATAACAAGCGTGCTTTACTGTATATACAGACTGATTGTACTGTTGTGGGGTTAGTAACACTTTAACTATTTATATACTCTTTCCAGGACTGTGAAGGGCAGTTCACACCTAGGCAACTTGGGATCAGACTTGTGTCGCCCCAACTCGCCTCAAGTCGCTTGACATCTGAAAACCCATTGAAATGAATGGGAGCCATCTTATTATATACTACTGAAGTCGCTCCGACTTCAGAAAAGGTTCCTGTACTACTTCAAGGTGACTTCTATCCCACTTGTGCCCATAGAATTCAATAGAAATCGCCTCCAAGTCGGATCCCCCATCTACATTGAAGTAACTTTACAGGAAAAAGAAGAGAATTTTTTTAAGGCAATCCCCTCCCTCTCTTCTCTGATTGGCCACAGGCAAAGTTGTCCTGGCATGGAGGTTGCTTCAGGTCACGTTGTAAGTCGCCTTGAAGACGCATTCAAATCGCCTAGCAAAGTCGCCTCTGAAGTCGGATCGCTTAGATGTGAACCGGCCCTAAAATCCTCCTAGTTCACTTTGTTTGTGAGTGGGCTGGGCAGCCGTGTTTGCCGGAAATTAAAGGGTAAATTCACCTTTTACAAAAAAATAAATAAATTTGCATAATTCTGCAGGGTAAAAATGTGCATTCATTATATATTTTAAACAGGAGCCTGCAAAAGATCGTGTGTACATTTATAGGCTAATGCACACTCTTCCTCCAGCTTTCTACCCATAGAGTTGTGCTCATAAGTTTACATACCCTGGCAGAATTTATGATTTCTTGGCCATTTTTCAGAGCATATGAATGAGAACACAAAAAGATTTCTTTCACTCATGGGTAGTGTTTGGCTTAAGTCTTATTATCAATCAACTGTGTTTACTCTTTTTAAATCATAATGACAACAGAAACTACCCAAATGACCCTGATCAAAAATGTAAATACCCTGTTGATTTTGGCCTGATAACATGCACACAGATCGACACAAAGGGGTTTGAATGGCTATTAAAAAAGGTACCATCCTCACCTGTGTTCTGTGCTTGTAATTAGTGTGTGTGTATATAAAAGGTCAAAGAGTTTCTGGACTCCTGCAAGACCCTTGCATCTTTCATCCAATTCTGCATGGACATTTTCTGGATTCTGAGTCATGGGGAAAGCAAAAGAATTGTCAAAGGATCTGCGGGAAAAGGTAGTTGAACTGTAAAAAACAGTTAAAGGATATGAAAAGATATCCAAGGAATTGAGAATGCCCATCACCAGTGTTTAAACTCTAATCAAGTGGAAAATGAGGGGTTCTGTTGAAACCAGACCACGGTCCGGTAGACCAAAATAAAATTTCAGCCACAACTGCCAGGAAAAAAAATTGTTCGGGATGCAAAGAAAACCCCACAAATAACTTCAGGTGACATATAGGACATGTGGTGTGGCTGTTTCAAGCTGCACAATAAATAAGGAGGCACTTGAAGAAAGATGGGCTGCATGGTCGAGTCGCCAGAAAAAAGCCATTACTACGCAAATGCCACAAAGTATCCCGCTTACAATATGACAAACAGCACAGAGACAAGCCTCAAACCTTCTGGCACAAAGTCATTTGGAGTGATGAGACCAAAATGTAGCTTTTTGGCCATAACCATAAACGCTACATTTGGAGAGAAGTCATCCCTAATTACGCCCCCACGACCTAACTAGCATCCCCTGTTACGGTCTTGGACATGGAGGGTGGATGTTTGAATGTGGACATCAGGGTGGGTGTTGTGTGTATGGGTGATCAGATGCATCTTTATTACTGACAACGTTGTCAATTTTTATCATTTTCCTACTTCAGTGGTTATGTACTTATTAATATTTTTCATATGTATTAAAAGTTACGTTTTATAACACATTGGGTTCCTGTTTTTGGTGCTCTTGTGATTCTCAATCACCTCTTTTTTGAATTGTGTTATTAGCACCAGGAACCACACTTGATGCAGGTGGACTGTGTCTGGGGCAGGTTATGGCATACCTCTAGGCCGTCCTGATACCCGATATATATCGGTCTGAACGGGTGTATTTTACCAAATTGGTTGTTTGTTGGAGAGAAGTCAGCAAGGTCTGTGAAGCATGGAGGTGGATCGCTGATGTTTTGGGGATGTGTGAGCTACAAAGGCACAGGAAATTTGGTCAAAATTAATGGCAAGATGAATGCAGTATGCTATCAAAAAATACTGGAGGAACATTTGCATTCATCAGCCAGGAAGCTGCGTATGGGACATACTTGGACATTCCAACATGACAATGATCCAAAACACAAGGCCAAGTCGACCTGTCATTGGCTACAGCAGAATAAAGTGAAGGTTCTGGAGTGGCCATCTCAGTGTCCTGGCCTCAATATCATTGAGCCACTCTGGGGAGATCTAAAAATGTGCAGTTCATGCAAGACAGCCCAAGAATTTCCAGGAACTGGAGGCTTTTTGCCAAGAGGAATGGGCAGCTTTACCATCTGAGAAGATAAAGAGCCTCATCCACAAAATATCACATAAGTCTTGAAGCTGTCATTGATGTTAAAGGGGGCAATACACAGTATTAAGAACTGGGGTATGTAAACTTTTGACCAGGGTAATTTGGGTAGTTTCTGTTGTCATTATGATTTAAAAAGAGTAAACACAGTTGATTGATAATAAATGGCTTCAGCCAAACACTACTTATCTAATCGCACCTTTAGCGTTACTTACAACTTTACTTCCTCCTCTCCTCTTCCTTTCTCTGTTGGGGTCCCCCAAGGTTCTGTTCTTGGGCCTCTCCTATTCTCAATCTACACCTTCTCCCCGGGTCAGCTGATAGCCTCCCATGGCTTCCAATACCATCTCTATGCTGAGGACACCCAAATCTATCTCTCTACCACTCAACTCACTCCCTCAGTCTCCTCGCATATCACTAATTTACTAACAGAAATATAAGTCTGGATTTCACACCACTTCCTTAAACTCAATCTTTCCAAAACCGAACTTATCATTTTTCCTCCACCACGTGCCCTTTCCCCTGATCTCTCTGTCATAATCGATGGCACAACTATGAGCCCATCACTGCATGCCAAGGTCCTAGGCGTAGTCCTGTACTCTGAACTCTCCTTTAAGCCCCACGTCCAATCACTGTCCAAATCCTGTGGCCTCAACCTCTGCAACATCTCAAAAATACGCCCCTTTCTAACCAATGACACAACAAAGCTCTTCATTCACTCCCTGGTCATTTCTCACCTTGACTACTGCAACTCCCTTCTCACTGGCTTACCTCTACATAGGCTATCGCCCCTTCAGTCCATCAATTTAGCCCCCAGCTACATCACCAGTCTAATCGTTCTCTTAGTTCCTCTCAAGACCTCCTGCTCTCTAGCTCCCTCGTCACCTCCTCCTTTGCTCACCTCCAGGACTTTTCCAGAGCCTCTCCAATCCTATGGAACTCCTTACCCCAACCTGTCCGATTATCCCCTACTCCATTAGCTTTTAGACAATCTCTGAAATCCCTTCTCTTCAGAGAAGCTTATTCTACCCACACCTAACAACTGTATTTTAATTTTTCTTCATCAATTCATCCCCCACAGTTATTACCTTTTGTTTCACTTGACCCTTCCTTCTAGATTGTAAGCTCTAACAAGCAGGGCCCTCTGATTCCTTCTGTATTGAATTGTATTGTAACTGTACTGTCTGCCCTCTTATTGTAAAGCACTGCGCAAACTGTTGGCCCTATATAAATCCTGTATAATAATAATAACACTAACCATTAGTGAAAGAAAAGTTTTTGTGCTATCATTCATACTTCTGAAAATGGCCAAGAAATCTAATTCTGCCAGGGTATGAAAACTTATGAGCACAACTGTATCTCTCTACAGGCTGTTAATTTGCAAGCTGGAGGGAGCGTGAATGGATTAGAGCAGGGGTCCTCAAACTATGAGCCCTCCAGTTGTTCAGGAACTACAATTCCCATCATGCCTAGTCATGTCTGTGAATGTCAGAGTTTAACAATGCGCCTCATGGGATGTGTAGTTCCGCAACAGCTGGAGGGCCATAGTTTGAGGATCCCTGGATTAGAGTGTACTAATCAGCCCATTCAAAAGCCCATCTGCCACAGTGGTGGATGGGGCAGAGCCACGCTGTTTTAAACAATGTGACAGTGGGTGCAGGGAGAAAAAACCCTGCCTGGTGTAATGGGAAGTGTGAGTGTGTGTGTGTGTGTGTGTGTGTGTGTGTGTGTGTGTGGGGGGGGGGGTAGTCGGGGTTTGGGGGGAGGTTGCTGAACATGTTACATCCTAAATATGGGTGTAATATGCAACATGTTCAGTAGGTGAACTTAGCCTTTAACTCTGCCTGTGCAGGCAGCTCTCATTATCAGTTGTAAACTAGATTTGAACACTGCCCTTGCATTGTATGTTAATGATAAGAAACTCAACCTGCCCTTTAGGACAGACCCACTCTTACATTGTTCAGAAATACCTGAAGTCAGCCATGAGGCTTTCTATGAAAAACATTTAAAAGAACAGAAACACAAACATATTGAGGTTTTCTCAAATTTGACTGCAAAAATGGAAATACTCTTTAGGCCTCATGCACACAGGACGTTTTTTGACTGTTTTACAGCAGCGGTTTTCAGCTGCAGACGTTTTTTTCTACAGTCAATAAACTCCCCATCATGTTATCCTATGTGTTCATGCACACATAGGCTGTTATCAGCTGTTTTTAGCAGTGACGTTTTTGAGCTGTAAAAAAACCCAAGACCAGAGGTTTCTGAGAGACGTTTTCCCACTGTAAAAACGTTCAAACGCTCAAATACGTCGATCCAACGTTTTTGGACATTTTAGATCAATTGAAAAATAAAAACGCTAGCCCTTTAAAAACGTTAAAAAACGGCGGTAATTTAACGCTGGTAAAAGCTGAAAAAAAATCACTGATAAGCTACTGAAGTTTTTGGATGTTTTTTTTTTAAGTCCTGTGTGCATGAAGCCTAAAAGTAGTTCTAAAAAAATAATTTGTTTACCTTAATTCCCCACTAACTGTTCGTCCCCCCCAACAACCCTAAACCCAACTCCTCCACTGATCCTGCGATGTCCCGCCCGAAGCACCGCTGCTCCCTCTTCCTGCTTTCACAGGACACACTGAAAGGAGAGGGAGCCATAGGCACCTGCTGCAGTCAGCCCGGGTTCACACTTGTGCGATCTCAGATATCGCATGTGATTCGCACCCCCACCGCAGGTACCGATCACATGCAATCTCTGAGCAATGCAAGTTCAGCCATATAGATGTATGGCTGAACTCGCATTAGACCTTTTTTTTCCTGTAGTGGAATCGCATTGCATGGGTGTTCTCATCCATGCGCGAGATCACAGTTCGCACTGCGATCTGTGAACAAAACCAGTGGTGTCATTAACTTTGTAATGACACCTGCAGCGGTTTGCAGAAGGCAGTGTGAACTGCCTGTGGGAAGAATGCGATGTGGGGACCGGCTCTGTAATTGTGCCGATTTCCCACATATGTGAACCGGGTCAGAAAAAATTCAAATCTTGTTAGGATGATGCAGGGTGCATGGCTGAGCCATGCTGTGTGTGTCTACCAATGTATGGATGTGGCCCAAGTGCACAGGTACGCCCAAATCACAAGGCTTACTATGGGGGCACCCTCAGGAAGAAGTGGACAGCAGGGGACCACAGAAGAGAAGATAAGGAACCGCTCTGTGCAATACAAATAAGTAGAACCTTTTATTAATAAAAAGGTGAAATTAAGCTCTGAGAAGGCCTGGACAGAAAGACCTCTTACTGTCAATTTTAGTATTCTTTTAAGCTTTGGCCCAAAAAGTACTTTAAAGGAAAATTTTTAGTTCTGCATGACAGGTTTACTATGACCCACTGACAAACAATGCTCTGTAAACACACATACTACGAGGCTAATAACTTGCAGAAACTAGCGTGGTACACTATAGAGATGAACTGGCAGCCATCCAAAGCCTCCTATGCAGCCATCTCAAGCTTTGGGTAAGGAAGCATTTTTATTGCTTCCAGCAAGCAGAAACTGGAAGTCCAGAAGAGCGCTGCAACTTGCCAAAAACATTAAAAGCATTTGATTTTGATTTTTGATGTGAAAGTGTTGTGTTGCAAGATGTGTTGCAATTATAAGATCGAAAAAGAAAATCTGATGGTCCTATATTGTACCTTGCATGAATTCTAAACACTTTGGTTACCTTGCATCTGGTGTTAGCCTTGTCCTGGCATTTTGTCATGTTACAACCAAAAACGTAAATGTATTTTATTGGGACTTTATCTGATAGACCAACACAAAGTGTCAGGAAAATGATAAATGGTTTTTCACATTTTTCTACAAATAAATATGTGAAAAGTGTGGTATGCAATTGTATTCAGCCCCCGAGTCAATACTTTGTAGAACCGCCTTTCTCTGCAATTACAGCTGCAAGTCTTTTTGGGGATGTCTCTACCGCTTTGCACATCTAGAGAGTGACCTCTTTGCCCATACTTCTTTGCAAAATAGCTCAAGCTCTGTCAGATTGGATGGAGAGTGTCTGTGAACAGCAATTTTCAAGTCTTGCCATTGATTCTCAAATTAATTTAGGTCTGGACTTTGACTGGGCCATTCTAACACATGAATATGCTTTGATCTAAGCCATTCCATTGTAGCTCTGGCTGTATGATTAGGGTCGTTGTCCTGCTGGAAGGAGAACCTTAGTGCCCAGTCTCAAGTGTTTTGCAGACTAACAGGGTTTCTTCGAAGATTGCCCTCTATTTGGCTTCATCCATCTTCCCATCAACTATGACCAGCTTCCCTGTCCCTGCTGAAGAAAATCATCCCCACAACATGATGCTGCCACCACCATGTGTCACGGTGGGGATGGGGTGTTCAGGGTGATGTGCAGTGTTCGTTTTCAGCTACAAATTGCGTTTTGCTTTTAGGCCAAAAAGTTAAGTTTCTTTTAACAATGGCTTTCTTCTTGCAACTCTTCCATAAAGGATAGATTTGTGGAGTGCACAACCAATAGTTGTCCTGTGGACAGATTCTCCCACCTGAGCTGTGGATCTCTGCAGCTCCTCCAGAGGAGCTTCTCTGATTAATGCTCTCCTTGGTGGGTTTGTGTTGTGCCATGCTCTTTCCATTTTTGGATGATGGATTTAACAGTGCTCCATGAGATGTTCAAAGCTTGGGATATTTTTTTATAACCTAACCCTGCTTTAAACTTCTCCACAACTTTGAACAGGTTAACTTTATCCCTGACCTGTCTGGTGTATTCCTTGGCCTTCATGATGCTGTTTGTTCACTAAAAGTTCTCTAACAAACCTCTGAGGGCTTCACAGAACAGCTGTATTTATACGGACATTAAAATTACACACAGGTGACTTCTGAAGGCAATTGCTTTCACTAGATTTTAGTTGGGGGTGTCAGAGTAAAGGGGGCTGAATACAAATGCACGCCACACTTTTCAGATATTTGTAAAAAAAATTGAAAATAATTTATCATTTTCCTTCCACTTCACAAATATGTGCCACTTAGTTTTGGCATATTACATAATATCCCAATAAAATACATTTACGTTTTTGGTAGTAACATGACAAAAATATGGAAAATGTCAAGGGGTATGAAAACTTTTTCAAAGCACTGTATATCCAAACATTTGTGGACACCTGACCTTCAAAATACTACGTTTCATGATCCAAAGTATGTGGGCACCCCTTCAAAATGTTGAATTCAGGAGTTTCCAGTGAAGGGTATTGCTAATGGTACAGCACAAAAAGGCATATTGGACAACTGTACACTTTAAATCGTATTGTAACAGTTCACAGGTCATTTTCTGCTTCAGTATGCCTGTGCTCCTGTCCACAAAGCCCAAAAGGTCCATGAAGAAGTGGTTTAAACACTTTGGCCATACGCAAGCCAGTTTTTTTGTCTAACACAGTACCTGACTTCACCTCAAAAATTCCTCTTTGGCTGAATGGGCACAAATTCCCTCAGACACCCTCCAATATCTCTGGGAAAGCCTTCTCAAAAGAGTGAAGGCTGCAAAGTTGAGGTTAGGGGAAATGCTATATTAACCACTTGCCATCCATCGACATCGACATACCGGTACTTCGCTGGATTGGAAGGGTGATAACACTAACACAGTCATCTCTGCAGCAATAATCGAGATATTTTTTAGGGCCAAAGTTTTTCTTCAATCTAAAGTATACTAGCAGCTAAGAAGTCATGGGTAAACTTTTACAGGAGGTGGAAAGGGATACCAGCCCCGTCCCTCTGCCAACTTTACTGGTATGTGAAAATATTGAAAAAAGGGCCTGTGCCACCATCTTCCTTACCTACTTAATCGGAGACTGCCATCTTTTCCAGGTTCCTGAAGCCAGTCTCAGCTGGCCAGGGGGGTCCTGAAGCTGCAAAAGGACATGTTACTCTTGCCTAGACAGGAATGGAAGCAGGGGGCAGGCCAGAATTAAAAAAAAAAAATTGGCTTTAAGCTGGGTCCACACTTATGCGAATTGGATGTGGGTTTCCCTACATCCAATTCGCATGACAGGAGAGTGTGCCCGGCTCCCTCTGGAACCGGTACACACACATCCGGGGCGGCCGTGTTGGGCATTTGGAAAGGGTCCTGTGCGTCTTTGGTTCCAATTCAGGCAAAAACTCAGACCCGATTCGCACCTGAATATTTGAACAGGGACACACCGGACCCCCTGCTGTGAGCCGTGGCCGCAGCATTTGTGAACCTGGTCTTATACTGCAGGTGGTTAGGTTCAGGGAGGGAGTGATATTTCTCTTTAAACGATTAGTCCAATTGCTAAAGCTGACATCTTAGAAGCAAATGCAATTACTCTACTTTAATTGTGTTTTGGAAGATTTTGCAAGAGGTTTGCCAGAATTACTGGAATTCACTTAGAGTTCATTAGGATATTTTAAATGTACCAGGTTGCTTACAATGCTTGGAACTGCATTGGAAAATAAAAAGGGCACACATGTGAGCTGTTAGAGAGGTGTATGTATCAACAATGCATTGCAGTGCACAGGGCTTTTTTTTTCTGGCCAAAGACTGTTAGGGAGTGAAGCAGTTTCCAGTATGGCTTAGCAGGGCGGTGGTGGAGTGAGCTGGTCAATACAGGTAAGGTAGTTCCGGCTGAGATCGGAAGGCAGAGTGATATCTTCTGCACCCCGCCTCTCCCTGATCGGATGCTACTTTTGGCAGCTGCTGCAGCTGAGTGGAAGAGCTGCAGTGTGGGTAACCTATCCTGAATGCTCAGTGCTCACTGTGCTGTGGAGAAGACAGTGGGGTAGAGAGAAGTTGTGTTTTACAGTGCTTTTTTGGTAAATTGAAAAAGTTGCTGGATGGGGCTGTCTGTTAATGCTGCTGTATTTGGGACTGTGGCTGCCTCTTTGCTGGATAAGGGGGGGGGGGTCTCTTTGCTGGATATGGGAGGAAGGTCTCTTTGCTGGATAATATGGGAGGGAGGTCTCTTTGCTGGATAATATGTCGTTTCTCTGGAGGGAGGGTATAATAGGTCGTTTCTCTGGAGGG
>BLSH010423112.1:251083-275763 GCA_018402905.1 Glandirana rugosa | reverse complement strand
ATGGGAGGAAGGTCTCTTTGCCGAGTATGGGAGGAAGGTCTCTTTGCCGAGTATGGGAGGAAGGTCTCTTTGCCGAGTATGGGAGGAAGGTCTCTTTGCTGAGTATGGGAGGAAGGTCTCTTTGCTGAGCATGGGAGGAAGGTCTCTTTGCTGGGTATGGGAGGAAGGTCTCTTTGCTGGGTATGGGAGGAAGGTCTCTTTGCTGGGTATGGGAGGAAGGTTTTTTCCACTGATTTGGGACAGTTTCCTTTGATAATAAAAATCAGGAGATAGTCATTACCATTTACCACCAAATGAAAGCCCAGTTTGTCCTAACAAAAACAAGGTATAATCCACTTGGATGCACAAAGTAGTTGTGATGATGTGTATAGTTTTTCTACCACATCAAAGTTGAAAAATTGTGCTTAGGCATTAACCACTTGCAGACCGCCTCGCGTACTTTTACGGCAGCAAAGTGGCACAATAGCGTGAATCACCAATTCTAAACGGCGAATCGCGCAGGTGCCCGCTGCAGGCTCCTCAAGCATGGCCGCGGGTCGGGAGGACTCGATGTCCGCCGACGACCCGCGATCGCCCGTTAGAGAGGAAGAACGGGGAACCGCCGATGTAATTCCTATGATCGGGATCAGTTAGATCTGTCATGCCCCTGCCGGCCCAGCCCTCCTACAGTTAGAGCACACATAGGGAACACAGTTAATCCCTAGATCGCCCCCTGCAGGTTAACCCTTTCCCATACATTTGTTTTGTTTATATTTTTTTGCATATGTATTATAGCAAAAAGAACAAAAAAAAAAAAAGTACAAAGCCAATACACTGAATTCAAAAAAAGCTCCACATAGCGTAGTAACGTTTTAAAACCCTTTATTCTTTGCCCCATAAAAGCACACTTACAAGATAAAAGATAGCAATGCGCATAACACAGTGTGAATGCAATAGTTCAGATAATGCATCCAAGAAAGCAGGGTTCGGTCTCACCCAGCCGGCGTATCCGTGCAGGTAGCGTTCCTCCGTCCCCTGGTCTCGTGGACAAACCTCGTATCCAGAAAAATGTCACTTCCGGTTGCCGAATGAGCACGCCCTTAAGTATTACGTCATTCCAACTTCTACTTTTAGCTGCAACTATTCCTTTAGTACAATAAGGATTTTAAGCGCTGTGTATAAAGTCTGATGCTGTATTTGGAAACTTTAAGATTTATACCATTTTGAGATATATTGAGTGTTTTTAACGGCAGCTCTGATATAGTAACTCTTCAAAGTAGGGCATACTATTATATTATCTAGGTCTAATTAATTTGTGGCGCTGAATAGTGTACCTCATCGGTGCAGGGCGAAATAGGTACCTCCCTTATCTTTTTGTATAGCTTGTTTGCAGAAGTCTGAAACAACCCCCGCCAATTCAGAGCCCAGTTAGGTATTAATTGAAGAGATCACTCAATGGATATCCATCAGTAAAACAAAACAAAAACAAAAGGCACATACAGTACCTCACAAAAGTGAGTACACCCCTCACAATTTTATAAATATCTTATATTTTTTCATGTGACAACACTGAAGAAATGACACTTTGCTACAATGTAAAGTAGTGAGTGTACAGCTTGTATAACAGTGTAAATTTGCTGTCCCCTCAAAATAACTCAACACACAGTCATTAATGTCTAAACCGCTGGCAACAAAAGTGAGTACACCCCTAAGTAAAAATGTCCAAATTGGGCCCAATTAGCCATTTTCCCTCCCCGGTGTCATGCGACTCATTAGTGTTAAAGTCTCAGGTGTGAATGGGAAGCAGGTGTGTTAAATTTGGGGTTATCGCTCTCACTCTCATACTGGTCACTGGAGGTTCAACATGGCACCTCATGGCAAAGAACTCTCTGAGGATCTGAAAACAAGAATTGTTGCTCTACATAAAAGATGGCCTAGGCTATAAGAAGATTGCTGAGACCCTGAAACTGAGCTGCAGCACAGTGGCCAAGACCATACAGTGGTTTAAGAGGACAGGTTCCACTCAGAACAAGCCTTGCCATGGTTGACCAAAGAAGTTGAGTGCGCGTGCCCAGTGTCATATCCAGAGGTTGTCTTTGGGAAATAGACATATGAGTGCCGCCAGCATTGCTGCAGAGGTTGAAGGGGTGGGGGGTCAGCCTGTCAGTGCTCAGACCATACGCTGCACACTGCATCTAATTGGTCTGCATGGCTGTCGTCCCAGAAGGAAGCCTCTTCTAAAGATGATGCACAAGAAAGCCCGCAGTTTGCTGAAGACAAGCAGACTTAGGACATGGTTTACTGGAACCATGTCCTGTGGTCTGATGAGACCAAGATAAACTTATTTGGTTCAGATGGTGTCAAGCATTTGTGGTGGTAACCAAGTGAGGAGTACAAAGACAAGTGTGTTTTGCCTACAGTCAAGCATGGTGGTGGGAGTGTCATGGCCTGGGGCTGCGTGAGTGCTGCCGCACTGGAGAGGTACAGTTCATTGAGGGAATCATGAGTGACAACATGTACTGTGATATACTGAAGCAGAGCAGGATCCCCTTCCTTCGGAGACTGGGCCGCAGGGCAGTATTCCAACATAACGACCCCAAACACACCTCCAAGATGACCACTGCCTTGCTAAAGAAGCTGAAGGTAAAGGTGATGAACTGGCCAAGCATGTCTTCAGACCTAAACCCTATTGAGCATCTGTGGGGCACCCTCAAACAGAAGGTGGAGGAGCGCAAGGTCTCTAGCTTCCACCAGCTCCGTGATGTTGTCAAGAGGACTCCAGTGGCAACCTGTGAATCTCTGGAGAACTCCATGCCCAAGAGGGTTAAGGCAGTGCTGGAAAATAATGGTGGCCACACAAAATATTGACACTTTGGGCCCAATTTGAACATTTTCACTTAGGGGTGTACTCACTTTTGTTGCCAGCAGTTTAGACATTAATGGCTGTGTGTTGAGTTATTTTGGGAGAACAGCAAATTTACACTGTTATACAAGCTGTACACTCACTACTTTACATTGTAGCAAAGTGTCATTCCTGCAGCGTTGTCACATGAAAAGATAGAATAAAATATTTACAAAAATATGAGGGGTGTACTCACTTTTGTGAGATACTGTAACTTAAACTCATGGAAGAGAATGGACACCTGGAAGAGCCAAGGATAGTTTGAATCCTGCAATGGTTTTTAATAAAGTGACAGTAGGACAGTAACCATTTTGGCATAAACAAAGGTTTACCAGAAGCTGCAAATCCTATCCTAGACTGGGATTACTAGATAGTAGTCAGCTGTGTTTGGTCAATCTTACCCAAGAAAGAAAACATTATCTTCATTAACTAATTATTCTTCTAATCTCTGATGAATGAAGATTCTGAGCCTTTCATGTACATTTCTTAATCTGGTTAAGGCTGGGCACAAACAGGTGATTAAACACTAATGATCCCGACTCATTTACGGTAGTTGCATATATGAATGGCTGATTGGTTTGGAAATTGCAGCACTGCGCTTTTTAGTTTTTATTCATTTGCACACACTACACTTAATTTTTCCCCATGTGTAGTGATTGATTGCAGATCCCTAGTTAGTGACCATGGACGATTTTATAACATGATCGCTGTCGCAAAAAATTGACCATGTGCGACCAGTCTAAGTTCACACTTGCTAAAAAGACTTGAATGGAAGGAGTTCACCAGCTTCAACTCCTCCCAGACTTGGCATGCAACTTCATTCTTTATCACACAGCAAAGCTACGCAAATGCTACATGTTTTTCAAATGAACAGCCCGATTTGTTGTTCATATTATCCACTGCAAGTTGTTGTACCAAGCGTTTGAGCAGCAAAAATGCACCTCAATCGCCCATTTCAAATGCCAATGGGTATGTAAAAATTCACTGACTCCCAAGAGCCATTCAAATTACCTACCTGATTTTGCAAGATAGCCAAAGGCAATATGTTATTGGTTGATATAGGACAAGCAGAAGCTCTCCCTGCATTCTGCACCATGCCATTACATGATCATGCTCCAGATCTGCAGCTCTGTCCTGATGTTACATTTGAACTCTATGAGGTTATTGAATGATTCAAGAGAAAGGTGCCTCTGGCATATGCAACAAATCCCATTACGATGCTGCAGTGCTCCTCTAGCGTACATGAAATGCACTCGGAGAAAGGCCTATTTATTTCCACCTATTACCTAAGGAGAGGATGACACAGTTAACTGATCTGTAGCTGATCACATGCAGAGGAGGACACAGCAACAGCAAGCGGAAAACAGCATCGGAATGTCAAAGAGCTGCAGATAACAGTGACTGAGCTAATGTAACTAAACATTTTAGGCCTCATGCACACAGGACATTTTTACAGCTCCTGTTTTTAGCTTCAGATGTTTTTTCCTACAGTCAATAAACTCCCCATCATGTTATTCTATGTGTTCATGCACACATAGGCTGTTATCAACTGTTTTTAGCTGGGGCGTTTTTGAGCTGTAAAAAACCCCCAAGACTAGTGGGTTCTGAGAGGGACGTTTTTTTAAGCTGTAAAAATGCTCAAACACGCCCAAATACGCCCAAAAACACAGCTCTCTGACGTTTTTGGACATTTCTGAACCATTGAAAAAAAAACCTACTCAAAATCGCTACTGCTGAAAAACGCTAGTGCAATAATGCTAAAAAAAAAAAAAAAAAAGCTGAAAAACTCACTACAAAGTACTGACGTTTTTAGAACGTTCTTTTAACGTCCTGTGTGGCCTTATAGTGATTTCGGAGCAATAAAAGAAAGTAAACTGGTCTTCAAAGGAGGATATTCGTGCAGCTGCTGCATCCCAAAAGTCATGAATGGGACCGCCTGAATATGGATGCATGGAACACCCAGTGGCTAAGTGGGCAGCACTTCCGTCATCGGTTCAAATGCCAACCATAGCACTACCTGCCTGGCGTTTGCACATTCTCCTTGTGACTGCGTGGGTTTCCTCTGGATACACACTCCAAAGACACGCTGGTAGGTTAATTAGCTCCGGTCTAAATTGGCTCCATTATGTCTATGTATGAATGTGTTGTAGAGACCTTGGGATTGTAAGCTCAGTGACAGCCGACTAATGGGAATGTTCAATATATACAGTATCTCACAAAAGTGAGTACACTCCTCACATTTTTGTAAATATTTTATATATTTTCATGTGACAACACTGAAGAAATGACACTTTGCTAAAATGTAAAGTAGTGAGTGTACAGCTTGTATAACAGTGTAAATGTACGGTCTTCTCAAAATAACTCAAAACACTGCCATTAATGTCTAAACCGCTGGCAACAAAAGGGAGTATACTCCCAAGTGAAAATTTCCAAACTGGGCCCAAAGTGTCAATATTTTGTGTGGCCACCATTATTTTCCAGTACTGCCTTAACCCTCTTGGGCATGGAGTTCACCAGAGCTTCACAGGTTGCCACTGGAGTCCTCTTCCATTCCTCCATGACGACATAACAGAGCTGGGGGATGTTAGAGACCTTGCGCTACTACACCTTCCATTTAAGGATGCACCACAGATGCTCAATAGGGTTTAGATCTGGAGACATGCTTGGCCAGTCCATCACCTCTTTACCCTCAGCTTCTTTAGCAAGGCAGTGGTCGTCTTGGAGGTGTGTTTGGGGTCGTTATGTTGGAATACTGCCCTGCGGCCCAGTCTCCGAAGGGAGGGGGATCATGCTCTGCTTCAGTGTGGCATAGTACATGTTGGCATTCATGGTTCCCTCAATGAACTGTAGCTCCCCAGTGCCGGCAGCACTCATGCAGCCCCAGATCATGACACTCCCACCACCATGCTGGACTGTAGGCAAGGCACACTTTTCTTTGTACTCCTCACCTGGTTGCCGCCATACATGCTTGACACCATCTGAAACAAACAAGTTTATCTTGGTCTCAGACCACAGGACATGGTTCCAGTAATCCATGGCCTTAGTCTGCTTGTCTTCAGCAAACCATTTGCGGGCTTTCTAGTGCATCATCTTTAGAAGAGGCTTCCTTCTGGGATGTCAGCCATGCAGACCAATTTGATGCAGAGTACGTTGTATGGTCTGAGCACTGACAGGCTGACCCCCCACCCTTCAACCTCTGCAGCAATGCTGGTAGCACTCATACATCTATTTCCCAAAGACAACCTCTGGATATGACGCTGAGCACGTGCACTCAACTTCTTTGGTCGACCATGGGGGGGCCTGTTCTGAGTGGAACCTGTCCTGTTAAACCGCTGTATGGTCTTGCCCACCGTGCTGCATCTCAGTTTCAGGGTCTTGGCAAACTTCTTATAGCCTAGGCCAGGGATAGGCAACCTCGGCCCTCCAGCTGTGGTGAAACTACAAATCCCATCATGCCTCTGCCTTTAGGAGTCATGCTTGTGATTGTCAGGGTCTTGCAGTGTCTCATGGGAATTGTAGTTTCACCACAGCTGGAGAGCCGAGGTTGCCTACCCCTGGCCTAGGCCATCTTTACGTAGAGCAGGGGTAGGCAACCTCGGCCCTCCAGCTGTGTTGAAACTACAATTCCCATGAGACATTGCAAGACTTTGACAATCACAGGCATGACTCCTAGAGGCAGAGGCATGATGGGATTTGTAGTTTCACCACAGCTGGAGTGCTGAGGTTGCCTACCCCTGATGTAGAGCAACAATTCTTTTTTTCAGATCCTCAGAGTTCTTTGTCTTGAGGTGCCATGTTGAACTTCCAATGACCAGTATGAGAGAGTAAGAACGATAACACCAAATTTAATACACCTGAGATGAGACCTTGTAACACCAACGAGTCACATGACACCGTGGGGGGGGGGGCTAATTGGGCCCAATTTGGACATTTTCACTTAGGGGTGTACTCACTTTTGTTGCCAGCAGTTTAGACATTAAAGCGGTAGTAAACCCATCCATTTAACAGTTTAAAAACCAGTTACATTTCCGGTACGTGCCGGAAATGTAAGACTCCCATTGGTTGTGCTCTAAACCAAACTGTGAAACCATCCAATGGCTGGTGTCATAGCTGATCACATGTGTAGTATCATGGCAGTTGTAGACTAAACCGAGGCCAAGATGGCAGCTTCCTTGGCTGAAAATGATAGGAGGGTTTACTACCACTTTAATGGCTGCGTGTTGCGTTATTTTGAGGGGACACTGTTTACACTGTTATACAAGCTGTACACTCACTACTTTACATTGTAGCAAAGTGTAATTTCTTCAGTGTTGTCACATAAAAAGATATAAAATAATAACAAAAATGTGAGGGGTGTATTCACTTTTGGGAAATGCTGTATGTAAAGCTCTGCATAAATTGATGGCGCTATACAAGTGCTGGTAATAAATAATCAACACCCATACAACGGTAAACAGATAGGTACACCTGTGTGAATGAGGCCTAAATGTCCCTAATAGGAACAGAGCATTAAAACCTGAGAGGAGTACAAAGCCCATATTGCTTTATTCAAAACTAAAAGTTTTAGATTCACTTTAAACACTTATATAACAACAAACAGCCAGAACCCACAAGGTAGCCAATATCAAGAGATTGCAAAAGTCATTCTCCGGCAGAAGAAGAAACACAACATGATAACGCAGCCAGCTAAAGAAGCAGAAATGGCATGAAAGCGCTATAACTAAACTCCCACACCAAGAGTTTATGTGTGCTATCAGCTCGGCGTTCCTGATATAACAACAGACTGCTGCGAATTACAGAAATAAAGCTGTTATGTCTTTTTCTTTTATCAGGAGATGTCAGACTTGTCCTCCCACCGCTGTCTGTTACACAGGCTTTGGCTACCCCACCAAAGGCAAAATATTGCACATTTCCAAGACGCTACTTTCATTTCAACTTTTTTTTTTATTACGTTACAATTAATAAACACCAGTCTTATGTCAATTAAAGCCATACTCCAAGAAATTAGCAATCCCCTCTAACTAACCACTGGTATGAAAAAGAAAAATGCCCATTTTACTTACCCAAAGCAACAGTCACATGAGGATCTTTCCCTCTTAGTCTGTTTACTTCCTGGGGTCCTTATTTAGGAGACCAACATCACTGCCTGCTTGCTGTGGTCCCCTCCTATTAGTGGAGGCAACACTGCCAGCGGCCGGGCCCTCTTTCATAGGTTCTAAAGACTGAAGAACTCACAGAGGAATGGGGGACAAGAGCCAAAGAAGATAACGAGCTGGGAAAATGTCTGGTCACCTGAGCAGGAAATTAAGTCACAGAGGAAAGTGACTTTGATCGATTACACTGCAGGAGGGCCTAGGAAGAGGTGTCTGGATCCAAGACTGAGGAGAAAGGGAATTGATGCACAATGCACTATTTCGATTTCATGCTTTCCTGCAGTTGGACTTAAAGGGTAACTCCACTTTCGTGGGTAAAAAAATAGCAAATAAAGAAAAAATAATATAGCATATACAATTGCAAGAAGTCACATTGTAATTGAATATTATTAAAAATGACCTTTCCTTTTCAATCTGCAGCTGCTGTAATTTTCTGAAAATGCAATGCAATATGGCTACCTGGCGGTGTTCTGTACACAGAATGTTTACTGGACACACCCCAGGAACATAATTTCCTGCTTGTGTGATTGGCTCTTCGATTTTCCCAGAGGTCTGCCTAAGATACAAGTCAGATTTCAGGCATCCCCTGCAACAAAAATCTCATTTTTGGTTAGGAACATGTCTAAAGGGATGCAGGCCCAGCAGATTTCCTCTTTAGTGCTCTGCAGCTGCACAACTGGTTGATAATTTTGAAACCACTCCCATTAGACACACTCAGCACAGAATTACAAAAGGAACAAACTGGGATTTCTAACAGAATAACAGAAGGTAGGAATCATCAACAACGTTTGTTATAATCCCTGCAATGTACATAGATCACCCAGAGGGGAATGTTTTTTTTCCTCAACAAAAGTGGAGTTACGCTTTAAGGATTATAGTTTAAAGCGGTTGTAAGGTTGATTTTTTTTTGTTTGCTAAAATAAAAAAGATGGTAAGAGGGTAGAGCACAAAGCAAACCTCAATCTTCCTCTTCTGGGGTCCCTCCTAGTCACTCTTGGCTGCTCCTTTTCTCCCTGTGGCAACAAAGGAAGCCGCTTATTATGGTGGCACATGTGCAAGCTCACTACTGAGCCACACTGTGTGTGTCTATTGGCTCTCTGTTCACTGGATATGACTGACAGCAGCAGGAGCCAATGGATCCCTCTGCTCTCAGCCAAGCCTGTGAGAGAGTAGAGAGGAGAGAAGACTAATAGATGGACACAGCCCTGAAATGATACAGGGCTCAGGTAGGTAGTTAGGTATTTGGGGCGGTAGCAGCTGAATGCATTAAAAGTAAAACACTATCTGACCTACTTTAAGGACTGAATATGTCATGTGTTTACAGCTGAGCAAATTTTTTTTTTCCCATGCAGTGCGGCTGTGCCCGCACTGCACACGCTAGCTGCTCATTTTGTCTACCATGAGCTACCAAACCACTTCATGTCCCATTCACGTCCATCGGCTTGAAATGAGCAATGCACGTTAGTTGTAATAACACTACAAACCCCATAGTCCACCTCAAAAACAAGCATTAGAGGGTGGGTATATTACTACATATAGTGGGTCCATGGAGAAAAAATTTAACAACCCTCTAACAGAAGGTTACCATTCAGACCCATTTCCCGGGAACAGTCCATGTACTGAGGGGTCTGTCCCTGGGAAATGGACATCCCCACACTAACTTGTCACTGCTGGAGCTGCAACTTAAAGCTGGCACCGCTAGGGTGCTCTGTGTGGGCACCACTGCAGCCAGTTCTGGATTAATCCATGCAGTGTGAGGAGCAGGAGCCTGTGTACTGCAAAACTAAATTACCTGGCTGCCAGGGACGATGTTGGGCCTGATACACCTCCGCAAGGTGCTCTGTGATTAGATAAAATGGAGGATTGGGGCAGGGTTGCAGGGCAACCATTCAGCACAGGACCTGGAAGATAGCAGCGTTCATTGTAGTAACAGGGTCTGTTACAGTGATTATCACCTTCCACAGGGATCCCACAGCTATGGCATATGCATACATACAGTTGTGCTCATACGTTTACATACCCTGGCAGAATTTATGATTTATTGGCCATTTTTCAGAGAAAATGAATAACACAAAAACATTTCTTTCACTCATGGTTAGTGTTTGGCTGAAGCCATTTATTATCATTCAACTGTGTTTACGCTTTTGAAAGCATGACGACAACAGAAACTACCCAAATGACCCTGATCAAAAGTTTACATACCCCAGTTCTTAATACCGTGTATTACCCCCTTTAACATCAATGACAGCTTGAAGTCTTTTGTAGTATTTGTGGATGAGGCTCGTTATCTTCTCAGATGGTAAAGCTGCCCATTCCTCTTGGCAAAAAGCCTCCAGTTCCTGGAAATTCTTGGGCTGTATTGCATGAACTGCATGTTTGAGATCTCCCCAGAGTGGCTCAATGATGTTGAGGTCAGGAGACTGAGATGGCCACTCCAGAACCTTCACTTTATTCTGCTGTAGCCAATGACAGGTCAATTTGGCCTTTTGTTTTGGATCAAAGTCATGTTGGAATGTCCAAGTACGTCCCATGCGCAGCTTCCTGGCTGATGAATGCAAATGTTCCTCCAGTATTTTTTGATAACATACTGCATTCTGTATTATGGTTGTGGCCAAAAAGCTCAATTTTGGTCTCATCACTCCTAATGACTTTGTGCCAAAAGGTTTGAGGCTTGTCTCTGTGCAGTTTGGCGTATTATAAGCGGGAGACTTTGTGGCATTTGCTTGGTAATGGCTTTCTTCTGGCGACTCGACCATTTAGCCCATCTTTCAAGTGCCTCCTTATTGTGCAACCCGAACAACTTTCCTGGCAGTTGTGGCTGAAATTTTAATTGGTCTACCCAACTATGGTTTGGTTTCAACAGAACCCCTCATTTCCACTTCTTTGAACACTGCTAATTGGCATTCTCAATTCCTTGGATATCTTTTTATATCCCTTTACTGCTTTATACAGTTCAACTACCTTTTCCCGCAGATCCTTTGACAATACTTTTGCTTTCCCCATGACTCAGAATCCAGAAACAGATGAAAGATGCAAGGGTCTGTCAGGAGTCCAGAAACTCATTGACCTTTTATACGCATACACTAATTACAAGCAAACAGATCACGGGTGAGGATGGTTACCTTTAATAGCCATTCAAACCCCTTTGTGTCAACTTGTGTGCATGTTATCAGGTCAAAATCACCAGGGTATGTAAACTTTTGATCAGGGTCATTTGGATAGTTTCTATTGTCATTATGATTTAAAAAGAGTAAACACAGTTGATTGATAATAAATGGCTTCAGCGAAACACTAACCATGAGTGAAATAAATGTTTTTGTGTTATCATTCGTATTCTCTGAAAAATGGCCAAGAAATCAAATTCTGCCAGGGTATGTAAACTTATGAACACAAAAAAAAACCCATCTGGAATCGAGCTTTAAACGCTTGAACACTTGAAACCAACTGATAAATCCCCCACCACATGTGCATTCGCACTGTGTGTACCACTTCACAATTAAATTTTTTGTGCATCCAATTTGCACACACAAGTTTTTGTTAACATCATTGGTGCTGAATGAATAGTAATGGAAATGCATTTCACCTTTTAAAAGTGAAGTTCGGGAGTTAAAAAAAAAAACAAACGTACTCACCTAGGTGGATGCAGCATCATTTTGTTGCATGCCTCTGTCCCCCCCTGCTTCTAAGACCGAGAACTGAACAATCAAACACTGCTGATTGCTCAATTCCCAGTCTTCACTGAGCAGAGAGCCACTGACTGACAGTCCCGGGCTCTCAACTCTTCCCCTTCAGCACTCACTGGTGTGCCTGGCTCTGTAGGGGATGGGAGCAGCTGGCTCTCAGAAGCGCGGTGAGAGGCCAAGCCAGCTATCATTCGGGAGAAGGGCCAAAAGAGCTATGCCCCTAATTCTCCTTTAATGCATTTCTGGGAAATTGTGAGCTTGATTATTCAAAGATTGAAGTATTGGAAGGGGAAGAAATGAGTGCATATGTGTTTAAAGAACTCACACGAATTGATACAAAAGGATTCACGCTGCATGAAAATTACAAGTAGGTGCACTAAAAATGACTGGTCTACATTCACTGAGAAGTGGACACCTCATCAAGTCCTTCATGGTACTCCTCTATACCACCCTACGTCACTACACTTCCACTGTCTGAGACACCCACAGACACCCTTTGCTGCCATTGTGCTATTTGATGGGTGTCCAGTGCACCCATGTGCCTTTCAGGAGGGTTAGGCTCCCTCCAGGCATACCAGCCCTCAATCGATCCATTATTATATACAGTAACTCACAAAAGTATCTCACTTTTGTGGGATACTGTATGCGCTCCTACTATGGAGGCTCTAAAAATGTAGTTAAGGCTGCAGATAATACTGGGGTGCATTGTCACAGCCTTTGCAGCTTACACATGTATTTGCAAATGTGTGCAAACTAAACCCGTTTTTAATGTGAAGGGCTAAAAAGGACAATTTAGTTTGTTGCAGGCTGGTTGGTAAGTTGAGCTGGGAATTTTTCTTTGTTGTTTGACATGCGTTGCCGTTCCATGTACTCCTTGCTGTTAAGGTCAGTTATAAGGTGGCGCAGTTGTCGTTTGTTTGACACCCATAGAAGACCTGGCATGGTTACATTTTCTAGGGTTGTAAAGAGCGCACACAAAACTGATTAGGAAAACCACTGAAATCATTAAACAGGACTATAAAACAAGAGACAAGTTTCAGAGGTCCAGTAGCATCAAACATACCCAATAACTAGTGTTAGTCAACATAACGGATAACGACATTCTAATTGCACTGAGCAAGTAATGGAATGTAAGGTCAGATATGGTTTCCAGGAAATGCTTTATTACACAAATTAGATTTTCTATTTTTACTAGTCTTGGGGGGAAAAAACATTTTGCAAAAAAAAAATAAAAATTATAAAATCAGCATTGCTGAATAGACACATCAGCTACATCCAGCAGCCAAGTAAGTAAAAATCAAGATGATGCATTTGAAAAGCAGCAAGTTCCTAGCATTCTTTCTCCTTCCAGTATTTGAGAAAGAAAAGGCACACAAGAAAGATATAGAAATGGTCTATTAGAATTAGAGTGTATCTAAACCTAAAGACAAATTCCTCTATATAGATCTTTATATCACTAGAGGGATTCCCAGCAGGAGGAAGGAGGTCCTGGTTCCTCTATATAGATCTTTATATCACCAGAGGGGTCACCAGCAGGAGGAAGGAGGTCCCGATTCCCCTATGTAGATTTTTATATCACTAGAGGGGTCACCAGCAGGAGGAAGGAGGTCCCGATTCCTCTATACAAATCTTTATAACCACTAGAGGGGTCACTAGCAAGAGGAAGTAGTTCCCAATTCCTCTATATAGATCTTTATATCCCTAGAGGGGTTACTAGCAGGAGGAAGGAGGTCCTGATTCCTCTATAAAGATCTTTATATCACCAGAGGGATCACCAGCAGGAAGAAGGAGATCCCGATTCCTCTATAAAGATCTTTATAGCACCAGAGGGATCACCAGCAGGAAGAAGGAGATCCCGATTCCTCTATAAAGATCTTTATATCACTAGAGGGGTCACCAGCAGGAGGAAGGAGGTCCTGATTCTTCTATACAAATCTTTATAATCACTAGAGGGGTTACTAGCAAGAGCAAGTAGTTCCCAATTCCTCTATATAGATCTTTATATCACTAGAGGGGTTACTAGCAAGAGGAAGTATGTCCCAATTCCTCTATATAGATCTTAATATCACTATAGGGGTCACCAGCAGGAGGAAGGGAGGTCCAACTGTGGCTTTTTAAAATAACGAAAATAACAATTCAAAAGGTTGGAATGAATCACCAGTGATCAATAAATACACATTTTCATAGAGATCTATATATCAGGCCAAAAAAGTGGGACAATTAAGAAAGAAAGAGGAACAGAGGTATTTGGTTCTAAACGAGGTACAGTTGAGAGGTATGCATCTTATCAATCCAAGCACGCAGCCTGGCAGGCTAGGAAAGGGGGTGGGGACGAGAAGCGCCCCCCCCCCCCCCTGGACCGTACCAGGCAGCATGCCCTCAACATGGGGATTATTATGGGTGCTTTGGGGCAGGGGGGGCTCTTGATGGGGACAAGAGCCTCTTCCCAACAACCCTGGCCGTTGGTTGTCGGGGTCTGCGGGTGGGGGCTTATCAGAATCTGGAAGCCCCCTTTAATAAGGGGGCCCCCAGATGCCGGGCCCCCACATCGTACCCCTACCCATTTACCTGCAAACACACTACACAGCTTTTTAAAATATTTTATTAAATCAGCTCCGGGGTCTTCTCCCCTCTCTTCTCCATGGTCTTCTTTCTTCGGCTCTTTTACGGGGTCTTCTGCGGAGTTTCTGCCTTCTAAAGGCATCTTCTGTCTTCTGCTCTTTTGCCGCTGTCTTCTCAGCCAGCTTCTGTTTTTTTGTACACTTTTTTTTGCAGGTAAATGGGTAGGGGTACGATATTCCCCATACTCCCCTATACATAGGGCGGGGGGCCAACGGCCAGGGTTGTCGGGAAGAGGCTCTTGTCCCCATCAACATGGTGCTTTGGGGTGGGGGGCGCAGAGCCCCTCCTGCCCCAAGGCACCCATACTCCCCATGTAGGGCATGCGGCCTGGTACGGTCCGTTTGGGAGGGACCCTACGCCGTTTTTTTGGCGTGGGAGTTCCTCTTAAAATCCATGCCAGATCGTAGAGCCTGGTATGCTCTTGGGGGAACCCTATGCAATTTTTTTGTGGGGGTTCCCCTTCAAGATCCCTAGCACACAAGTCGCGCCGCAAGTCGGATCATCATGATCCGACTTCTGGTGTGACTTCTATTCAAATCAATGGGCTCCCATAGGGAACCACTGATTTTGAATAGAACGCCTGACGAGGCTTAACGCTGTGTATACAACGTTAAGCCACGTTATAGAGCGTTTTGCCGGCTCGGCGTCAAAAACGCCATGGTGCTGCAGCTTCAGAACCTGCTGGTCCCATGTTCTAGTTTCAGCTCACTAACTCAGATGCCCTCTACAGCTCAAAAACGTCAGCCTTTTTAGAGGGCCATTGAATAACATGGAGAGCTGTAAAAAACGCCCAAAAACGTGGCGTTAAAAAAACGCCCGTGTGTATGAGGGCTGAAGGTCATTGCGAAAGACAAAAGGGGCAATCTTCACAGTAAGACCCCTTTAACACTGAGACGCTTTACAGGCGCTATTTAGCTAAAAATAGCGACTGTAAAGCGCCTCAAAAATCCCTCTCTATCCACCCCAATGTGAAAGCCGGAGTGCTTTCACACTACGACGGTGCGCTTGCAGGACGTTACAAAAAGTGCTGCAAGCAGCATCTTTGGGGTGGTGCGGTGATACACCGCTCCTCCACCGCCCCTGCCCATTGAAAACAATGGGCAGCGCTTCCGAAGCAGCTGCACACCGCCTCGGTAGCGTGGCATGCCGGCACTTTTAACCCCATCTTAACCCCTTGTGGGGCGGTTAAAGGCGCCGCGCACCCACCTGCATAGCGGCGCCCTAGCGCCGATATAACAACGCTAAATCCCCGCTGAAACTAGCGGGGATTTACCGCTACCGCCCGCCCCAGTGCGAAAGGGATCTTCGAGCTATGAAAATGTTTCAGACTTCCTCAGGAACTAGTTTTGGCCAGCTAAATTTAAAAAAAAAAAAAATTTTAAAAAGGGCTGAATACATTCCTACAAAAATATAACTGGATATTAACATTTAGCCTGGGGTCACACATATGCAATGCGAGAACCAGCGCGATTCCAGTGCGGTTTTTCGCATCCCATCTCCCCCGCAGGCAGTTCACACTGCCCTCTGCAAACCGCTGGGAGTGTCAATACAAAGTTAATGACACCCCCAGATTGGTTCACAGATCATAGTGCGAACTGTGGATTTGGACAGGAATTGGATCGCATGGGTGAGAAAAATCGATGCAATTCAACTCCAGTGCAGGAAAAAAAAAAAGTCCTTGCACCTTTTTTGTGCAACTCCAATGCGAGTTCAGCCATACAAACTGTATGGCTGAGCTCGCATTGCACAGACAACTTGCATGTGATCGGCACCGCACAGCAGGTGCAAATCACATGCGATATCTGTGTTTGCATATGTGTGAACCTAGGTTCAGTGGTAATAACACCATGTATTGTTGATCCAGGGAAAATGTGATTGTCTTCTAGCGGAACATGAAGGAATTTATTATTCTCCTGCTAGAGCAATTTGAACCAGGTCTGCTTTGGAAAGGGGGGTTGCCTTTCTCTGGATCAACTGTGGCTATAGGATTCTGCTAAAAGTGACGCGCACCCGCCTGCATTGCGGCGCCGTAGCGCTGCTATAACAGCGCTAAATCCCCGCTGAAACTAGCGGGGATTTACCTCTACCGCCGCCAGCCCCAGTGTGAAAGGGGCCTTAGAGTCCAGCTTTAGTTTCTCAGTAACCAGCTACCTATATAGTACAGTATTTATTTGGTATGAAGATTAACCACTTGAAGACCAAACCCATTTGGACACTTTGTTTACATATAAAAATACGTTTTTATTTGCTAGAAAGTTACTTGGAACTCCCAAACATGATATTTTTTAAGCAGAGACCCTAGAGAATAAAACGGTGGGCCTTGCAATTTCTGTAAACCCTTATAAACAACCTACTTGCCCACAACAAACTGAGCTTACATTCGTTCAGTGGAATAGCACTCTTTGTCTTGTAATGGTCATCGAGGACACCTGCTCCAGATATGTTCTAAAATGTTAAAAAGAAAACAATTCCACTTGTTGCATTTTAACAAGAAATGGGACAAGGGCATTAAAAAAAAAAAAAAGTCTCAAGTCTCTGTAGATTTGATATCTGGATTCACAATAATCTAATCTACTGACCTGACACTGACTTTAATATTCTCAGATTCTGTCTCACCAAATGGAAAAAGAAGAGGAAGCAAATATCTCCTTGAGCCTTGTTCTTGTGCCACAAAATCAAAGCCAAAATAAAAAAAAATACACCCAAACCACAAAAAGGAGTTTAAAAACATGTTTTTGCACACTTTCAGCAAGACAACAATGGAGCTGTGTCCACACTGCCCAGAGCTGTACGTTCTGCAGACGTGCACATTCTTAGCTGCCCTTGTTTACAACTGTGTGAATCATAATTAATACCTCTGTGAAAACAATTACTTGTGCTCCAAAGCCCTACAGCTACAGCAAGCTAATTACTAAAACGCGTGCACCAATCTCTTTTACACGGTGGGAATGGCACTGCGTTACGGGAACAGATCAGCAGCCAGAACACCTTACAGCCTGATGGGAAACTCGGTTAATATTGAAAGGTGTCCCAATTTTATAATTGGAGGAAGACATCCAGGGACTTCTTTCTATATCACGTCTATCCAAAGAACTGAGGGTAGAGCATATTCCACAATTCCATTTCTGTCATTCTGTCACCAATTACCACATATGCACTAGGGTCGTCAGTTCGAATGCCAGCCACAGCACTACCTGCCTGGAGTTTGCATGTTCTCCCTGTGCCTGCTGTCCCTGTTTCCTCCAGGTTCTCCAGTTTCCTCCCACACTCCAGACATGCTGGTAGGGTAATTGGCTCCTGTCTAAACTGGCCCTAGTATATGTATGAATGAGTTAGGGACCTTAGATTGTAAGCTCCTGGAGGGCAAGGACTGATGTGGATGTACTATAAATATGTAAAGTGCTGCTTAATTGACAAGCTATATAAGTACCTGAAATAAATATATCTACTAGAGCTGCACGATTAATCGTCAAACTGCGATCTCAATCTTAATCCAGCATTTCCATGATTCATATAACAAGTACAGAGCAGTTCTGCTTACAGCTGTCAAAAAAAAAGCAGCCTGCAATGTTTATCAACAACAGATAAAAAGAAACATTGTATCCTTAGGCCTCATGCACACAGGATGTTTTTTGACTGTTTTTCAGCAGCTGTTTTTAGCTGCAGACGTTTTTTTCTACAGTCAATAAACCCTCCAGCATGTTATCCTGTGTGTTCATGCACACATAGGCTGTTATCAACTGTTTTTAGCAGTGACATTTTTGAGCTGTAAAAAAAAACCCAACAGCTGAGGGTTTATTTGGACATTTTTCAGCTATAAAAATGTTTAAACGCTTAAAAACATCCAAAAACATCAATCCCCAACGTTTTTGGACATTTTAGACCAATTGGGAAAAAAAAAAAAACGAAAAAAAAACAAACAAAAACGCTGGCCCTTTAAGAACACGAAACAATGGCGTTAAAATAACGTTGGTAAAAGCTGAAAACATCCCTGATAAGCTACTGATGTTTTTGGACGCTTGCATGAAGCTTTACGTTCTTTTAGAGATCAAAGGGATGAACTTTGGTCTGCAAATGAGGTCAGTTTAACCACTATGGTTGGTTTCACACGGCCGTGTCCGTGTGCGGGGTCCACTGATCCCCGCTGAGCTGGCGGATGACAGATCCATCTCCGCTCACTGTGCAGAGACTGGTCTGTCAGAGCCCCGCTTTGTCCGTTTTTATCCAATCCAATCCCCAGACGGATGGAAAAATAGGGTTTCCATCCATCAGGATTTACGCTAGAGGAGCGGATCGTAGAGCGGCAGGTTTCAGATGACATGTCACCACTGACATTCATCCCTCCATAGAGGTGCATGGAGCGTCCGTTCAGGTCCGCCTGAAAAACGGACAGGCGGACCTGAACGGAACGTCCGCATGAAAGAGGCCTAAACCTTTTTCTGACACTTTTTGCTTACAAGTTAAAATCTGTATTTTTTCCTAGAAAATTACATAGAACCCCCAAACATTATAGATATTTTATGTCACACTGTATTTGCGCAGCAGTCTTTCAAACACAATTTTTTTGAAAAAATAAACTTCAATAAATTAAAAAAAAAAAAAACAGTTAAGTTAGCCCAATATTTTTTTTTTTTTGAAAGATGATGTTACACCGAGAATCAATCTTTATTCTAAGCAAAAAAAATTGTGATTCTTATTTTATCCAGAATCGCGCGGCTCTTATATCTACTGAACTTAAGGGCTCTTTCACACGGGCAATCCACCCAGCGGACTCCGCTTTGCTCAGAGGGGGTTTATTCCATTGATCCCTGCTGAGCAGGAGGATGATAGGTCCATGTCTGCTCACTGTGCGGAGATGGACCTGTCAGAGCTCCGCTCTCCTCTATGGGGAGATTGGATGAAAACAGACCACCTGTCCGCTTTCATCCGATTGGATCCACCAGATGGATGGAAAATAGGGTCACCATCCACCTGGAATTGGCAGACAGGATCGGATTGGATATCGGAAGATGTCAGCGGACACGTCACTGCAGACATCCGCTGACCCATAGGGGTGAATGCAGCGTCCAAACAGGTCCGCCTGAAAAACTGGCATGCATACCTGATCAGAAAGCTCGCGTAAAAGGGCCCTAAGCATTTGTTACCCCAACATTTCACATTCCTGATATGTGCCTGCTGTACCATGTACTTGAGTGAGAAAGTATCCTGTTCTCCTTGTATTGTATCCTTTGTGTGAAATCCCTGGTATTCCTGTCAGCCCATCTGCTTTCCTATTAAAAACTGACCACACCAAGCAGAACACATCATGGTCAGTTCTCTAGCTATGCTGGGAACTCTGTATGCTCTCCTCCAATTATCAGCCATTCACTGGGAAGCTCAGTGTGCTGCTGCTGCTTCTCCTCCCCCCAGCTCTTATGCAGCTGAGAAAAGAGGGAATGTGATCACTTATAAAAAGAGGGAATTTTATATATATATATATATATATATATATATCTATTCATTTCTATTTTAAACTGAATGGATTCTTTTACAATCACTTTAAAAAGTGTAATGCTGACCATACGTGAATTGAAATTGCCTGATAAATCGGCTACATTTCTTTCTATATGTGAACACTGTGGCTGAACAAAAGTCAGTCTAAGGATAGACTTTTGCCCAACTGTCCTGTTTATTCTTGCTCGATCAGCACTGCATCCTATTGCCTGTGTATTCTGATGGCAGGGGCTCCTCGTTATTAGAATACAATGACACAGTGGAGGAGGATTCTTTCATTCACTTCCAATGTGTGGATGGGGGAAATTGGTTCAGTTTTGTTTTTTTTCAGCCCACTGGTTGAAGGAAAAAACCTGAGCCATGTATGATCAGCTTAAAGCGGAGTTCCACTGTTTTCTACGTTTATTAAAAGTCAGCAGCTACAAAAAGTGTAGCTGCTGACTTTTAACAGACACTTAGCTGTCTCCCGGTCCAGCAATGGGCCGCCTGGAGCCTCGGATCTCTTCCCCTCCCCTCCGTGGCGCCGTCATTGCTACTGTGGGCACTCGGCCGTGACAGCTAGTGGCTTCACGGCCGGGCGCGCACTGCGCATGCGCGAGCGGAACTCCACTCCGTGATTGGTCCCGAAGTCTTCTAGGACCTGTCCTGTGACCTAGAAGACTTCGAGAGGGAGGGGGAAGGAGACCCTCCACTTCCGATCCGCACCCCCCCCCCCCTAAAAGCTCCGTTTCACCATCAGGAGCTGGGGAGGAGGTCATAAAGCAGAAGTTCCACTTTTGAGTTGAACTCCACTTTAAGTTCACTTTTCAACAAAAAAAAATAAAACGATGAAACCTGCGAAATTGAATGTACATGTGTCCTGTGTGACTGTATGCACAATGTGAACCAGGAAAAGACCACATTAAGGCCACTAGATGGAGCTGCCAATCATAGTAAACCGGTATTTTTATGATCATCAGTGACATCTAATGGCCATAATGCAGTATTTTCCTGATTCACATTATTCTTATGAATGAAAAGCTTCTAACCTACACTGAAAATAAGCCTTGTACTATTCGATTTTGCCAATATTTGCACAGAACTAATATACAGGTAGTTTCACAGGAAAAATAGATTGGTAATCCTTTAGGATAGAGTAAAGCCGGGTACACACCACAAATGTTTTTTCGTTCAACCCAAAACTGACCGCTCAGCCACCAGCACAAACAGAGAATGAATTTACCCAGGGACACAGACAGTGATAAAAACCTGGGGAGGGGGTTCTAATCGCTTTACTCTATCCAAAGTTTAAAAAAAAAAAAAAAAAAAAAGTAAGGAACTGCTCACTTCACCTACATGGTGTTTTACTTCCAAATGATAAAATTGAAAAAATTATATATGGATGACAATGTAAAAATTCTTCAGGTGCTCAAGTAATCTCCCTAGTTGTTTCAAGTATACAGGTTCTAAAGCAGGGGTCCTCAAACTATGGCCCGCCAAGGTCATTTACCTGGCCCACCGGTTAAGGCCAGCCCAACCATGGGTCCTGCTCCTGCAAACCTCTGCTTCCACAAGCCTCCTCTGCCGCTGTCATCAATAAACAGGAGAGCAGGAGGCAGCTTAGCTCAGGACAGAGGATGAGAGGAGGAGCTGCCCAAATCAACTCTTGAAGTTAAACGGCAGGTGATTGGGTGGCTAGGACACAGGGCAACTAATCACCAGCTTGCTAATATAGTAAGTAACTCTGCTGGCTCCTGCTCCCGGTCTCTGTCCAGAACTGTGCTGTCTTCTGCTTTTGGCTGTGAGGTAGGACAGTGCTATGGGTAGGAAAGTGTGTGTGTGTGTGTGTGTGTGTGTGTAGGTGATGTGAAGGGAGCAGAAGACAATATTATGGGCAGGGCCACCCCCATAGGAGTGTCCTCTACTACCCTTCACATTACTTCTCCTCCACCCCCCGACCCCTGCATTCTGAGCCTAACTCACTCCTGAGCCCTGCGTTCTGAGCCTTCCGCACTCCTGATTCCTGCGTTCTGAGCCTAACGCACCTGAACCCCAAGTTCTGAGCATAACGTACTCCTGAACCCTGCATTCTGAGTACAATGCACTACTGAACCCTGCATTCTGAGTACAATGCACTACTGAACCCTGCATTCAGAGTACAATGCACTACTGAACCCTGCATTCAGAGTACAATGCACTACTGAACCCTGCATTCTGAGTACAATGCACTACTGAACCCTGCATTCTGCATAAGATATGTGCAGTGTGCAAAGGAATTCGTTCATTTTTTTTTTTTTCAAACTATAGTCCAGCCCCCCCAACAGTCTGAGGGACAGTGAACTGGCACCCTGGTTAAATAGTTTGAGGCCCCTGTTCTAAAGCTATTTTTACTCATGTAAGAATCATGCAAAATACAAGTTATGGTATCTGGAGAAAGCAAACAACTTTCTAAGGTAAGGTTTCAATGAGTTGAATTCGAAATGGTTCACTTTACATTGCACATTAGGATGAAAATAATAATAATAATAATAATAATAATAATGCTAAAATTAGCTAAACACCCACATAAACGTCATTTTTTTACAAAAAAAATCAATGAAAATTTGAAAATTGCAGTCACATGGCGTGAAATAGACTTCCAGCAGAGGTAATAAGTCAACAGTAAGCCTGCATTCACACCGGAGAGTGTCGTTTTAAAGGCAGAAAGTCGTGCGATTTTACCCCGATTTTGTACAGATCAAAAAGGTCACCAATATAAAAAGCAGAAAACCGCCCAAATCTGCCTGGAAAAATACTTCCAGAACTTGTTTGAGCTTCAGGCGTTTTTGAGTGGAGATGTGAACCATCTCCATAGAGAATTATTGATTTTTTTCCCCTTCCAGGGAAAAAATAAATAAATAAATAAATAAAAAAATCAGGCTTCAAGAGGAAGTAAACCCAGATGGGGTTTACTTCCTCTACATACACATGTAAATTAGAAGTATAATGGGCTACTATGCATCGCACTATGTGCCACTTACCTGCAAATGAGTCCAGCACTGTCCCCTGTGCTGGCGGCGTCCATCTTCAGCCCCTCTTCCTTCCGGGGCCGCGACTCCGGCTCTGAGACTGGCTGGAGTCGCGTGACGTTACTCCCGCACGCATGCGGGAGCCGCCAGTTATGGCACAGTGTCAGTGGAGAAACGGCACAGAGGCAGTTTCTTCACTGCGCATGTGGCGAAATTACGACGGCACATGCAGAACACTGCATATCTCCTGAACTGTGCAGGTTTAGGAGATATGCAGGGCACCTACAGGTAAGCCTTATTCTAGTCTTACCTGTAGGTTAAAGTGGTTGTCACAGGTTGACAACCACTTTCAAGCTACAAAACGCTCAGGTGTGAATGGGACCTAAGTGAATTCAAACATACTTGGGGCAAACATAGTTCTATGCTAAAACAAATACGTAAAAAAATAAAAAAGTAATAAAAAAAATATATATATATTATATACATATATAAAACAATTTGGGGCAAACTCAAAGGACCTCTTGGGTCTTTTTCTGCCGTCATTCTTCTATGGCTGGAAAATAAAGAACCCAAAGTCACATCAGAGAGGCTGGAGATATTATATAAATGTACATGTGTTATTCTGGGAAATGTCAAAGCACGAGCAACCTGCTTGTTCAGATTGCCACGCAGCTGAAAGTGGCCATTTCAGCAAATTATTCAATATGGTGCATGGGACCATTCCCCTTCCTACAGGATAATGGGAACTACTGCTGGACAACCGCAGGGATTTACCAGCATCTGACTAAGCCTCAGTACAATAATGAGCACTTCTCATACTCAAATACTTGGGAGAATACAATTATCGCAATTATCTCAAAGTTTGAAATGCTGAAGCAGCTATGACCAGCCAAACCTGGATAATTGGTCCTACCACGAAGACCAAAAACGAGAGGCAGTTGTAGACCACCGTCCAGCAAGATTTTTCCTTTTCCAAGTTTGACGCCGGCTCTATAGGTTACCCATTATAGTCTTGTGTAGTATCAGTTCATCACACGCTATGACGTATGTGGACACCAGACCAGAAATAACCTGCTAATACCACTCCACAACATGGAAACCTTATCTCACCATCATACATGCATGTAATAGAAATTAGCTTCACACATTCAGGTGACAAAATCATTACAAGCATTTTCGTGGACAGCGAAGACAAAAGATAGATTGTGCATTATAACCTTGGGGGCTAACACATGACTATGTATGCGTTACAAACAACAGAGCTACTCTCTGGGTGGGGTTGGGGGAAAACAGGAGGCCTTTTTGCATTGTGGTTACTTTTATCTGAACTTGCACATTACAATGCGTAACTTATAGACTAAACAGCATTGGGTATGGTTTCTAAAAAAGAATTCCATTCTGTATTGTTTGTATTCGTAGCACAAATAAGTACCTTGTATTACACGCAGCCTCCCTCCTCCAAATTCTTTTTTCCTTTGTTGCTCTGATCAAACTGCCTGTTAGAGGGTTGCTACATTAGTAGTGGATGTCTATGGATCATTTTTGGAGAACAAAAATATTGTTTAGTGTCACTTTAAATCTTCTTTTATTTACCCACTTCAGCCCCGGAAGGATTTCCCCCTCTAGGACCAGAGCACTTTTTTGCGATTTGGCACTGCGTCGCTTTAGCTGACAATTGCGCGGTCGTGCGGCGTTGTACCCAAACTAAATTTGCGTCCTTTTTTCCCCACAAATAGAACTTTCTTTTGGTGGTATTTGATCACCTCTGTCTCATTTCTGATCGCCGCTATAAACAAAAAAAGAAGAGTGACAATTTTGCTAAAATACAAATCCAAAAAAAAAAAAAAAAAGAGATATTATA
>BLSH010423112.1:231284-243674 GCA_018402905.1 Glandirana rugosa | reverse complement strand
GTAAAAAAAAAAAAAAAAAAAAAAAAAGGGTATTTTGATTGGGCTGTGCAAAAGTTATAGCGCCTACAAACTATGAACATTGGTTTATGGCGTTTTTATTATTATTTTTTACTGGTAATGGCAGCGATCTGTTTATTGGGACTGCGATATTGCGGCGGACATGTCTGACGTTTTTGACACTTTTTTGGGACCAATGACATTTATACAGAGATCAGATCTAAAAAATACACTTATTACTATATAAATTTCATTGGCAGGGAAGGGGTTAACACTAAGGGAGTAGTGAAGGGGTTAACTGTGTTCCCTGTATGTGTTCTTACTGTGTGGGGGATGGGCTGGCCTGGACAGATCTAACCGATACCGATCACAGGGATCAGTAGATCTGTCATGTCCCACCTCACAGAGCAGGGAACCGCCGTGTTTACATTGGCGGTACCCCGTTCTGGCTCTCTGTGAAGGGACTGTGGGTCTCTAGCGGACATAGAGTCCACCCAACCCGCGGGCGCGCTCACGCAGCGAGAGAGCGCCTGGCACAAGCAAAAGAGGAGGACGTCTATTGATGGCCTCCCGGCATTTCAGATCCACGCTGTAGCCGTCAATCGGCTATAGCGTGGATATGAAGTGGTTAAATCATGTTCAAGAGTCGTTCTTCTGACCACAAAAAACATTGAAAGCTTAAAAACGACCATAAATGCTCAAAAACACTGACGCCCATTAACGCTAAAAAAAGCGCTGATAAGAGCTGAATAATTCACTAGAAAGCTACTGATGTTTTTAGAGCGTTTTTTTTTTTTTTTTTTTTTAACGTCCAGTGTGCATGGAGCCTCATACTGTCAAATCATCATATTTTGGTGCAGGGCCTCAGCAGTGTATTATTTCAGCATGAGGCACTCAATGCAGGACCTGTGGAGAAAAGAATCTCTAACTCAAAGTCCAACACCGGTGTCAGAAAACTCCATGTCAAGATGATCTAGGACTGCACCCAAAAAGAACATGGAGATCCCAGCACCAGAGGAGAATGCTTTAAATCACCATACCTTTTGATTGTGAGATGCAGCAATAACACTCGGGAGCCAAAAGATGATCCCCCTTTGTGGGACTTTAAATAGGTACACCAGACCACCTTAAAATTGAATTAGCTTTATTCGTCAAAGAACAGATGAGACTTCATATAAATGTATGATCCACACACAAGACAGTGTAGATACAAATAAACCAAATCATAAAAAACATAAATAACAGACATGAACTTCACCACAGATGCTTGAATTCAAAATCTCATAAAAGAGCTGGTGGATAATTTGCCGTTGTCCGAAGATGGTATTCGGTACCCAACATATGTTTCGGGTTAAAACAGCAGGCCCTTCATCAGGGGTTTTTTACAACGGACGAGCATCGGGGTAGGATTAAAAGCAAAAAATTCTTCTGTTGGAAGAGAGCTCGGCGCTCAAACAGGGGTGACCAATTGAGCACAAAGCAAAATCCCCCACCAGAGTAGACCGGGTGTCATAGCAGATGTATCACTTGACTGAAATCAGGGGAGGGCTGGCAGCCTTAGGCCTGGGGGGCAAGTCCAGTAAAGTGGCCCATTGAACCACCGAATCAGCTCACCATCCATGCCCACCTGGTTTTATAATAGATATTGATGTTATGAAGCAAAACAAATATGATACAATGTGGTAACACAATTTAATGTTAATAGCAACAAAGGAGGTGCAGCCTCATCAGTACCCATCAATGCAGCCTCATCAGTGCCCTGCAGCCTCATTAGTGCCCATCAATGCAGCCTCACCTGTGCCCATCCAATGCAGCCTGCAATGCAGAAAGAGGAGAGCTGCCATATTACAAAGAGCGGGGATCTCCTGCTTACCTGGCTCTGACGCTGTCATACGAAGTCCCACTCCTATAATAGACATCATCCATGGTAGGGCCGGCCCTGGGTGACCCCCTCTGCTTGCAGTTAGTTGGCGGCTGTGCCCCTGGCCCCTACTTCCTCCACAAAAAGAAAATATTGTCAGCGGGCAACGGCCGCCAGCCATTTCGAATGTAAGTTGGGGTGGCCTGGGGGGCAATTGCCACCCTGCCCCCTGGCCCAGCCCTCCCCTGACTGAAATCCACATATGTATCAGTGTTACAAGCGCACGATAGAGCCACTTCAAGGCACGTAGGTGAGAAGGAGAAGGGGGAGCAAGGTAAATGGTGGCACTTCAAGAGTCCACCTCAGTGTCCGTGTTACGATCCGAAGATATAATTACAGATAAGCAGTAAAGATGAGAAGTGGAGGAAAAAAAAAAAAAAAAAGGAGAAAAACTGATGGGATCTACCAACAGTGTATCTTTTGGACACCCCCTTAGATCTTCTCAGACATTCGCCATGCACAGCCAGCTGCCAACTAGGGCCCCTCATTAGGGGAGGACGTCTATTAATGGCCTCCCGGCATTTCAGATCCACGCTGTAGCCATCAATCGGCTATAGCGCGGATCTGAAGTGGTTAAATCATGTTAAAGAGTCGTTCTTCTGACCACAAAAAACGTTGAAAGCTTAAAAACGACCATAAACGCTCAAAAACACTGATGCCCATGAACGCTAAAAAAAAAAAAAAAAAAAAAGCTGATAAGAGCTGAAAAATTCACTAGAGAGCTACTGAAGTTTTTAGAGCGTTTTTGTTTTTTTAACGTCCAGTGTGCATGGAGCCTCATACTTTCAGATCATCATATTTTGGTGCCAGGGCCTCAGCAGTGTGGCACTCAATGCAGGACCTGTGGAGAAATGAATCTCTAACTCCAAGTCCAACACCGGTGTCAGAAAACTCCATGTCAAGATGATACAGGACTGCACCCAACCAGAACATGGAGATCCCGGCACCAGAGGAGAATGCTTTATATCACCATACCTTTTGATTGTGTGATGCAGCAATAACACTCGGGAGCTTTCTGTGCAGCATATGACAAGAACACCATGCTGCTGAAGTGTAATTATGAGCTTCAAGGCAATGACACTTCAAATAGAATAGGCTGTATGACAAAAGCATGAAGCCCACACCACACAGCAAAGCAAGACTCCTAAGCATGAAGAATGCTCGCAGCGTGTGCTGTCTTTTTCAATTAGTAACCTGCCGGCATATTCATAAGACATCATGCTTGTGGATTACATTGTAAAAACTACAACTGCAGATACTGAAGTGTAATCACTAAACCTGTAATGCATTCAGGAGAGAATGCAGCCTAAAGGCCCGTACACACGATGCGAAATTCGGACGGGAATTGTCCTTCGACAGCCTGTTGTCTGAAATTCTTACCGTTCGTAAGCTCTTTTCCACAGCCGATTTGCTTTTTTCGTCCGACAAAAGCTGGATGTGCAGACTAAATTTTTGTCTGTCGACAACGCCACGTCTGATTTTCGGATGGTGTGTACAGAAATCCGACACACAAAAGTCAAAACATACAAACACGCATGTTCGGAACCCAGGAACGACCCGGCAGCGTTTGGTCGTGTAAACTGGTGATTGTAATTCACATTTAACATTCATGAAGTGGCAATAGAAAAAGCAAAATGCAGCGCACATTATCATCTTCTTTAACGTGGTTGTCAACTCGTGACAATCACGTTAACCTACAGGTAAGTCTATAATAAGGCTTACCTGTAGGTTCCCTGCATATCTCCCAAACCTGCACGGTTCAGGAGATATGCAGTGTACTGTGATGTGCCAACGTCACCCGGCACATGCGCAGTGAAGAAACTGCCTCCGTGGCGTTCCTTCACTGAGATCGTGCCATGACTGGCGGCTTACGCGCGCATGTGCGGGAGTGACGTCACGTGACTTCAGCCAGTCACAGAGCCGGAGTCACGGCCACGGAAGGAAGAGGAGCTGAAGATGGATGCTGCCTGCACAGGGGACAATGCTGGACGTGGCAGGCTTCGTTTGCAGGTAAGTGGCATATAATGGGCTACTATGCAATGTATAGTAGCCCATTATGCATCTACTTTGCAGGGGAATGTAGAGGAAGTACACCCAATCTGGGTTTACTTCCTCTGTAATGTGATAATAATATGAAATTAGCGGAAGGGGCCCAAAGGGTGACGCACCAAAAACAAAAACAAACTTCCTCTTTATACGCTGGTACTACGTTCGTCAAAGCTCAAATCATCTCACCACTGGTTTCTTGAACATCACTGCACTCCAATGGCCTCCACAGTCACCAGATCTCATTCCAACAGAGCACCTTTAGGATGTGGTGGAACGGGAGATTTGCATCATGGATGTGCAGTCTACAAATCTGCAGCAAATTCGTAATGCTATCATGTCACTATGGACCAAAGGAATGTTTCCAACACCTTGTTGAATCTATGCCACAAATTAAGGCAGTTCTGAAGGCAAAAGGGGATCCAACCCGATACTAGCAAGGTGTACCTAATAAAATGGCCAGTGATTGTATATATATGTTGGAACAATCAATGGAACATACACTGAACAGCAATGGCTTGAGGTATATGCAAAAATCAGAACCTGTTAGTTGTTGCCAGCTCCTGTGTGGCCTTTAAGGGCAAAGCCTGAAATGGACTTTCATTAATAAGACCTTTCACACCAGAACCTTTTTCAGGCGCTTTTGCGCTAAAAATAGCGACTGAAAAGCACCTGAAAAACTCCCCCCAATACACCCCAGTGTGAAAGCCCGAGTGTTTTCACAATGGGCGGGACGGTAAAAAAAAGTCCTGCAAGCCACATCTTTGCAGCGGTGTGGGAGCGGTGTATTTACAGCTCCTCCACCGCCCCTGCCCATTGAAAACAATGGGGCGGTGCTCCTGGAGCGCTGAACACCACCATGGCGCCGCTATAACAAGCGGTAAAGCACCACAAATTAGCGGTGTTTTACCGCTAACACTCGGGCAGCCCCGGTGTGAAAGGGAAGTGGTTTATATTCTTTTCTTGGGCCCTAAAGCCTCGTACACATGGCTCGACGATCGTACGACCGAACGGCCCAAATCGTATGTTGGCTTATGTATCTAGTGTAGTGTAGTGTAGTGCACAATACGACCAAGCTGAATGTAGTGTCGTGTTATGAACGTATAAAGAGAAAGTTCAGGTGCATGTAATTAGCATCCAGCCATTCCTGACTTCTGAGCATGCGTGTTTTGCACAATACAACTTGTTGTACCAACTTCTCTGTACACACGATACAACGGTCGTATGAGCGCTTGTTGGTACTACCAAAGTTTTCTAGTCTGCCGTGCGTCAGCTGTTCTAATCGTGCGTACTAACGGTCGATTTAGCATACAACGGTCGTTTGTATGACCTGTTGTATACGATCGTTGACCCGTGTGTAGGAGGCATTAACCTGGACATTTGGCACAGTTCGTATAAATGAGTATACATGATAAATAGTACACGGGTAAATACTGATTTCCTTTTGTTGCATTTACACAATCTTGTAACAACTGTACAATCAGAGGAATAAATAAAAGTTGTTCCAAAAGGCAAAAAAAGTAAGTATAGAAAAAAAAAAAACATAGTAGCAATGTATGCGATTACTGGGGATTCTAGCCATATGAAAACAACGATCATCATTGTCAGCAGCGCACATTACATAGTTTTATAGCATGTTAGGACCACTACTCTGTTATGAGGTTTCCTGGGGCCCACAGGCAATTTATTAATCTGTAATAAATATTCTGAAAGCCTCAGCGGGTTTTTAATTGTAGAAGGAAGCACTTGGTTGCATTTATTTTCTATTTTTTAGAGACGTCCAATGCGTTTAACCAGCAATTTCTATGTTATGTGTACAGATTGAATACCATTGAACCACACTAGGCAGCGATGTTATAATAAACCAGCTTTTAAAGGTTTGTTTTAATCCACTCAATTTTTGCACATTTTTTCTAGGTTTTTTTTCATAGAAATTTCTTATGTATTTGGCTTCAACCATAGAGGCTTACCATTTGTGTGCTGCGGTGCACTGCAATGCACACACACCGGGGTGCATTTGCAAAGCATGTTGGGTGATATTCAAAATGAATGGCACTGCAACAATACACAGCTGATTATTTGAAGCCAGACTATATTGGTGTTCTCTTTCTCTATTTACAATATATCAATGTAAGAAAAATCTTCGCTACATTTTAACCGTTAATTCGGCATTATGACTTGAAATGTTCAATGTGCAGAGCAAAGACAATACGTGAAAAGAAGAAACCAACATTTTATGGTGAAATAAAGCACAGAGTACCGAAAATAAAAGCAATGAGTATGAGCTGAATACATTGTGCTCTGTAGTCCAGCCAGTGGAGGCTGGTGCTCAATATTTTGTAGGAGGGGCGGCAAACCAACGCCAAACCACCCCCACACGGGAGACAAAGGGAATGCAGCGATCCCTAAGAATAAGACTCCCTGCCCAATCGGGGCCTCAGGAACTGCTTCCCAATTGGTCAGGAGGAGAATCCAGAAGACAATAGCGAATATTAATTTGCTATTGTCACACAAGTGGGGGGGGGGGGGCTTATGTGCTTCACAAAAAAAAAAAAAAAACATGCGTCCAGGTCCACGAATGCACCAGTGCATTCCCTATGAACAAGCCACTGAGTCCAGCATACAATAGACTGCACTTTTTTTGAAAAGGAATTATGAGAACATGCTTAGGGTCTTTTCTGCATACATAATAATTTTAAAGCAGACGAAAAAAAAAAGTAAAATGATCTGACTGGTAGGCTTTTTTTGACCTGTTGGGTCTCTTATCATACCTGCCTCTCATGTCGATGCATGCGCAACTCAGCATACATTTACAGCATGGCCCTGTGCCGAGACAATGTGACTCCCTTGTGCATGTGCGAGAGTGACATCATCCTAGCCTGGTCATTCAAGTGGCTGAAGAGTTCAAACCCAGAAGGAAGACCTGGATAAGATGGAAACACTGACTAACAGGCACGCTGACTGCGATCCGCTGAGGATCACTTCTAAAGGTACGTTTTTCATAATGTGCCAATATGCTGTACATACTAGTACATTGTGGCTAAAAGCTCCGGGGGGGGGGGGAGCATTTTTTTTGGTGCAGGTTTAATTCTGCTTTAAGCAGAGATGCCCTTGAAAATACGCAAGTTCATGCAGCACTCCAGGCAAATATAAAAGACACAATTCAAATTAGTTGTCAACCCTTGACAACTACTTTAACCTACAGGTGAGCCTATAAGGCGGCTTACCTGTAAGTACCCTGCATATCTCCTAAACCTGCAGAGTTTAGGAGATGTACAGTGTACATGCATGTGCCAATGTCATTGGCACATGCACAGTGAAGAAACAGCCTGACTGGGCCTTTCTTCACTAAGTGTGCCGTAAACGATGGCTCCCGTGCGCATGTGTGGGAGTGACATCAACACGGCGCCGCCCAATCACGGTGCGGGCTCTAGTGCTGGAGCCGCCAAACCCGAAAGCAACGTGTTGCCAGTCTTTGGGGACCGCTGCAACAGCTTCGTTCCAAGGTAAGTATTTCATAATGAGCTAGCATGCAATGCATACTAGCTCATTATGCCTTTGTCTTGCATATTTCTTTTTTTTTTTTAAATCATCAATAGACTTGACAACCACTTTAAAGGAGAAGTATAGCCAAAGCTTTTTTGGCCATACTTCTCCCATGGGTCAGGATCTTTTCAGCGTGTGGACCGGCTGAATTTCAGCCAACAGTGGGCTTTATCCTGCTGTTTGCTGAAAACAGTTCACAGGAGTTCAGAATAAACTGCACTCCTGTGACCTGTTTTTAGCCAACAGCAGGCTAAATCCAGCTGTTGGCTGACATCACTCAGCCTGTCCAGGCACTGAAAAGATCCTTACCCTATGATCGGGATGGCACTATGATCACTGGACGGCACCTGGCTCAGCTTCTCAGAGATCGGCCGAGCGTCTGAGCTAGCCCCTGCCGCCCCCTCCACAGTCCAGTGCTCCAGACAGTCCCGACTCTCTGCTCAGAGCGGAGGGGAGAACTGAGCAATCAGCAGTGTTTGATCGCTCAGTTCTCACTACCAGTGGGGGACAGATGCTGCATCAACCTAGGGGAGTATCTTTTTTTTTTATCCCATACTTTTCTTTTAATACGGCTATGCATTTATTAATACTTAATTTAGTTAAGTGTAAAGTGTAAATACAAGCAGTGCAAGCAGTGCAAGTGCCTGAATCTGGCCTAGTAGCCTCCTGCAGTCCCTGTACAGAGGAACTCAGGCTTGGGTTGAAAGAAACAGCAAAATTAGTCAGGTGTGCTGCAATGCCAGAAGCATGCATATGAGGAAAGAGGAAAGGGACAGGGAGAGGAGTTCATCAGTCTGCTGCTTCTCCTTTTACTGTCCAGTCACATTGTGATGTAGGGAGAAGATCTGCAAGTATTACAAAAGAAAAAAAAAGAAGAAAATTGATTCTCCTGCCCTGCTAGACAAGGCTGTACAGTTGTGCAGCTTTATAAATCTCAGAACTGTATGGATAGGACTACAAACCCCTTGACAGGTAAAACATCTCATTTGTGTATTTAGCATTTTTTCTAGGAGTTTGGCTTTAAAAGTCCAGGCAACATGCAAGGAACAAAAACATTTTGTGAGCAAGACAAATCAGCATCAACATAAGCCCATTCCTTGTAATCTTGATGAGATACTATACAAATACTTTGGCTTGATTAACATTTATAACTGTACCCGAAGTTGTCAGCACGGTGAATCAGATCCACATCGCCATGTCTTTCAAGACATCCCATTAAGGATTCATTCTAAAAAAACATCTTTATTAGTTGTTTACACAGAATACACAATGTCCTAATCCTTTTATATTCTCACAGACGTTCACCTGCAATATCTGGCCAACACGCAAGAATGGTACTTTGGTTTTGAAAAGCACTCTGAGTAGTGTGAAACACGTCGACCTCTGCTTCAATTTTGGAGGGAGTGCTGCCATTCCAGATTTTTCCTTTACCAACGGTACTTTGTTAATTTACTGTGTCTAACAGGAAGCAGAATTTACAGGCAATGGGATTTAGGGCACATACATACAAAGTGTGCTGGGCGCAGGTTGCTAAAACCAGCTGCATGAAAAACAGAAGTCACCACAGACATCATTGATCTCCACAGGAACAAGATTTGTCTCTACACATTGACAGAATGCTGACTGCAGGGGTCTATGTTGTGCCCAAAAAGCATGGAGTCCTGACAGACCATTGGACATTGGAGGGAAGCCACAGCTTTAGCTGCAAACAGTAGTGCACCAGGGTTGTGACATGGATCTCATCTTCTCTTGGCACATAAAATTGGAAGGATGATTGGGGAGTTTCATAATGAAGAACTTTATGTAGTAAGAAGGGAGACCACCAAAAAAGACCTTACCAGAACTGGGGATTCACACTGAGCTGCAAAAAGGTGAATATCCCCTTGTAACAGGAAAAAATGATCCACCGCTCCTCCACCGCCCCTGCCATTGAAAACAATGGGCAGAGCTTCCAAAGCGGCATTTTTAACCCCTTGTGGGGGGTTAAAAGCACTGTGCTCCCGCCTGCATAGCGCCTTTATAACAGCGGAAAATCGCTTTACTGATACCACCTGCCCGAGTGTGAAAGCCTAAATGCCTATGTGCACATGAACACATAGGCCAATGCAGAGGCGCGTTTACAGGCTGGAAAAAAAAAAATCTCAAACACCTGTAAAAGCATCGTATTTTTAAGCCCATGTGCATCAGCCCTTACTCTCTAAATCACTGGTGTCCAATCTGCGGCCATTTGGTATATGTGTGGCCCTATGACCTTAGTAGTTTGTAGTGGTTACATGGATTAGAGAAATAGCATTAATCTCCACTAGCCTTGTGTAACATGTTCCTAGTTTCATATAGTCTTCTGCAACATATCCCCAGCCACATGCCCTGACCCCATTTCCACTATTAGGTCTGCAGATTCTGACCGTTCTCTCAAGTATTACATATATTGAACTTTATGTGTGGCCCTTTGGTGATGTCAAGGGCCACATTTGAGGCCCCCTTTAGCTCAGAAGTGGACAACCACTGCTCCAAATAATACATAGCAACACGTTAAAAATGGAGTTTAGATCTACAGCCCTCTTGCTTACAAAATAGTTAAGATAACGTTTTAGCCCCAAAATACTTATTAAATTCTTATTGCATGCTTTCTTAGACCTGTTCTTGTCCTCGCACAGAAATTGGCAGACATGGAAGTGGAAAGGAAGCACTAGCCAGCCATATGCAGATTAAACCCTGCTCCTCTCCAATTTATCTACTGAAGCTTAGCTTTACCTGGTTTAATGGCCAAGGCCTGCCAACTGAAACTCCACTGTTTACTAGAGTTTTTCAGTGGCCACCAAGGGCACTTACAAAAGACCTTGCCCCCGCACTTCCATGCTCTATTCGGCTACGAATATTGTATATTTATTTGGATAGTCCTTTATGAACCAAACCACAAATAACCACACTCCTACAATGCAGCTTGTCATTTACAGACCACTCCAAATATATGTTCATTTGGGTATGCTAAAGGAGAAATAGGGACAAAGCTCTTTTGGCCCTACTTCTCCTGTGGGTCTCTCAGCCGGTCCACACTCTGGAGGGTTCCCAACTTTAATGTTGGGATCCACCTAGATGCCTGGACCAGCAGCTGGCACAGCCTCTCAGTGAGCCGCTGAGAGCCTGAGCCAGCTGCTCCCTCCCCTCCCCAGTGCTCAGATTAGCACTGGAGGGGCAGAGCAGAGAGCCGGTGAATGATAGCCACTAGCTCTTTGCTCAGTGAAGACTGAGAACTGAGGAATAGGCGGTCTTTGATCACTCAGTTCTCAGTGTAGGCGGCAGGGAATAGATGCAGCATTGAATTGATGCTGCATCCACCTAGGTGAGTATAAATGTCTGTTTTTTTTAAACCTGAACGTCTCTTTGCAAAAGGAGTATACAACTTACAAAGAGCGTAAAAGCAACAGGACAACGTATAGAAACTTTGCTTAGCTTTTTCACCATTACATTTTCTTCATTGTAGACCTTTTTGCAAAAGTTTAATATAATGGAATATACAAAAATAAGACTTCAGCATAAGTATTTACCTCTTACAGCCTCTTCCAAAATGGATCACAACAAAGCTTAGCATCCGCCAAAGGTAGAAGAGGGAGTACACCTTTCCTCCAAATAAAACTTGTAGGGCTCGTTTACACTTGCTTCGGCTTCAACGCTCATTGAAGAGGAAGTAAACCCAGATTGGATTTACTTCCTCAATATAACCCTGTAAAGTAGAAGCATAATGGGCTACTAAGCATCGCATAGTAGCCCATTATGTGCCACTTACCTGCAAACGAAGCCTGCGATGTCCAGTGATGTCCCCACTCCAGGCCACGTCCATCTTCTGCCGCTCTTCCTTCTGGGGCCGCGACTCCGGCTCTATGACATGCGTGCGGGAGCCGCCAGTCACGGCACAGGGTCAGTGGAGAAACGGCACAGAGGCCACTTCTTCACTGCGCATGTGCCAATATGACGTTGGCACATGCAAAACACTGCATATCTCCTGAACCGTACAGGTTTGGGAGATATGCAGGGCACCTACAGTTAAGCCTTATTATAGGCTTACCTGTAGGTTAAAGTGGTTGTCACAGGTTGATAACCACTTTAAAGCTCATAAAGCTTCAACAAGCTTTTATGATGTGTTTTTGAGGCTTCAGCGGTGCTTCTAAGAGGCTTCACTGATACACTTTTGAAGCCTTGTTGAAGCTTGGTAAACGCCTTGTGTGTTTGTTGATATCTCACACCTGCAATTTCTCCAAAACAAAGCGAAGCTAAAGCTGAATTACAGCCTCTGACAAGTCGCAGGTTCTTCAAGCGAGCTTCAAACGGTCTTTGTCATAGACTTCTATGGAGGCGTTGGAGAGGCTTTGAAGCCTGGCTAAAGCTACGCGGGGTATAATTTGACGCAAAGCTGAAGCGCAGCCAAGCCAACGCAAGGTGTAAACAGGGCTGTAAGCCAACTATTTTATTTAGTGACAGGAGCTTTGACTGGCGTTAAGGGAGTTTTAACAACGCCTGTCTGACGCCCTGTTTTGAAGGAAGTGTAAACGAACCCGTAAAGAACACATATCATTGAGGTTCAGGCCTCTCAAAAAAAAAAAAAGCACAAACACGCACGCCTACTAATATGAAAGAAGAATATGCTAAAACCAAGAAAGAAAAAAAAAACCTTAAGCAACTCTGGCTCATGGGAGTATATGGGGGTATATGTTGGCTCATGGGAGTATATGGGGGTATATGTTGGCTCATGGGAGTATATGGAGGTATATGTTGGCTCATGGGAGTATATGGGGGTATATGTTGGCTCATGGGAGTATATGGGGGTATATGTTGGCTCATGGGAGTATATGGGGGTATATGAGGGTACTCGGTTGTATATG
>BLSH010423112.1:188771-230907 GCA_018402905.1 Glandirana rugosa | reverse complement strand
GTATATGTTGGCTCATGGGAGTATATGGAGGTATATGTTGGCTCATGGGAGTATATGGAGGTATATGTTGGCTCATGGGAGTATATGGAGGTATATGTTGGCTCATGGGAGTATATGGGGGTATATGTTGGCTCATGGGAGTATATGGGGGTATATGTTGGCTCATGGGAGTATATGGAGGTATATGTTGGCTCATGGGAGTATATGGAGGTATATGTTGGCTCATGGGAGTATATGGAGGTATATGTTGGCTCATGGGAGTATATGGGGGTATATGTTGGCTCATGGGAGTATATGGAGGTATATGTTGGCTCATGGGAGTATATGGAGGTATATGTTGGCTCATGGGAGTATATGGGGGTATATGTTGGCTCATGGGAGTATATGGAGGTATATGTTGGCTCATGGGAGTATATGTTGGTTAATGGGAGTATATGGGGGTATATGTTGGCTCATGGGGGTATATGTTGGCTCGTGGGAGTATATGGGGGTATATGTTGGCTCATGGGAGTATATGGGGGTATATGTGAGCATACTCTTGCCAACATTATGTATGGAACCACCAACATTAAGCACTTCTCAAGCTATTTTTTTTTTTTGCTGAGTTTAGGAGAGGACCAGTATCATCAATTCTGTGAAAATGTTTAATGCTAGCTGAGATGAACCAAAGACAAAACATATGAACAATTATTATTTATTCAGGGCACCTGAATGTCCTGCATACCCATTTTGGGAGGTAAACAGAATTTTCACCACAAGCATTCCACTTTTCTTGTTTATCTTATATGCGGTTCAGTGTTCAACCTCTTAACATCTTTTCTGATTAAACATGAGCCATGCAATAAACAGGACTAGAAAAACAGATCGAATGTGAAAGAAGGCATGAAATTTAGGGAGCGCTCTCTTTAGTATTCTTCAAATTACTTACAAAAACACAAAGCAAACCAGCAAGGACAGAGATACGGAGGCTATGACTGCAGACCTGCCTTGAAACCCTATATCATTTTCAATTCAAAGCGGAGTTCCACACAGTTAAAAGTCAGCAGCTACAAAAAGTGTAGCTGCTGACTTAATAATCGGACACTCATCTGTCCCATGGTCCAGCGATGTGGTCGCCCGAGGGCTCGCTGTTCTCCCCCTCCCCGCGGCAGTGCCAGCATCACAAGTGTGGGCACCCGGCTTTGACTTCAAAGCTGGGTGTGCACTGCGCATGCGCGAATCACGCTGCGCCTTGTGAATAGCCGGTGTATCTTCTGGGACCTGTGACCCATCCTAGAAGATTGCAGAGAGGGTGGGGGAGGAGGTGAACTCAGAGGCGCTAGGAGAGGAAGTGTGAAAACAGGGTCCCCAGTCCCCCCCAAAAAAATGACATGCCAATTGTGGCATGTCAGGGGGTCATCTTCCTTTAAAGCATAAGTTCTTTTGTTAAAAAATAAATGCACATCTTTTTCTGGACATAAACTAGTAGATTTTCGTTTTTCAAACAAACATTCTTATGAACGTTTTCATCAGTACATTTGATGACACGACAAATGTAATCCAAAAGTACTTATAAAATAGTTTGCTTTTAAACAATTGATTTAGAAATGAATGGGCTTTCCCCAAATGCAATCCACATTCAGGCTTGGTTCACACTGCTGCGCTGTCCGATATCGCATGTGATTCACATCACACCGCTGTGCAAATCACATACGATGTCTGTACAGATTGTATGGCTGAATTCGCATCGCATTCGGACCAAAGTCATGCAGGACTGTTGGAAATTCATTCATTCGAGAAAACGATTCCATCCTGCTACTTTGAATTTTCTCGTCACTGCAATTGAAAACAAATGCTGGACCCCACTAACGATTAGGAAATCAAATGAGCATTCTTAAAATGAGCAAACAAAATTCTACTAGTGTATGGCCAGCTTTAGTATTACATTACACAATTGCTAGTAGCATGGTCTGGCCAACACAGTTGCTCCCCAATCCCCCAAATTATGACTGAATTTGAGGACTGCCATAAACGAAGCACCTTAAGACTTTAAGAACAGATCTCAGTTCCCCACGTCATCCTGGAAACATAGAAGAGTTATGGCAGCAGAAAAAAAAAAAAAGAAGACCATTGAATCTGGATATCTATCCATCTATATCTCACTACCTCAACTACTCTCTTGCTAAAAGAATACCTCCTAAGAACAGTCTTGAACTGTCCATGAGTTCTTGACCTTAAAGCAGAACTTCACCCAAAAAGGGGATGTTCTGCTTTCCCACCTCTTTCCCCACTTTTGTACACTTTTTTTTTTTTTTTGGGGGGGGGCGACCTAGGTTTGATGGGTAATCACTCCCACTTCCTAGGTGAAGTTCTGCCTCCCTCTCTTTGCCTGCAACCATTCATAAAGTGCAGCGCAGTTTGCCTATGCACAGCGGGAAGCTAGCTGTGACTCCTAACAATATTTGCAGTTGCTGACTTAATTTATTTGGGGGGACTGAAGATCCTCTTTAACCACTTCAGCCCGGGAAGAATTTACCCCTTAATAACCAGAGCACTTTGAGATTCGGCACTGCGTCACTTTAACTGACAATTGCGCGGCCGTGAGACGTTGTACCCAAACAAAATTGACGTCCTTTTTCCCCCACAAATAGAGCTTTCTTTTGGTGGTATTTGATCACCTCTGCGTCACTTCTGATCACCGCTATAAACCAAAAAAGAGCGACAATTTTGAAAAAAATTATATATATATTTTTTTTACTTTTTGCTATAATAAATGTCCAATAAATAAATAAACACAAAAACACAAAATGTATTCTTCTACATATTTGTGGTAAAAAAAAAAAAAAAAAATCGTCATTTATTGATTTATTGAAAAGTTGCCGCATTTACAAACCATGAGAATTCATTTATGGTGTTTTACCACTTTTTATTTTTTTTACTGGTAATGGTGGCGACCTGCAATTTTTATCGGGACTGCAATATTGCGGAGGACAGATCGGACATTTTTGACACTTTTTTGGGAGCATTGACATTTATACAGCGATCAGAGCTTAAAAAAAAAAAAAAAAAAAACACTGATTACTGTGTAAATGTCATTGACAGGAAGGGGGTTAAGCTGCAGGGGGGCAATCAAGGGGTTAGGTGTGTTCCCTATGTGTGTTCTAACTGTGTGGGGGCTGGGCTGGCAGGGGCATGACAGATCTAACTGATGATGATGACAGGAATTCGTAGATCACGGTCATGCTGCCTGACATAGCGGGGAACCGCCGTGTTTACATCGGCGGTTCCCCACTTTTCTCCTGTACCAGGCGATATTGAGTCCGCCCAACCAGTGGGCACACTCAGGGAGCATGCGGCGGGCACGAAAGGGCGCCGGCAGCGCATGCTCACCCCCTAGCTGCGTGTGCGCGTATCGCTGTTTATAGACAGTGAAATGCGCTACGATGCCAACTTGCAGCAGTAAATGTACGCGAGCCGGTCAGGAACCGGTTAAAGTGGTTGTAAAGCCTTAAGGTTTTTCACCTTAATGCATTCTACGCATTAAAGTGGATGTAAAACCTGAAAAAAAAATTTAATGAAGACGTCTACCTGGTACAGTAGAGGATGTCAATTCATCTGCGCCCAGTCTTGCCATGAAGAGTTAATCCAGCTCTGAGCAATCCTCTTGTCTTTTTGTAGTAAGATAAAGTGTCGCCACATCCCCCACTGCCTTGACTGATATCTGATTTCTTTATCTCATGCAGGGCATGAGAGTGTTACGATTGCAGCTTCACATCCCTCCTCCTTTCTTCTCCAGCTCTCCCAGGATTGGCTGCTCCACACCTCAAAATGATTGGGCATGCTGAAGTCATGGGGTGCTTTTCCTGAGTTTTGACTGTTACTCAAAACTTGTGACATCATGACTCCGCCCACAGAGCTCCGGAAAAGAGACCCACCCACTGATTCCAGAGTTTTGCAGGGTTCCTACTGCTAAAGGGGGTGACATTTGCAAGGAAGGGATACATGCGGGAGGCTTGCATGTATATATACACATATTAATACTGTGCCATTCGTTTATACTCGGTGAGTTTACATCCACTTTAAAGGTGAAAAACCCTCTGTGCCGCAGCTCCGCCCCAGACACCCCCTTTTTCTTACCCAAGCCCAATCCCATCCAGAGATGTACATGAGTGCAGTGGCTCCCTCCGCTGTCGCTCTCCTCATTGGACAGATTGATAGCAGCAGGGGCCATTGGCTCCCACTGCTGTCAATCAAAAGCTGTGACAGGGGAGCAGAGGGGAGGCCGAGTGCCGCTGTCTGTGTCAATGGACGCAGCAGTGGGACTCGGGAGTGAGCCCGCATGGGTGCCCCTATAGAAAGCATCTTTCTGTGGGGGGCACCCAATGAAGAGGAAGGTCCTGGAGCGCCAGCGAGGAACCCCAGAAGAAGAGGATCAGGCTGCTTGGTGCAAAACCACTGCATAGAGCAGGTAAGTATAGGCATGTTTATTTAAAAATAAATAAATAAATAAAAAAACGAACTTTCACTTTAACTTCTCTTTTTGACTTCCAAGCACAGGGATGTAGACAGTGGAAGCAGGGTCCAGGAAGTACACTTTCACTGCATTTTCTTTTTTTATTCTTGTAGGTAAAGGAGGAATGACCTTTAAAAGTGCCAGCTGGGGCACTGTATGAAGTGCATATATTTCACTTGTTTTTATATATATATGCTCTTTGATTGTTGCTTTTCCTCATTTGCACCAGCTGCAAGACACAGGAGGTCCACGTCTATAAAAACGTATGCATCCTAAACACACAGAGGGCACAAGATTAAATATTAATGCCTTCATCCATGATTTATCCATTGCAACCGTGTTTCCTTTCCATAATCGGATATATTTATTTTCGTACACAGCAGAGATGCCAGTCACATAGAGACGTTAAAAGTCCACAAAACTGAATTCTAACCTGGAACATTTCAGCAATAGTTTATTAAAACTGAGCTTGTAGATGTACATTCAGAGAACATAGTACATGTTTGATCAGCAATAATAAAACCAGACCTGTCCACTAGTAAAAACTGGATAGCAATATGCACAAGCATTGAGGATGATGGTCAAGCAAAAGGTTCAAGTTGTTGTTTGAGCATTGGAAGAAGGAAAAAGTGTGACCTAACCAAGCTCATCAATGTAATGGTTGCTGGTGCCAAATGTTTATAGAATCTCCTGGGATTACTACATAAGCTTTTTATTAAGAAATCACAGACAATGGTACAGAAAAATATACAACCACTAAAGCACAGTCCAAACTTGACAAAGTCCATAACGGTCTAACTCAGGGCTTGACAAATTTGCCTTGAATCTAGGAGCCGGCTGAAAAAGTTAGGAGCCAGTTTTTTATAGCGTAGTGTGGGGTTGTCAGCGCCCCCCGGAGTAAGACAAGTAATTTGCGCCCCCCTAACCCTAACTTACTCACAGCAGAGCAGCCAGTCAATAACTCCACCATTACATCAGGGTTATGGGCTGGCCAGAAAGAGTGACACTAAAAAATCTGTTATGGGGAAACTCCTTATTATGCCGAATGCATTGTGACTGCGGCATGTAAAACGCCCTCATCTCCTGCCTAATGGAGCTTAAGGGTGGCAAAAACATGCCTCTACTGCACATTATTACCACCCAACTTGCACATCTAAACAAAGCCTTAGTGACATTGTAAAAAAAATACAAAAAAAAGTGAAAAGTATTCCAGCGCTGCTGATCTTCTGCTGCCTCTTTGCAGCCACTTCCTGCCTACATGTGTGTCCCCCACAGTGACTTTTCATTGCTCTGGTGGGTTTCCGGTCACCATGAAATACTGGAACCCAGCTGCACATAGAGTGGTAATTGTTGATGGTACACAGGGCTTTATAACAATTTTGTTGCTTAGAATAAAGGTCACGTTTCTCGCGGTGTGACATCATCTTTCATATTGTACAAAAAAATAATGGGCTAACTTTACTGTTTAGTTTTTTTTTATTCATTAAAAGTGTATTTTTTTCCAAAAAATTGCGCTTGAAAGACCGCTGCGCAAATACCATGTGACATAAAATATTGCAGCAACCGCCATTTTATTCTCTAGGGTCTCTGCTAAAAAATAATATATAATGTTTGGGGGTTCCAAGTCATTTTCTAGCAGAAAACACTGAATATTTAATTGTAAGCCACTAATGTGAGAGAGGTTTTAGTCTTTAAATGGTTAAACTTTCCTGATAACAGCCCGGGAGATAATTGCTTTGAAATTAGAAGATACATTGTTGTTCCTTTATTCTTGTAACTCTCAACAACTAGAAGAAGATACATTGTTTGTTACTTTTCTTCATTCTAAGTAGAAACAAATATCCCGGGAAGCCGGGCAAATGTAACAGCTGTTCGATTAAGCAGAGAAGGCTCTCGGCTCTCGCTGAATCTGACAGCTGTTTTAACATAGGGAGAGAAGGAACGGCTGACACTCGCCAGGACGCGATTTCTGGTCGCCATGGCGACCTGGCGCCTGGGGTTTGTCGAGGCCTGGTCTAACTAGCCACTACTAACTACTACAACTTTGGTGGGCAGGAGGGCACTGAAGAACACGCAACACATCAAACCATGCAGACAATGGGCTAGAATAGAAGACCATACCTGTCAGTTAAAAACAAAGGAAAAAAAAGGGAGGAAACATTGGGAATGAGATTGCTAAAACTGTATGGCCAAATATTAGCCAATTGTTGCCTTGTCTGGATAACTTAGTAGGGTCAGAATTTATATTACACAGTATGAATCCATGGGGATGAGTGGAATGGGTTGGTTATATGAATAAGTGGTGGGTCTTTCCACCATCGAGTCAGTAATAATAGAAACCACACAGAGCTTTCCCAGCACTTTGTTATGTCTAATTAGGTCATGTCAATGAAGTGAACAATAGGTCAACTATGCTCAAGGGGGAATGCCGGTCAGGCAGGTTAAAAAATTCTGCTGCCCTTTACCCTATGGGATAATCAATGCAGGCCGCCTCAGCCTGCAAAGCTCAGCTTCTCCCCACCACAACGCACATGAATTAACACAAGCATAGTTATGGTCAACTGTCATAGGTGCCAGAGATGGCCAGATTGTTGGGGCTACCTTTGTTATACATCTGTCGGTACCTTTAAAGCAGGGGTAGGCAACCTTAAAGAGGTAGAGATCTACCTGAACAACATGGGAGAAGTCAAAGATCACCAAGCACAGTTTCACCTCCTCAAACCTGATTTAAACCTTAGTTGCATTCGGCAGCGGCACCCTTAGAACTCGTTCACACAAAGTTGCGGGGAGGGGGTGGTGGTAAAACCATGTGGTTGAGTTGTGGTTTTAAAGTTTTTAGTTTTACTGCCCCCATTCCCTACCTCCTTTAGTGTACACATGTTGTAGCAGGAATTAAGCCCCCTGTTGCTTTTTGTGGGCGCTACCACCTGCCAATCGCAACCCATTCAAGTAAATGGGGCCCCTCTGCAAGCGTGCCGCAACTGCAAGCTTCTGCGGTGTCCAAGGGGTAAAAGCAGGTGGGGAGAAAGCAACACAATGTTGCTATTATGCCAGGTGTATTGCTTCACACTGACCTAAAGAACTCTTCTTTCCTGCTGCTGGCACCACTCTGGAGACCATTAGCTGTGATAAGAGGTGGAGTGCAGTTGGTGTCACTCTGCATGGGACAGGAGCCAGCACTACAGAGGAGGCATCGGCTTAAGTGGCTCTTGCTCCCTATTACAGCTCAAAAGGGAGAAGAGGGTGGTTGGGACTTTTATATAGGCATCAAGGAGGCAACAAAATATATAAAAAGCTTTATTACAGATAAAAAAACATGAAAATGTCCGAACAGTTTGATAAGAAAATGTATGCGGACTAATCAGAGAGTGCGACAAAATTGAGACAGCAATAGGGCCACAGAGGTTCATGTAGACACCCCAGATACAACGATTACAGATCTAACTTTACAAGTAGTCCCTCTGCATTGCACTCTGATGCTCTGGAATGGTGGGTCAGCAAGCCCAGACCGCGATCTACCAGTCACCTGTCCGCTATCTACTGATAGATCACGATCTACAGGTTGCTGACCCCTGCCTTAAAGAGACACCCACTTTGCCCTTTCAGAGTTTCTTGTTATCCATCCCCTGTCCCACTTATAATCACCGTCGATGTGATCATCAAACACATGACTCCTCTATTGAAGCCAGGATTCAATCCCTATGTAAGCTCTATGTCAGATGGTATCAGAGCTTACACAGGGTTGACGTCCCCTTTGGGTGACAGGGTTCTGACCTAGTGATCAGGCGCTCAAGCTCAAGTGCTTTATGCTTGAGGGGGGGGGGGGGGGTCACATGCCTCTAATACCCTGAAGCTCCAGGTATTTGAATATGCACAGGGAAAGTGGAGGAGGAGGTTAGTACAGTGTGTGTAAGGGGATGGGCACGCAAGAGATTCTGTCGCTTTTCAACTAAAGAGTGGTTTCATTACTGTAGGGCCATTATGACTGTCCTTCCAAACAACTTGTTAAAAGTGAAATGGCCATGAACAAAACAAAATAAAAAAAATTCTGAGGTGGTGGTGAGTATCTGCTATATGACAAAAAAATGAACCCCATTCTAATTATTAGTAAAGACCGCAACAAATGTTTCCAATTTGACTATACTTCCACTGTAAGGCTCGGTTCACACTGCCGTGACTTTGTATCCGACTTGTGAGAGCCCAAGGCGCGTGACATGTGAAATTCTAGATTAGTCAATGAAAGCTGTATTTATTAGCACTACTGGGGTCGCTTTGACTTCAGAAAAGTTTCCTGTACTACTTCTATTCAACGTCTATCCTATACTTCTATCAAAGTAGTACTCAAGTCGCCAGGATGTAGTCCGGTAAAGTCGCACCGCAAGTCACGGCCACGTGAACCGAGTCCAAGCTATGCAAAGAAGAAACACAAGTCCCTATACACAACCAGATCTGAAGAACATGACACCTCGAGTAACCAGATGCCCTTTTCATTTTTCCAGCGCAATATAGGAGAGAGTAAGGGGAAAACCTTAAAGTGGTTGTAAACATCTAAAATTAACAAAACATATCCTTCCATAGTGTGTGATTTCCTTGATCCAATGCACCTTGTGTGATTTTTGCCTGTGCTCTCATTCGTCGGCTATAAGCATGCGTCACTTCTGGCAGGCTATGCCAAAACCAATGAATCCTGGGAGATAGCCCCACCCTCTCCAGCACATAGCAAGTAATTAGCAGCCTCAGCTGTGCATGTTTCTCTATAAGACTGTAAAAGGTGTGTCTCTTTTCCCGCCACTCAGATCTCAGATTACACTTGGCTCTCTCTGCTGTGCAGTGTGTGACACCTTACCCTGTCCTGACTTTTGAAATTCAGAAGCGCTGTGTAAAATCTGTACTTTTGCTGTAGAGTTGAGTGTGCAGCTAATAAACAGGTACAACTTATGTAGGATGATTTGCTTCATCTCTGTATATCCCCTGAGGCTAGTCATTCACTAGGAAAATACAAGAGTTTACAACCACTTCAAATGCTGGTTGAGGCCTTTGATACAATTCTGCAAAACAGCAGTTAATCTACTGCTGAATCTCACACAGCTGTGTAAAAGGCCAGAGAAATGACAACTCATCATATTTACCAGATCTGTCTATCAGGAGAGGAGCACGTAAAACATGTAGTCATTTTTTTATGTTAGACCAATAAAACATGGAAGTTATGAAAAAGCTGAGTATACTTTTGCACTCTTTGACAAGCACAAAGTAGTACATTTCTAAAAACTAAATAAGTAAGATGTGATAAAGATATATGCAGGATTAGAAACTGGACTGCAGTAATGATTGCATATTTCAGCTACAAAAACAAAAAAGACATAAGAACTCAATGTACAGAAGAGGTTTTTGAGGTATGGCTAGTAAGTACTGAAAACAGGGGCCTTTATACAGATGGCAATTTTCAGGGACTAAGGTCCCTGGCATTTTAGGACAGTCGGTAATGCTGAAAATATATTAATACTCTGTAGACATAAAATAGCATGTGGGAGGGTGGTATGTGCAGCCTAAAGCCTAGTGGTACTATAGCTTCTTCAAGCAGACCAAATAGTTCCAGTAAGAAATGTACTATAAAGTGGGAGTAAACTCCCATGCATCATTTTTACCTATAGGTAACCTATAATAAAGGCTTAGCTATAGGTAGTGTAAATATCTCCTAAGCACGAGATATTGAGGCTGGGTTCACAGGGTTCACACTGGAACCCGCAGTGGCTCCCAGCAGGAGTCCAGTGTGTGCTAATTCACAGTTTCTGGTCCAATTTCACCCGAATTTGGACCTGAAGCAGTCCGAAAAGACACACAGCATCTTTGTGCAAACCACACCGGACCTGCTGCCGGTAACAATCTCCTGTTATGCGAATTGGAAATCCGCATTCAATTCGCATAGGTGTGAGCCCAGCCTTACTGTACATGCAGCCAGTGACATCACCAGCGAACGCGCTCTGAAGGAACGGCCACCCGGGACGTTCCTTCAGAGTCCTGTGCTGTAAACGGCAGGAGTGACGTCAATGCGGCTCCAGCTACTCACACAGCCAAAGTCTGCGGACTCGGAAAGAAGACCGGGGGAAGAAAGAAGCGCCTTCAGCGGTGACAGAGTGTCGCTGGAGAGGCTTCATCCTAAAGGCAAGTTTTGCATAGTGTGTTAGTATGTGATGCATACAACCACATTATGACATTGCCTTGTAAGTTGCAAAAAAAAAAACACAATACTTTACTACCACTTTAAGCTTTGTGAATTGAACCTAAGGTACTTCTGTATTTCTATATCTGAAGAAATAGAAATACACTGTTGATACACCCTTTGCACAGCATATCACAACACACACTCCCTGTTGTCATCTACACTATACATTGGAGTGCATTCTTTGCCCCTTACTGCAATTATAATCTCCCAACATACTGATCTGCTGCCATCCCAAAGAAAAACCTGATGGCTTCAGGTATGAGGTGCATGCATCACTTCCCACAATTCCCCAAAATCAGTGATTGAGCACTGACGTTAGTGGTAACTTTAAAATCTGCTGCTTTAAAATGCACTTTTTTCCAAAATCATGCAGACAAAAGCTGACCACACACTGCTCAAACTATGGCTGATTCCTGCCAAACTGTCCAAAATTAGATATATATATATACACACACATACATACATATATGTGTGTGTATATGTATATATACACATATATACATATACACACACAAGCCAGGTGGAAAATTGTCAGCTGAACAAAGTCTGCATTCATTCACAATAGCGGACATGAGAGATTCCTTCATCAAATCTATTTAGGGTGGGCGGAGGAGTTTATTACATTTCTCTTGTTCAGGCTAGCCATAGCATATAAAAAACTAGAAAAAAAAAACACCCATGCTATGCAAGATACATTTATAATGGCCTAATTAGTGCTACCTGAACAGCTGCTGCCACAAGATGCCTCAACAACTTTATAAATGAACAATATAGTACAGTGGTCTCCAAATTGTGGCCCTAATGACATAATTCCCCAACTGACACCAATGATGGTGCATTATTCCTCCCAGTGATAGGGCACTATTTCTCCCACTCATAACAATGATGGGGCACTATTCCTCCCATGGATACCAATGATGGGGTAGTATTCTTCCTGGTAATACCAATAACGGTGCACTATTCCTCCTCCTACTGATCACAGGCACTATACAACTGAGCACCACACCTGAAGCATGGTTTACTCTCACTGATGGGCCTGGGGCATTTTCTACTCCCACTGGTCTCAATCGAGCCCCCCTAAAGTGTGAATGACAGTAAACTGACCCAAACTATGCCACTCAAGCAAACTCAAGTATAATGCAAAATAGGGCTATAAATCCACCTTCTCCTGAAGTTGACCACTATTGGCAATGAAATGCATGCAGGGGAGGGGGGCTTGTGGTCATGTAATTTCCACTCTTTGGAGAGTGCGGGATGTGCGTTGTATTGGCTTTTATAACACATATGGCCCCACAAAAGAATATACTTAAAACCCAGTGTACCTGCTGGACACATTGGGGTTGATTTACTGGCGAGTGCAAAATATGATGCAGCTGTGCAGGGTATCCAATCAGCTTCTAGCTTTAGCTTGTTCAATTAAGCTTGGACAAAAAAAACCTTGAAGCGGAATCGTTTCTCTGCAGAGCTGCACCAGATTTTGCACTCTCTGGTTTTAGTAAATCAACTTCATTGAGTAATGCCTGTGTTACACTATCTTCATGTGAGTGCAGATCTTAATTTTTTTTGTACATTGTCCTGTATTAATACTGCACTGAGCGTGGTGCACTTCTCTTTCTTATCCATTTTTATATCCATTGAAGTATTCTTAAGAAGCTGCCATCCATTGACGTCTCCACTGAACAAATTGATACGCTGTGTTTTAAATGTTTTTTTTATTGATTTTCTAATCACTACTATGCTTAGACAGTGGTGCCCTCTCTTCCCCTCCCCGTTTTCAGTTTGTACATATCAGCTTTTATATCTTTCATTTAATAAATAGAATTTCTCTATGGAAGGTTCTCTTTTTACCTGTGCCTACGATGTCCCCTTTGCTTAACATATGAGCAATTCGAGCCGCTTGGAGTACATTGGGACCATTGCAACCAGCCATCCATGGGGATTACCAGGCACATATCAGACCCTCTTGTTAGTGCAAGGAGCATTATAATTCTGGTGAGTGTGGGAGAAATTGGGGGGGGGGGGGTCATGAGGATTGAGCACTGTATCGCGGCTTGAGTATAGCACAAGAAATCATTAAATATATTCTTTGCATCATACTTGTGTATGCTTGAGTGACACAGTTTGGGTGGATAGTGCTGTACCTTCTAAATTGTTAATTTAGCTATAGCAAATACTGTACGGCATGCTTAAACAGTGATGTTACTAATATGCACATGTTGAATTTTGGTCATAAGAATCAACATCTCATCTCCATTTTTAACCACTTTTCCTGGCCACTGATGCATGACTATTGTACTTCAGTGAGCAATGATTTATTATGGTCAGATGGGTCTTTGTCAAGTAGCCCCTAACAACCCGGCTTCATCTTCTCTATTGTATGTGAGAGAAGAAGGTGGCACCCAATGAAGGCATAACTGGGCATTTGGAGAAAGGCTGGAGCTCTGTGTTTGTTCACTGACTTTGCACTGGTTAAACAGCTCCTAATTAGCAGTGCCTCCTACAAAATATCAGCAAAAAATGAAAGAACTGCATTTAGCGGCATTGCAAAAATGCTCATAAATTACACTGGGGAATGGTGAACGCAAGTAGTTAGGACAATAACATGTTTTTATTAAATCTGAATAAAATAGAATTAGTTAAAAAGAACTACTGCTTGGCAAAAAGTCCACACAAGTCATTCTAGACTTCTGCAGAGGTGAGAAAAGTCAGCATGTAAAATGTCACACATTAAAAATTTATAGAGTGAATGTGAGATCTGTCATTTTTTAAAGGTACTGAATGGGAATTAAAAATGTATAGGCTGCTTAATGACAGCATAGGGTCAACATGCAAAAGTATAATTAGAGGCATAACACCTTGAAATAAAGAAAGTTAGGAAAATAAATAAAACATCAATTACCAATCTTGAATGGATACACCCATTGTAAACAAAGACATCTTAATTTATACAACTAGAGTGAGAACTTATGAAAGATTGAAAGGTAGGCCTGGTAAGGTAGGTAGGTATGTGGCAGTTCAATTAATGAAGGGCCCTCAGAGAGTCCCTCCAAGCATGTGAAGATTGTGGAGGTAGCTGAGGAGTGCAGCTCTAGTGAACAACTATCACTTGGTATATTATATCGGCAAACGTGTTTCAGGATATTGCATCTACCTTGACAACAGATCAAATAATACCAAAGCCCTGAAAAAAGGGGAGTCAAGATCCCTGAAACACGTTTCATATGCTTTATGTTAGAGCTGCACGATTCTGGCCAAAATGAGAATCACAATTTTTTTGCTTAGAATAAAGATCACGATTCTCTCACGATTCTTGTGGCGTAATGTATTACATATACAAAAAAATTGGGCTAACAGCACTGTTTAGTTTTTTGAAAGGGTAATTTTTCCAAAAAAATTGTGTTTAAAAGTCCGCTGCGCAAACAGCGTGTGACATAAAATATTGCAACAACCGCCATCTTATTCTCTAGGGTCTCTGCTAATAGAAAATATATAATGTTTGGGGGTTCAAAGTCATTTTCTAGCACAAAATAATGGATTTTTATTTGTAAACAGCAAGTGTCAGGAAAGATTTAGTCTTTAAATGGTTAAACCAAAAATCTATACAAGGGGAGTTCACTCAGAGTTCATGCCTTTGAAGTAAATTACTTTGTATCAATGGTGACTCAGAAGTTGGCTCTCTGCCCAGACTTGGCTGTCTCCCCTGAGACTCAAGTCGCTCCGACTTGAAAAGACTTCAGGCACTTGCATTGACTTTTATTACTGTCAAGTTGCGCTGAGTCGCCCCGCAAGTCGGACCCCATTAACTGCACTGAAAATTGCGGTAATGCCCAATGGAGATCGCAGGAGGGGTAGATCGAGATTGCGATTTTAATATGATTAATCGTGCAGCTCTACTTTATGTTATACACCAATAAACTGATCATTGTTTTCCAAACTACTTGGAGTTTTCAAGACATTCTATACATGCACTGCACTCATCTTCACTATCCACCACTATCATCACGTTTTTCAAGTGGTCTTAAGTTGAGATTTCCATTTATTCCTTGTCCTGCAGACACAACAGGAAGTGAGGGGAAGTCCACCTTTATCACCAGAACTGCAGAAAATAAAAGGTGAATCTTCACAGACTTTAGTAAAAAGCTAAAGAGAGGTTCTAACCGAGCTTTTCTTAACAAGGGTTCCTCCAGAAGTTGCTCCTTGAGCTGTGGTTGACTGACCTCCCCATGTGATAATGCCTGCAAAGTTCCAGGGCCAGAAGCATGAAAACAATGATCATTTTACCCATCTGTAGGAGTTGCATTCTTCCCTCTGACCACCAATGTCGGGGGCATTTTTCCCTACTGACCCCCAATGAATCAGTGTAGGCAGGGCTTCCTAGATACCTGAAAACTGTTTAGGGTTTCGAAAGGCTGTTTTGACCCATCCTCATGCAAATAAAAGTTGAGGCTTTGAGTTTCACTTTATGGATTTTTTTTTTCTTTTACAACAACTTTGTTCGTCTCTCTAAGAAAACGGTATATGATGCAAATATACTCATTTAACAACTGGTAGTATCTTGAAAATCCCATCTCTGCAACGCCATTGCAAAGGTTGATTGCTCATATGGGTTTAGGGGACATGGAGCTCTTCTTACCCTCTGCACTTCCAGACCTAGTTTCCTATCCATTTTCTTCCTCAAGCTCCTACAGTCTAAAGCCCCTTTCACACAGGGAAGATTCCACTACGATCAGCAGGGGATCGGTGAGCTGATACAGGCAAAGCCTGCTCTGCTCTATGGGCGTCCGAGAGCAAAAAGACTCAGCTGTCCATTTATACCCAGCTACCTCTTACCTGCTCTGCCTAAACATAAGGACACAGTGACCTATCCCGTATTTTTTTGTTTTTTGTTTTTTTTTTTTTGTTAGGAGGCCTGATCAGACCCAGAGGTAGGTGGGTGGGTACGCGTGGGTTCTGTGTTCGATTTACAGCTTAAGAACGCTGATGCCATATACAGCTCAAAAATTTCAGCGTTTGTATGGGGACATTGAATAACATGGAGCGCTGAAAAAAATGCGGCGGTAAAAAAACGTCCGTGTGTTTGAGGCCTTAAAGCTCCTATTTCCTCTGTATTAGAAGAATAAGTGCCCTGTGTCAGTGTTATATCAGAAATAGTCTTATCTATATAGAGAACATGGCACAGCTCTTTCCAGCTAATGTCAGCAGCAGTGCTCAGCCCCTCCCTCAGAAATTCTGAGCTGAGAGAGAAGAGCTGAAAAACGACAACTGATCCTAGTAAGAAGGTGTGTTATCTATACAGAGAAGTGTATGTTATAACACAGATACAAGGCAACTTATTGTTATAATACAGCACGGATGGGAACTTTTTATACAAAGTGGCTTAACAAATACTTTAAAAGGACAATCTAAATTGTCCAGTTATGTTAAGACACTTTTAGCACAATAGGTACAGACAGTATGAAGAACAATTTGTAGATATCATGACTAGGCATCAATAGTCCAGCCACAAGCCAGCATGAGGTTCTGCAGCATAGTCAATGGTTTTAAAATCCAGTATAATCTATACAATGTAGGAATGCTGCTTATAAGCCCTTCTGATATTCAACTGGGTCAAATACTCCCCCAGCTACTCCCTCCCCTCTGTTCTTTTTAACAGCTGCCTCACCTTGCTGGAAGCTTAGGAAGGAACCCTTCTGATGAGAGAAGAAGTATGGAGACCACCAACTGGCTTTTACCAACAACTAACAATTCTGAGCAGTTCTGTCTTCAATCTGCTTGCTTGTGTGGGTCAGTGATTTAGGAAGCACGAAGATTGCTAAAGAATGGGCAGCATTGGCCAACGCAGTCCCACCATATAGAAAACAATTTGCCTTACGTTTTTTCAGTTTACCAAGCCACCGATTGGTGTGTTGGTATGCACTGAAAAAAGCAAGACAGGTCTCATTTTTAAACAGCTCACTGAAATGCACTGCAACATGCTGTAGCGCATAAATTTAACTGAAATGTAAAGTTGTGATAAAGTAAAAAAGTCGCAGTAACAACGCATCACACCACCCCTACACAACACACCAGTGGGCGCATGTTATTAGGTTATAACATGATAAATAAATATCCTCATTTCCTCAGTTAACGAGAACAAGGAAAAATACTAGAACGAGCAAGTTAGTTTCCCATTTGTGTATGTAAGGAGGCACAAATTCCACCGTAGGTGCATTTAGCTTCTTGTACAGCATGGGTGCTCAACCTGTGGCCCTCCAGCTGTTGCAGAACTACACGTCCCATCATGCTTCAGCCTCTGGGAGTCATGTTTGTAACAGTCAGCCTTGCAATGCCTCATGGGACTTGTAGTTCCGCAACAGCTGGTTGAGCACCCATGTTGTACAGTATGAATAGAAGATAGGGTATAAACCTTTTCCTTACACAGACATTCAAGAGGGTAGGGGGGGGGGTGTCAGTGGTCTTTCAAAAAGACCTGGGTCTGGAATCATTTGGAGAAAATGGTTAATAGGCTGACCAGCTCAGTGAGGGCTGTACAAAAGGCAGCTTGGTATCTTATAGGAGCATCCATCCCTGTTGGGCTGTATAGTGCAAGCATCTAGTTTGACCCGTCTCCACCAGGCATTAAACGGTCTATCTTCGGTGCCTTGTAAGAACTTAGGGTTAGATACCACTGGAGAGGAATAGCTCCTTTTGGAGAAGAGCTTGGTGAAGTAAAGCGACCTTTAAGAGAATGGTAGCGTTTGACTGGTATCCAAAGCAGTGGCGATAAGGACAATAATGTGGCAAGGTGCATCACGTCAATACCCTGGACAAATGTAAAGCTTCGTAGTATAGCGTCAGGTTGAAAAGGCCAATGCCACTGCTTATTTTTGGGAGAGTAAAAGGAGCAAGTTTCATCCAGGCAACTTTGTCTCCCCAAATAAAGTTTAGTAACATGGCGCAGAGAAAGACAAAGAAGAAAAAGTATCCTGTTCGCTTTGTATTGCTTCCTCCTTTACCTCATAAATACCTCATAAGTGAGTAAAGTGCAAAAAATGCTGCTGCTTTTAAAAAAAATGTACAGAAAAAATGAAAACTAAAAACAATTAATTTTCAGCAGCTCAAACATAAGCAGTTCTATGTGCTTCAATATTGCAAACAATATCCAGTAATAAAGTGCAATATTCAATATATGAAAAATTTCCGCTTCAATAGATCGAAATCAAACACATACACGCTCGTGTGTGTGTGTGTGTGTGTGTGTGTGTGTGTGTGTGTGTGTGTGTGTGTGTGTGTGTGTGTGTATATATATATATATATACACACATACACACACACACACGTTCACCCTTGTGACCAAGTCCGTAAGCGACAAAACGCGTCAGTGGTCAGGCAAAGCGAGATGGTTGGAGACGTTATGAACGAATGTTAGACGGCAACGATCGGACACAGGTAACAGACTGCTCAGTTATCATACATCAATGACTGTTTATGATGTTATACATGTAAGCGCAATTTTAACGGATTACAGCTCAATTTTCTAAATGATACACTACGAGAGGCTCTCTTGCTATTTCTTTCTTTCTTTGAGTAACTGGCCTTGAAGGGGACACGGAGGCGACAGTTGACCTTACAGGATTGATGATGTTGATTGATTAACATACATCTGGTGAGCCTCAGTGTGTGTATATGTTTTGCACGTGGTGACACCGGTGGAAGAAGTTCCTGATTTTTAGTGGATACCAACCTGCAATCTTAACATGAGTGATGTTTTGCAATTCACTCTTTGGACTGTTTTTGAGCACTTGCACTTTTTCATATATTGAATATTGCACTTTATTACTGGACATGGTTTGCAATAACTGCTTATGTTTGCGCTACTGAAAATTAATTGTTTTTAGTTTTAATTTTTTCCATTCTTCATTTTGCACCACTTTATCTTCTGTGCTTGCTGTCACTTAGTTTCTTTTCAAAATCTTTTTTTTTGTACATGTTTGCACCATTTTTTTACCTTTGGATTAAACTATATTTTGAAAAGTGTTAAAACTATCTCAAATGTGCTAACCGAAACTAAATGATTTCCACTCTCTTGAAGAGCACTACTGTAGTACGATTCTCTGAATATACCTGTGGAGAAAGCGTGTACAGACATTTATTTTTCATGCCCACCAACTTTCCAGTACGGGGGGAGAGAGCCCGCTCCATGGAATTTGTGGTACTGCTGCTGACACATTGATTGTGCTAGGAGAGAAGTGAATGCCCAGGGTGGACCGGGTGATGCCAGGACGGGATACCTACATGGGCCCTCTCATGCTTTTTTTGACCCTCTATAATTAAAAGGGTCCAGCAATTCCAGTAAAAGTACATCTAGGCTTAAGGTGTTGCACTTGGTGGTGGATTTATACGTTTTCATTGTTGGAAGATTAGAAGTTTCTGGATGGACTTTTACTGTATTAATTTATAATCATATATATGCATTTATATGTTTCAATTTGATCAATTGAAGTGGAACTTTATCACATTTATTTTTCATAATTGTTATTGCCAAGCTTGTGAAATTTTCCTGCTTTTCGGTAAAGCAGGTGGTTGGCAGTTTAAAGGGTCAATTGCTTAATTAACTTAACCCAGTGACAATCACTCTCAGACTGTTGGCACTAAGATTGTGGTGACAGCGTGGGGTGAGGCTGACCAGTCTTTTGTCACGAGTTGGTGAGAAGGGCAGGGGTCTGACATCCTCGTTCTTCACACCGAATTATCTCATGGTGGACAGAGTCCAATGAAATGGATAAAAATTGCTGTAAACTACGTCATTTTATCCTGGGTAAGTGTTATATTCAGGACCTCATTTGGAAAAGTTATGGAAAAATGGGAAAACAAGTTAAGCAATGTGGGTAGGGAGGTTTCAGGCTGTGTAAAGCAGAACAGTAGATTGTGAGCGTACGCAGCAATCTTGTGTGCGAAAGGTGGAGGCCCGTAATAGATAGGTCTGACCTCACCTTACATAGAAATGGTTCAAGAGTCAGTATAAAAATGGCGACAGGACACAGCCCAGTAGGTTTCCACTTGCCAAAGGAAAGTAATTGGATTGGGTTTAGCTGATCTTCACTGCAGCCGTGGGGCAAAAGTACACCACCCAGCTCTATGTGAGTCAGAGTAGATTGTAAAAAATTGACAATACACCCAAAGGCTTTCCCTGCATCTGTAGACAGAAACATAAGAGGGTTGGACCTTTGATTGGACAGAATGCATCGGGTCTAAACCCTTTAGGCCTCATGCACACAGGATGTTTTTTGACTTGTACAGCAGCTGGTTTTAGCAGAAGACGTTTTTTCTACAATCAATAAACTCTCCATCATGTTATCCTATGTGTTCATGCACACATAGGCTGTTAACTGTTTTTGGCAGGGACATTTTTAAGCTGTAAAAAAACCCAAGACTAGTGGGTTTTGAGAGACGTTTTTCAGCTGTAAAAATGCTCTAATGCTCAAAACCGCTGGTCTCCAACGTTTTTGGACGTCTTAGATCAATTGAGGAAGAAAAGAGAACAAAAAAAAAAAAAAAAAAAACACGGGCCCTTCAAAAAAACAAAGGAACAAAAAAATAAAAAAATAAAAAAAAAAAAACGTGCAAAAAAACACTGGTAATATAATGCTAATAAAACTGAAAAAAATCACTGACAAGCTACTGACGTTTTTTTAACATCCTGTGTGCATGAAGCCTTAAAATGTGAAAACAAGTAACAGGAGTGGATGTGGAGCTGCTAATGAGGTAGAGTGAATATTGTGCAAAGAAAGTGCAGTAGCAAGCAAAATAACAAAGCTAATACCCTAAAAATGTGCAAATACATATGCCAATTAATGGTATCAGTAAACAATACAGTAACACCAAAAACTGTGCAAATAAACATAGTGCAGATAAACCACTGCTACCTAAAAAAAAATCCTATATAAAATGTATATATATATATATATATATATATATATATATATATATATATATATATATATATTACACACACATACACACACACACACACACACATACACACATATACACACACACAAACACTGTCTCACAAAAGTTAGTACACCCATCACATTTTTATCAATATTTTATTACATGTGACAACACTGACGAAATGACACTTTGCTACAATGTAAAGTAGTGAGTGTACAGCTTGTCTAAACAGTGTCAATTTGCGGTCCCCTCAAAATAATTCATCACACAGCCATTAATGTCTAAACTGCTGGCAAAAAAGTGAGTACACCCCTAAGTGAAAATGTCCAAATTGGGCCCAATTAGCCATTTTCCCTCCCCGGTGTCAGGTGACTCGTTAGTGTTACAAGGTCTTGGGTGTGAATGGGGAGCAGGTGTGTTAAATTTGATGTTATCGCTCTCATACTGGTCACTGGATGTTCAACATGGCACCTCATTGCAAAGAACTCTGAGTATCTAAAAAAAAAAAGAATTGTTTTTCTACATAAAGATGGCCTAGGCTATAAGAAGATTGCCAAGGCCATGAAACCGAGCTGCAGCACGGTGGCCAAGACCATACAGCGGTTTAACAGGACAAATTCCCCTCAGAACAGGTCTCGCAATGGTCGACCAAAGAAGTTGAGTGCAAACGCCTCATATCCAGAGGTTGTCTTTGGGAAAGACGTATGAGTGCTGCCAGCATTGCTGCAGATGTTGAAGGGGTGGGGGAGGGTCAGTCTGTCAGTGCTCAGACCATACGCCACACACTGCATCAAATTGGTCTGCATGGCTGTCATCCCAGAAGGAAGCCTCTTCTAAAAAGATGATGCACAAGAAAGCCCGCAAACAGTTTGCTGAAGACAAGCAGACTAAGGACATGGATTACTGGAACCATGTCCTGTGGTCTGATGAGACCATGATAAACTTATTTGGTTCAGATGGTGTCAAGAGTGTGTGGCGGCAACAAGGGGAGGAGTACAAAGCCAAGTGTGTCTTGCCTACAGTCAAGCATGGTGGTGGAAGGGTCATGGTCTGGGGCTGCACAAGTGCTGCCGACACTGGGGAGTTACAGTTCATTGAGCGAACCATGAATGCAAACATGCAATGTGACATACTGAAGCAGAGCATGATCCCCTCCCTTCAGAGACTGGGACGCAGGGCAGTATTCCAACATGATAACGACGCCAAACACACCTCCAAGATGAACACTGCCTTGCTAAAGAAGCTGAGGGTAAAGGTGATGGACTGGCCAAGCATGTCTCCAGACCTAAACCCTACTGAGCATCTATCTGTGGGGCATACTCAAATGGAAGGTGGAGGAGTGCAAGGTCTCTAACATCCACCAGCTCCAGGATGTCATCATGGAGGAGTGAAAGAGGACTCCAGTGGCAACCTGTGAAGCACTGGTGAACTCCATGCCCAAGAGGGTTAAGGCAGTGCTGGAAAATAATGGTGGTCATACAAAATATTGGCACTTTGGGCCCAATTTGGACTTTTTCACTTAGACCCCTTTCACACTTGTGCGAGTTGTCCTGCGATTTGGGACTGCAAAGTCGCATGACAAGTCGTTCCCCATTATGTCCAATGAGTACCATTCATATCTGTACGACTTTCAAGTCGTGCCAACTTCAAAGTAGTCCCTGCATTACTTTGGTCCAACTTTGATGCAATTTGAAGTTCATAGACTTCAATGTTAAACCCTGAAAGTCTCATGCAAATCGCACCTGAATAAGATAGATGCGATTTCTGTACTACTTCTGTACGACTTTTTAATATGTTTTCATTGAGCAAAAGTTGCAACAAAGTCAGACCAAAGTCAACTGATCCGAAATTGCGGTAAAATCGCGTTGCACAAGTGTGAAAGGGGCCTTAGGTGTGTACTCACTTTTGTTGCCAGTGGTTTAGACATTAATGGCTGTGTGTTGAGTTATTTTGAGGGGACAGCAAATTTACACTGTTATACAAGCTGTACACTCACTACTTTACATTGTAGCAAAGTGTAATTTCTTCAGTGTTGTCATATGAAAAGATATAATGCATCTATGTCCTAAACTTACACCTGTACTAACCAGTTAAACTGCTCTCTTAAGACCCTTAGTCTTCAACTGTCGAATACAAGAGTATAAGGCATTAGGTCAGAATGATGTCATTCACATGGTCTAGCTGCATCTCGTGGCTGTCGACAGGCGAACCTCCTAGAAAAAGGGGGAAGAGGAAACCAACTGCGAAGGATCACGCAATCTCCCCAAGATTGCCCTGATGGAGGCAGAGCCAATCAAATTTGTGCAGTACACCACACGATATAATAAAGGATCTGTATATCACATTCAATTGCAATGACGTCTAAGGTTGTATAACCAAGGATGAAATTTAGGCAGCCAATAGGGTCCGGAGCTACATAAATTTGTAAATGAGCCCCAGATCGCTGGTCATCCAGCTTCATGGCAATGGACACCAGGGGAGTGGGATTCAGAGAGAAGCAAACAAACATCTAAGAAGGCATAGAAAAGGATACACAGCCACAATATCATTATAAAATCTAACAGATGCCAAGGTAGCTCTGGAGGCTAAGGATAACCTCAGCACTCACTGGTTTCAAAGTTCTGGGACCACCGGTCTGGGTGGCTGGCAGTGGGTCAACATACCATGTGTTCTGACAGGATGTGCTTGAGGTGGAAGAGGACCATTAGGAGATGTATCTTGATTGTCCTCAGGCCATTCCAGCCAGTCTGGTATCACAACAGGTTCAGAGTACAGGAAATGGAAGAGGTCCAACAGCTAAGATGAGATATGCAGAGCGAAAGACTTATTTCGCCTGTGGATCAAGAAAGGGATAGAATGGGTATCCCCCATCTGTAGGTTGCCCCAGCCATATGGATTACTTTCAACAAGGGGCGCAGAACACCCTGTATAGGGCGACAGGAAGGATCTGGTAAAATCTAGATTTGTGCATCATCAAAAGTCCCTTCTGCCAGGCTCTGCGTAGTTTTTCTACCTTGATGGTATAAAAGTGTACCCAGCCTCACACATCCCAGGAAGACTCTAAGGTGCTGGTTCTCGGCAGGGGAACCCGGTGCACCCTGTCTAGCTCAAGATCAGCCTCAGGGGGTTTATCTAGAAAGGTGTTGCAGATTGCCTGGTCTGTGGTTTTGAGATCCATTCCTGCTTTGGATTCCAGAAGGCCCTTGATCCGTATGTTATTCTGTCGAATGCGGTTTTCCACATCTTCCTGGCGGAGTAAAATGGAGTTAAAGTGGTGGTGGGATATAGCACAAGATACCTCCAGAGCCGTTAAGCAAGAATTTATAGTGTCCCTCATTTCCTCTAGGATGGCCACCGTGGCATCCAGATTTGAAACCTCTTGCCTGATATCTGCTATTTCTTTATGCAGTCAAAGGAGCAGTTGTATCGCCCCCTCGCCTCCCTAAATACTTACTGAAGACCAATTTCAATCCTGCGTTGTGCCGTCTGCAGTGGTGCTCTCCTCTTTCCCCTTACAGGACATGGAGGCAGCAGCAGCAGGAGCCATTGGCTCCTGCTATCAATCAAATCCTGTGAGAAGGGAGTGTGGGCCAGGGCAGAGACGTGCTGTGTGTGTCTATGAACACACACACAGACTGGCTCGAGACTGAGCCCGCAGGTGTGCTCCCATAGCAAGCAGCTAGCAAGAGGAGGAGGTGAGGGCATCGGCAGGGAACCCCAGAAGAGGAGGTTTGGGGCCCCTCTGTGAAATACCACTGCACAGAGCAGGCAAGTATACCTATGTTTAAAAAATACATCTCCTTTACATTTGCTGCAAAGGATGCCTCATGTTCACAGATGTACATTTTAAAATACACATTTGGGTCTATAGTGGTTACCTGATACACATAGCCCAAGTCTGTTCTTTGGCAGGAAATAGGAGTCAACTATATGCAGTCGGGCTACTGAAGTATCTTTCCGCACATCTCTCTTCACTCAAACCTCCACACCCCCCCAGGTGACAGTTCTGCTCCACAGACTGCTGCCTGGCCAGGACCGATAAACCTGTGTCAAGCTACATGGGTGACACCTGCCTGTGCACAACCTAAAGCAGAACTGCAATCCTCATTTACAGTCTTGCATATCTTTCATTAACAAGGTCTGCTGTAATACACCATTACTTCTAGTGACAAGAGCAGCACTTGAAGTTGGCACTGAACTACTACAATCAAGAAAGTTTTCATATCAATCCAGCAACTAGTTTTATTGCTTACAAAAGGGTCAATCCACACTTGTTTATTTCCTGCAGTATAACACATTTTGCTACAATTTGAAAGAGCAATGCAAGAAGAAATTCCACGTGCAAAAGTTCAAATGTATGTGCAAAAGCCCAATTCCAGGCTTCTGTTAGTAACATTTTCTTAGTTTGCATACATGTATCTCTTTCCTAGTGTCCTTGTTGCACTACCCCCACAGGAGCTGCTTAAGTATGTTTGTTGCGTACTCTGCTTCTCAACCCAAATAACAGTATCTGCCCCTCTTGGCACACCTGGAAATAGTGTAAGTGCAATGACCAATGAGAAACACACACGTTCGGATAAAACACAGAAATTGTCTTTACTGCAATATTTCTGTGGAAAAGTAACAACCCATAACAGTATATATATTCAAGCAATCAACTGGAGAGCAATAACTGAGATTAAGAGCAATATAGCTCAATACTATATTCAGAATGATTTCAAGGGGCAAGGGGATTCTAAACCTGAGAACGTCTCCAAGAACAGAGGTACACTTAAATGGCAAATAAATCACAATATAACACTTTATATCGGATTGGTTACCTCTACTCAAATTTGGCTCTATGAGTCCTGGCAGGAGGAGAGCAGAAGACTGACCCTGTTTATGTCAGACCTCTCTTTTCTGTCCCCTGACAACACAGGCCCAACTACAAACACTGTACTCAGTTCTACATTCAGTGGCTTAACTTCCCAGATAAACTATCCTGCACACCCACTACATATACAGAGCCCTGAACATGTGTGCGTGCCCGTATGGTACCAATAACTTCAGTCTCTTGGAAGGAAGATGAGGCCTTGGATCTTCAGCTAGCCACTTTCGCTGGTGCACTTAAACAACTACTGAATAGCAGGGCCAAACAACATAACTGGCTCGGATTATCAAGTAAAGAATGCAGGTTCTTCCTCAGCAAGGTGACAAGGACATTGGTGTCAGTATATAGTGTTTCTGTAACTGAATTGCCTTGTGTCCTGTGGCGCTACAGGTCTCAGCAAGGCGACTAAGAGCAATGACGTCTGTATACAGTGTCCATACAACTATCTGTGTGCAGTGTCCTTGTTTCTTGCAAGTGGACAAATCCCCTCTCACACAATCCTGCGGTTACAGCCCAAACAAACATCCGGTAACAGGCAGGCTCTTCTAGTGACCTGATTGGTCACCTCACACTGGAACGCTTCACACAGTCGATGCAGGAGCGTCTAGATACACACCTGGGATACCCCCTTCTCAGGCTGTCTCCGACCGGCTGTGAGTGCCTGAAACATGGTGGACTGACCTAGGAGACAGCAGCTCTCCCCCAATTCCAGTCCCTTCTCCTACCTCGTGTGAACTGAAAATTTTCTCAGGATCAGCAAGATGGAGTCTCCAGTTCCTTTGCCCCAAGAGCAGGCTGGCTCTTGTAGTTCTGTGTCCATAGAAAGCTATGGGGCTGTTTTAGATAGGAACTATGTATCCCAGAATCCTTTGCAGCTGCTGCTGCTTGTTAAAGTCCCTCTGATTGGCTCCTGTATTTGCTCCCATAATTGGCTCTCTTCCTCCTGCCAATAGGGACACAAGGGAGGGTGCAGTGAGCAAGTAAGTGTGTGTGTGTGTGTGTGTGTGTGTGTGTGTGTGTCTCTCCAGACAGAAAGGAGAGAAGGAAGGGGGGAAATTCCTCCACAGCTGTCGACGGGCACTTTCTCCCTCGAAGAATCCCGGCCAGCTTGGCGAGGTCACGGGATATGCAGGGCACCTGCTACACATGTGACAGCCTAGTGTCCTATTTTGTGTTTCCCTGTGCCATCAGAGGATGATCCTCCATATTGCAGAGATCAGCGCTCACCTATGGATGTAGGTGCCTTTTGAGGCATGATGCTTGTGTAAGCCCAGTCTGGTATGATAAAACAGCCTGGACTCACAAGCAATGGCTTGAATGATATCATCCAAATCTGGAGACACCGACTCTTGTATATAGAGAAGGTAAAGTGTTTATTTTAATACTGGGGTGAGACTTATGCATCAAGCAGTAATCAAGGGTAAAAGACATACTAAAAAAAAAAAAATAAAAAAAATAATAAGTTGCATTAACATTTCATTGGGGCACATTCATATACAAACAGCATTGTTCTACATATTTCTTCCTCAGTTTCAATAATTAATAAAAAAAAAAAATGCAACTTATAATATACTCAAACCGATGCATGTATAAAAAGGATGCAAACATGTCCCATAAAGTGCTTGTGTTTTTTTTGCCTATAGAAATAAAAGAGAAAGCCTTAACGCACTAGGCAAAAATGTTTTACCGTAGCATTGCAAGCATATACTAGAAACTGACACTATCTAAGCTGCCAATAGAGCACTTATGGAACATTTATACCTGCTTAGAAGACAGGGCATTCAAACTTGTACACAGGGTAGGCATGCTTTATGAACAAATAGGTGTAACATGCCTCTTTATATGCTGTCAGTGTTTCTAGCATTTTTTCCCTTTACATGCATGTGAAAGTGATCAGCTTAATATAAGTAATCTTATCATCCTGCGTTAATCTTTTAAAAACCTTGTTTCTATGTGAATATAGGGCTGGCAAATTTGCTTCGATATGCAGACTATGCTTCCTACCAACTACCTATGGAATTAAAATGGTGATCGCACAAACAGGCGCAGACAGCCACAAAGCCCACAAAAGATCTTTACACAATTACGTGAATCAACTGAACATGTTTGTGCCTATTAAGGGAGAGATGGACCATTAAGTCACATATCCCTATGCCCAGGACTGGCCTGCCATGACCGAAACAGTGTTCTGGTGGATTGCTCATAGTCCAAGGAAGTAGCCGTTCCCCTATGCTAGCAGCTGCTAACCAAGGCTGAGGGACTACTGTGAAACAAAGATTTTCCTTTAGAAGCCAATTCAGAAATGTGCAGTTTTACTACAATAATGTAAACTACATACAGCTAGAACAATCTGTGTAAATGTCACATCGAAGCTTGCTTTAAAGGTGATCCTTAAATAAATGTTTGCCATTTAGCCTTTGTCCACACATCAATCCCACCCCCTGCCACGGCTCTGGTCACACAAATACTGGTGTTGGTAGCCTATTAAGTTCTAACCATAAAAAAGAGACTGTACAAAACCACTATATATTACCTATGAATTATCATGTGTGTTATTATTGTGATTTTACCTTAAAAATGAATTTTTTGTTTGGCAAGTAGAAAAAAAAGCATATTAAATGCTCTACCTTCTCATTTTGAAACAGCAGGTGGAGCTTTAGGTGTATTGTCAGTTTTTTTCAGACTCTCAAATTGCTTCTTTGATGGAAGAAGCTGTTTTGCATCTAGAAAAAAAAAAGCTGGTTGTGGCTTAAACCTTAACAGTAGTATACCTATTTAAGACCTGACATATGCACTTTAAAGTGACCCTTCTATTATAAAAAGTGTTCAAGCAAGCAATTCCTGTAAGGTCCTGTTCACACCTGAGTGATTTGAAGCTTCACCAGAAGTGCTTTACCACACAACACTATAGCATTTCTATTATATTCAATGGTGCCCCTAGTGTTGCGTGAATCGCATCACTCCAGAAGGTACATGGCCTTCTGTTGGGGCAGGGTCGCACACTTTGGCCCTAAAATACTTATATGTGTAATGGGCACTTTTCTTGCCTGCTGACTAGCTTTCTACTGGCTGAAAAAAAAATTGCTTAAGCCCAAATGCTAAAAAAACACCCGAAAAACAATTAAAGACGCTCAGCTCAAGTGTGATTGGGGCCTAAGGGAAAACTGTGCATATCCACCTTTCATGTTGTCTACACCAGTGGTTCTCAACTATGTCCTCAAGTACCCCCCAACAGGCCATGTTTTTGGAATTTCTCTTAGATAAAACAGCTGTCCAAAATGCTATAATTTAAATCACCTGTGCAAGATAAAGGAAAACCTGAAAACATGGCCTGTTGGGGGTACTTGAGGACAGGGTTGGGAACCACTGGTCTACACCCCCAAAATCTTCCAGGAGTGTCAATCCCCTTGAGTCATCCCCCAGCTTTCACTGGTTCTTCTTTCTGACCTTCATATCACTACTCTAATCAGAGCCGTATAAAAGGCAATAGAATATGATCATCTTGTGGTGCCTGCTACAAGACAGGCCTTTGAGCTTTAAATTACTAGAAGGCCTGATATGTTCACTATAGATAAGTCCTTTATTTCAGCCTTTCAATTCACCTCATTGTCACAATTCCTTACAAATTATGGACTGCATCTTCCGGAATATTGGTCCAGCCTACAAAGTGAGTGCTTCTATTAGGAAGAGGCGAGATGGGTCCACAATAAAAGAAAAACATGTTTTAACCATGCTCAAGGCCCATAATTACAGCTTTACTTTTTCATCACTCTGCAAAACACAGACACTTAGTAGCAATCAATAAGAGATGCTTGCGTTTAGGATATAATGTTAAGTGTTTTTCCTGTGGTTTAAACTGCTCTCTAAAAACTGCTTAGTGTGTCCCCAAACCACATCCAGAAAAGCATGTCTGTTGTAGAATCTCCAATATTAGCAGTTTAAAGAGATGAACGAATCAAAATGATGGGAAGGAAAAAGGAAAGGGAGGTCCAATTACTAAGAGTTTAGTAGGTATTATTGAGTACAAATACCAAATGGCTTCTTACTTGTGTTGATACGCGGGGATAGCCTGTCTGCAGCACATACTACCAAAAAATGTTTGCTGAGTGAAATATGGACCTCCTTCGGCCTGTTCATCTGACTTCAATACATGAGTAACTGAATAAAAGTATACAGTGAAAAAAAAAAAAAAAGTTAGCTACCCCAGAACTTCAACCAATTAAATATCAGTTTTTGTGAACTTCATCTTGAAAAGGATCTGTCCTCACTGGTATTGCACTTTGCCAATTCTTCCATTGGCAGCTTATAGCTAGCTAGAAGACTGCACCAATGTTTTCCCAATGGAGAGGGCAGCTATTCTGCCAAAGAGCCTATGATGCCTGATTAAATCACCAGTACCTAAAAAAATAAAAAATAAAAAAAACAGACATTAAAAATAAAATAAATGTGAGAACCTTCCAAATGGCTGCTGTCGGTGTGAGGCGATGTTCAATTTTGGCAGACTAAAGCAACCATTCTCAACCAGGGTTCCTCCAGAGGTTGCTAGTGGTCCCTTGAGTTCTGACTTTCCATGTGATGGTGTCTGCTTACTGCTGGGGCCAGTGGCATAACACCAATGATCTGCTCACCATCCCTGTAAGGGGGCATTCTTCCCACTGATCCCCAATGGACTGTTCAGGGGTTTCCTTTCCTTATATCTGTACATTTTTAGGGTCCAGTTAGTTAGTGCAGGTTAGTTCCCGGTGGATCTGATAGCCTGAACCATGCAACAGCTGTTTAGGTGTACCAGCAGTAGTAAATGGGAACATACAGAGGACCTCACCTCAAGCAAGTCCAAAATATGCAGGAAGCCAATTGGGCTCCATTCCTAAAGGGTGATGGGAGGTTAAGTAAAATTAAGTGGTTCTGAAAACCAGGACGACATGTTTTACCTTAATGCATTCCCTGCATTAAAGTAAAAAATGCCTCAGTAGTTGTATCACCTCCTCATATACTTACCTGAGTCCTATCTCAATCCAATGCTGTGCCCCTCTGCAGCGGCACTGCTCTTGGTTTCTCTCTTTACAGGATAGAGAGGCAGCACAAGGAGCCATTGGCTCTGGCTGCTGTCAAGCAAATCCTTTTAGGCCCCTTTCACACTGGGGCTGGCAGGCGGTAGCGGTAAATCCCCGCTAGTCTCAGCAGGGATTTAGCGCTGTTAGAGGTGCTACGGCGCCGCTATGCAGGCGGGTGTGGGGCACTTTTAACCCCCCACAAGGGGTTAAAACAGGGTTAAAAGTGCCGGCGCGCCGCGCTACCGAGGCGGTGTGCAGCCGCTTCGGAAGCGCTGCCCATTGTTTTCAATGGGCAGGGGCGGTGGAGGAGCGGTGTATCACCGCTCACCGCACCGCCCCCAAGATGCTGCTTGCAGGACTTTTTGTAACGTCCTGCAAGCGCACCGCCCCAGTGTGAAAGCACTCCGGCTTTCACATTGGGGTGGGTGGGAAGGGATTTTTAAGGCGCTTTACAGGCGCTATTTTTAGCTAAATAGCGCCTGTAAAACGCCTCAGTGTGAAAGGGGCCTTAAGTAGAGAGTGGGAATCTATAGACCCACACTGCCTGGATCAGGAAGAAGGCCCGCAGGTGTACCCCCCATAGCAAGCAGCTTGCTATGGGGGCACTCAAATCAAGCCAAGGGCGCCAGCAAGGTAACCCAGAAGAGGTGCTTCTGGACTGCTCTGTGCAATACCATTGCACAGAACAGGTAATAACATGTTTATTAGCTTAATAAAAAAATATCCTTTACAACTGGTTTAACTAAACCAAAGCCTGATTTAAAAGAAACCTGTACTGACAAAACTCCTGAGCCTTCCAATGCAGTCTACCTTCAGAAAATACGAGATTCCTGGCTTTTTGACACACAGACCTCCATTTTTTTTTTTTTTAAAGGTCATCAGTTGTCTCCACCATATTTCTCACACAAGTGAAGGGAATGTCTCTAGCAGAGCCATGAATAGAGGTAAAAACCTGACAGCAGTTCTAATCCTTCCTCACTCTATCCAAAACCGTTTTAGCTGGACAAAATTAAAAATGTCAGTTTTGGATGAACTCAGCCCTTAAAATTTTGAAAGAGCCTGGTTGCTGTGCAGCATTTAGAGTGGCTGTGTGATTAGGCACTAAGAGGTGACCCACAAATCCTCAGAGTTATGTACTCTCCTAGCCAAAACAGAATGGATGTAATCACTGAATGGTGTAGGAATGCAGCCGTCTTGCTTTCCCGGCAATACAGCAAGATCCAGGGTAGTGGGTCTGACAGGACTTTGCTCTAACACACGCTTCAGCATGCTGCATTAGCAATTATTACAGCTGAGTTTGCTGTGGAAGTTTTCTTTTTCTCCACAGATCTAAACTATCCATTTTCCTACTCAGCTTTTGTCTCCCGCTACAATATCTGAGCAATCGCACCCCGGGGAATGCACTCTAAACAAACTGGTCAGGGGAGAGAACTGCATTTATTAGAACATTTTAAAATGTTTGTTTAAAGCCTATCTTTGGTTAGATAAAACAGGCAAATCAATGCAGCTCTGTAATAATTAATACATTAAAACTTTTTTTTTAATGCAAGCAGTTTGAGCACTTGAATTTGACCCGGGGTCAGCCTCTTGCAGTTCCTGTACAGCAGAAGTGGAGCGAAAGAGGAAGAAGCAGCACAAGGAGCCAATCAGTTCATGCGCCAACAGGAAGCCTGCTGATAGGAGGAAAGAACAAAAGGGACATAGATATCATTGAGCTGTATCTCCTTTCACTGTCCATTCGTAGGCTCGGAGTGGGCCCAGGACAATCCGAGCTCAGAGGAAGTGGTTTGAATAATGACCATTAGACTGAGGAACTCTAGTGCCAGAAAAAAAGTACCAAGTTTCGCAACAAATGCTGGTTATGCTATGTTGCCTTTTAGTGCACTATTCAATTCTTTATATTGATATTTTTGTGTGGAGTTCTGCTTTAATGAAAAATAGAGCTTGTTTCAATTTAAATACAAGCAAGGAAAAAAAAAGTTGAGATTCTGCTTCTAGCAACCAGATTGTAGGTGCCATTTTTTTTTGCCATTGGAAAAATTAAAGCATTATCCACCCAAAATATATCTGGTGACCAGGGGATCTTTGGTTATACACTTGCCTGTGTTACCCACTGAACGGTGTGATACACACTCCTAAGCCCTGTATGATATGCACCTCCGAGGCCTGAACTCTATGTGTTACGCATTGTTGAACCTTGCGCCTTTTGCGATATGCACTTCTGAGCCTTGACCACACGCACTATTTGGAACATCCAAAAATAAACTTCTCTCCTCTATCACACACACATGGGCAACATCGTTTTTTGGTGATTTAGGTGTGCAACTCATAATTCAAACAGCTATAGGTATGGTTCAGATCTTACAATACACAAAAAAAAAAGTGTGTAAAGGAGAGTCTATGCTAATCCCACTGGCACAAAGGCAAGAATATCATTACAACTTGGCATACATCTCCACAGATCCCGTTAATACAAATACTACGTATTCTTAGAGAAGACAAAGTGGAACACAGTAGTGTGAGTAATTACCTTTAGTCAATGTTAATATATTTCCCATCTCCTCCACCTAAAGTATGGATGAGAAAGCATTAACCAAAGGCCAAATATACTAAATCATCATGATTCGACTAACATTTTAGCATCACCTTGTGACCTCCAATTCAGGTTTCAAAGACCATTAAGTCGCCCGTGCTCATTTCAGTAGAGAAGATAGTAAGACAATCAGTAGCAGCAAATCAGCCATGGTCAATGCAAAAGTTGCTTGTGTTTTGCCACAGAAGGGACTAGAAACAAGACAAGGAGCAGAACCAAAGAAGTATTAAAGCCGGCCATAGACAGTTCTAATCTCGGATGGTTCAGCAGGGACCGGCCAAGATTTGAACCATGCACGGGCAAGCTGATTGTGCTCAAGTTGATCCTTCAATTGACTTGGGTATAGTCAGCGTGCTGGGTTTTTCATGAAATTATTGCCAGCGGTTATACCCGCTAGCAATAATCTCTATCTGTTCTCCCAGCAAGGACAGCCCCCCCACCGGGAGAACATAATAGCTCCACAGGAGGAATTCCTCCATCAACACTGACTGTGCTAATGAGGGAAATGGAGCGATTTTCTTTCATATCATCTATGGATGGCTTTAGTGAGCATGGATCTCCAGCAAGCTAGCAGTTAAGGACACTGGCAACCGTGGCAGTCATCACCAAAAAGGCAAGCCTTGAATGTAGCATACACTTCACATGCACTAGTAGCCATACTGTAAATGGAAATACTGCAGAAAACACTGGAATGTTTGAATAAAAGGATTAAATAACATTTATTGAACATTTCTAACTGGAGTTTCCTTTCCGTAAATGGTTAAAATCAATATCTTCTGGTCACCCCCACCAACAACCATTCTCAGCTGACAAAAAAAAAAAACAAAAACCCCTATACCTTTAAAAAACAAATTTTAGAACGTTTTCCTCAAAATAAACGCCATTGCGAGGGCTAACTGTGTACATGTCTCTTCCTTGTTCCAGCAGGGTATCTCTATTTGGGACAGAAGCTGGCCCAAAAGAGATCACTGTTAGATTAAGCATCCACATCCAACCATTCATTAATAGATTGCTGATGGTTGGTAAAAGGCAACATCCATTAACGTCTACAGCCAGCTGATGGTGGCTTGACACTTCTTTGCACTGGGGCCCTTTGCAGGCTTATGCAAATGTAGAAAGTTGGAGAAGGCTTAACAGACCATAAACACTTTGCACACCTGCCAGATGCGGGTACAGTTAGTGCTGCTACAGCAAGGGTCACTACGCAATGGTGACTTGCTAACCACAGTGCCTTCAGGAATGAGTTAGGCCCCCTTGACACTGCTGCATTGTGGTGATGAGCTGTAATAAATGGATGGGTGTGCGAACCACAAAATGATGAATAACACCCGTATGCTCCTTAGTACTAGGGAATGCACCCAGCAAATCAGGACACCACAACATGTATGCAACTTTACCTTAATGCACAGTAGCATGTTGTACACCATACAGTAGTTGCTAAAGCAGGGGTCTCCAAACGTTCTAAATAAAAGGTTTACTGTCCTTTAGACTTTAGGGAGCTAGACTAGGGGCAGTGAGAATTGAAAATGTCTTTGCATCCAGGGTAATCAACACTTGATCATTGGCGTCAGTGGGAGGAGGAGCGCCCCCACTGTTGGCGTCAGTGGGAGGAGGAGCGCCCCCACTGTTGGCGTCAGTGGGAGGAGGAGCGCCCCCACTGTTGGCGTCAGTGGGAGGAGGAGCGCCCCCACTGTTGGCATCAGTGGGAGGATGAGTGCCCCCATTGTTGGTGTCAGGGGGAGGAATAGTGCCCCAAGGGCCACATAAAGGCAAGAAAAGGGCCACAGTTTGGAGACCACTGTGCTAAAGAGTCACGTTTGAGCAAGGACTCACATGTGACTGAACCTGCTCTTGAAGTAGATCTCTAGGCAAAAACTTTACCTTGTCTTGAATAGAATGGGGAAGAGAAGAAAAAAAACTTTTGCAGGTTATTTACGGACTGTCATCACTGGAAAGATTTCCCTTTACTTTCTGCCCTGGAAACAGTGTAAAACAGGGAGAAGAAATCTCCCCAAAGTGTAAGGACAGGCCACAGACTAGAACAGGTGTCCCGTTTTAGGGGATTTATTCCAGTTTCAATGACCAGGAATGACTGAGGACATCCACCCACTAGGGAGACAACACCCAAAACTGGAGGAAAAAAATACTTTGGCTGCCACTGATTGCAGTAAATGAAACCTCATTCCCCCCCGCCTAGAGAACCCCTGTAAAGTCTACAGTCTTCATTACACTACAGGTCTGTTTTGCAATACACATGACATTATTTGTCTTCAGTAATTGCACACGCATTAAGCCTTCTCAAAACCTGAATAATTAGACATTGAAACTATTTGCCCCAAATTCGCTGCTGATGATCTGAACTGCGCTACAAAACTAACCGGGATATAATCTGCTTAATTACATAACCAGACGAACCATGCAAGCTTTGTTTGTGCCTTTCTTATGAATATCCTCAACTGTCGTGCCAGTTCTATTTCAGAGACACACAATGAATTACTCCAAGTTCAGAGGTATTCAGAAGTACACTCCTTATCAACACCTGATATGAACTGGTACGAAGGGAGGCAAGCACCATATTATCTTGAGAAGATATTTAAAATAGAAACTTTGAACAATTCAAAGTAGCATTTCTGATGGAAAATTAATTTTTACACGTAGCAAATGATCAACAGAAAGGTTTGCTCAGTGGTCAGTAAACCAATAGTCCAGGGAGTCAAGGGTTTCTAAGACTGGCTAGCATTGACTCTACCCAAATCTCAGTAAAAGTACCAAAGAAAAACAAAAGCTAATTAAATCCTAAAAATGTAATTTCCTCCTCCTGACACCTATCCCAACTAACCTAGGTAAGAAAGATGTATATACTTGCATATTTTCAGGCCGCTATGCCAGCTGCAGGGGAGAGGAGAGCGCACTCCACGACAACTGGTAATGCCTGGGATCGATGATGTCATCCATAGGCCATCTATGGCTCATCCTTTGTCAGCACTCCCTCCTCTTCCCTGCAGCCGCTACTGGCTGACATAGGGAAGCCGGATCACGTGACCGGACAGGAGCAGCCTGAAAACAGGTAGATATACAAATCCTTCTTATATGCAGGTTGGTCAGCATAGGCGCTAGGAGGGGAAGGGAGCAATTTTAGAATTAGTTACGTTTTGCCTGGAATTCCACTTTAAAAACTGAAAAAAGGTGATGTGCAGCAGGAAGACAGAGACAGTAATGATGGAAGGGAGGGGTTATATAGTCCTAACAAACTTCTTTCCCAGGGTGACAACGCTGCTCCTCCAAGATACAGTACGGTTTTCACTCTAGGACAGGAAGCATGTTCCTGAAAAGATCGCCAGGTGAAAATAAGGAAATCGTGTGAAAATGATTTCAGCCACATTTAAGAAAAGGTAAGCTGAAATATATTCATTTTTTGGAGGTTTAGGATACATGTACTTACCCATTTTCAACCTTCTCCAGTTTGGTCATGTGATACGGCTCCCCATGTCAACCAGTGGTGGCTGCAGGGAAGAGGAGGGAGTTCCAACAATGAATGGGCCATAGGAGCTTATAGGTGACATAACCGCTGCAGGCTTCACCATCTGTTGGTGATTGCTCTGCTCTCCCCTGCAGATGCTGCTAGCTGACTCTGGGGATCATGTGACCAAAGCGGGCTGAAAAATAATTATACATTATACACAGATTAGCCAGCACAGATGAAAGGAAGGAGGTGGGGAGCATTTTTACGATAAGATCAGTTTATGCTAGAATTCTACTTTAAAGCATTAATGGGCTGGCAGGACTTGGTCCTGTTTTTTTAATATGCCACACCAAAATGCTCAGAGGTGCACTGATCAGTACTGAAACGGAGTACTGGCTTTAAAAAATGAGCAGTGTCCCTGTGCACTGCAGTTCGCATGTGGCCAGAATGTAAAAATGTTCGCGACAAGTTTTTTTCCCATTGCCAAACCTTCTTAGAGATGCCAAAAAGCTGGCAGAGAGATAATACAACGTCTACACAAGCAAATTTGCTGCTATTAAAAAGGGATTTCATTTGGCCAGTCCAGTCAAAATTCATTGTTTAGTTAAAAGTGTAGCTTAACTGACTGATTCAAAGCCATAGTTTTTTAACCACCTTGGATGTTCCACTTCCAACAGTAAAATCTACTTGTAATTCCTGACCCTGTTCCCATCCGCCTGGAAATCTCGGGTGTTTTTGCCCACTTTGTAATGTTCTAGCTTTTCCTAATGAATTCTCCATATCATAAAATACAAAATCCAACTACCTACAGCTTTGTCACTTTCTCCAACAGCTTATAAAGTTTTGACCTACTCCATACATCTTGACACCCTTTGAAAGCCTTTGCAAATCTTGACCACAATTTTCGGGTTTAATCTAATTAATTTACTCAGCAATAAATTTCCTCAAAAAAAACACTGCTGAGACCTTATATCTTCCAGTGGGAGGCCGAGCTCGGGAGGCAGCTGGATTCGGAGGACTGGCAGGTCATGACTATAGCATTGTCCAAATGCTCCAAAAATGTTCTTATCCTAGAAAATACTTTATAGGTGGTATTAAACTCCAGCTAGGTTGGCACGTATTACCCCATTCTACTCTCCCCTTTGTTTCCATGGATGTTCTCAAGAGGGCATTGTGGCGCACATTTGGTGGAAATGGCCGAGGGTATGCAGATTATGGGTCAGAGTCTACACTCTTCTCCACAACCTATTCCATACTAACCTAAAAGGACGACACGTATGAGGCTCTCCTGTGTAAGCCAATTGCAGAGTTGCTTCGTCCGGAGCGCCAGTGGTGGTCAAAAATCTTATGAATGATATTATGGTAAATGAAAAGCTAACAGCTATACTTTCAGACACCCGTGACAAATTCCTTCAGGTTTGGTCAGTGGCGTCGCTAGGGGGGGGGTGCGGTCCGCAGCCGGGTAACACCCACTAGAGGGGTGACACCATCCCGACATCCTGCGCCTGGCCGGTGTCTTCCTCCTCCTACTTCTTGCTGAACTTGTGAGTGTCACGATCTCTGCTCGGGCGGCGCAGCTGCACACTCCCCCAGGACTAGTGTACCGTTTATCTGAGCAGACTGAGCCGTCAGCCCTGTCCTGGCCCAGAGCTGGTAAGGTAACGGACGGGAGGGGGTTGCCATGGTGTCGCCAAGCCACCCAGTTACACCTGAGAGCTGGTGTAACAAAAAGGGAGGAGTGCATGTGTCCAGCGCCCTGTGCCGGTCTGATAACTGGGGGGGGGGGGGGGGGGGTGTTTTGGCTGCTGTACACTATGCACTGAGGGGAGGGGGGGTGTCTACAATGAGGGGGTCTGGAGGGTTGTCTGCACTGAAAACGGGGTGTCTGCACTGAGAGGGCCTATACTGATAGAGGGGGGTCTACACTAGAGAGGGGGGAATCTATACGGATGGAGGAGGGTATGCACTGAGGGGGGTCTATACTGATGTAGGGGGATGTGCACTGAGGGGGGGGCTATACTGTGGGAAGGGCGTCTGTACTGAGGGAGAGGGTTCTATACTGTGGAGGGGGCGGTACTGGAGGGAGGGGGGGGGGTCTATAGTTGAGGGGGGGTGACACCAACCCTAGTGACGCCACTGGGTTTGGTAGCATTGGTTTGTTAGCATTGGGTTGCTAACATCCAGCCTTCTGGATTTGACTCTACACTGCTCTCGATTTAATATATATTTCTGCCCCCCCCCACCCCACCCCGTGGTCTCCCTCCCCCCTTTCTTTCTCCTACCCCTTTTTCTTTTCCCTTACTTTTGATTCCTTTCCTTTTCTTTCCTTGTAGCTCATTAGGCCGGCAGACATACGCCTGGGTTGGATGCTTATATTGTTAACTTCTAGTATTGCTATATAGTACTGTATATCTTTGATTCCATATCCTCAAAGGACATTGTTAACCATATTTGCTGCAGCGCCTTTCAGACTACCGAGGCTCCGGACTCTGATCTCAATCTAATAGATGTGATGAATGACCCTTCTTGGAATCTCCAGAACTTTAATTTATTTACTTCATTATGTTTTATCTGTTTGTATTATATGCATAATCACAATGTGACCATCAATGAGATGAGCTGTTATGTTGGAATGAATATTAATAAAACCCTTTGTACAAGAATACAAAATGGAGAGTGGGAACCCTTCATAAGCATCCTAGTCGGTGTGCAAACCTGGCAACTTAATTGCAGCAAACACAAAAGCTGGTTTAACCCTCAGTGAAAACCCCATATTAAAAAATAAATAAATAAAATATCCGAAGTTAAGAAATATGGGCAGCTGATGTTATATGAGGTTTCATATTTATTTGGGCTACTCTGCATGCCAGGAAAGAAGCACCTGGTCCTTTTCCAAAGATGCAATATACCAAAACCAACGGGCAGCGCATTTCTATGCACGTTGGAAAAGCATGCAATTTTGCACACGTTCCCAACAGGCGCAGGGTGTAGACTAGGATAAAGCAGAGTTCACAATTAAGAATTTTGTTAAATGGAAATTTGCTGCACGATTTTTAGTTGTAAAATAGACTTACAAAAAGAAAAGCTACACTGTACAACTGATAATGATGTAAAACTGTTAAAAACTCAACATCGCTGTACACAAAAGGTTATAAACAGCCAGGTCGCACGTTCTGGGAAACTTCCGGTTCTATGATGATGTCACTGTACATAGTTTTGCCCTACACGATTCGACAGAGTTGACATCTTCCATGGCCTGTGCTCCAAAAGACTCTAGCAAAACGCGTAGAGCAGAGAGTTGCGTTTTACAGATGCAAGTGCAATTGCTCTGCTTTAATGAAGTATTTTATCAGGTTTTATACTATGTGGAATGTATGATCTCCTTTCTTTTCACAACCTGGTGCTCATGTGATGCTGAACTGAGGAATAAGTGATATATGGTGTTCCTGTCGGCAGTTCTTCTATAAAAGCCTGAGTCCTGCCTATTAATGGTTGAAATTACATAATGCAATATATGACTTCTCCATAATTTGAGAGTCATATACTGCATATCTGGTAAGCCTTCTGCTGTGCTCCCAAGGTGGGAGAGATTCACTTTTTAGCGGGATCCACGGTGTTTGAATTCTGGACATTTATGGCTTTTTGGGAAAATTCACAAGTGAAGACGCTTTTCATTTCATTCGATTTTAGTTTATTAAATAATATGCATGTCATAGACATTTATATGCAAGCTTGATTAGCACGGGGCATTTGGTATACCAATATTGACAGCTAAGGTTTATATCTCAAAGCATGGTGGCAGCTTTTCATTTTGTTTCACCAGGGAAGCTTCACTCAATTTATATCACCAATTAAAACCTGTCAATAGGGATAGACCCAAAAACTATGCTTGCTGGGGTTTACTGATCTATCAGACCTAGACACGGTCAATGATCCAGCCATAACCAGAATATTTATTGCCAAGAAAATGATCGCTTTAAGGTGTTATCCCCCAATTCCACTTTCTTTATCAATATGGAAAGATTCTTTAAAATTCCACGTAGAGAAACGCACATATAAAACATTCCCAAAATTGGCTGACTACCCTGGGGTTACCTCATATAGCCTAATTGCAATTATGTTATCATGCCAAATCCCTTCCTCTTTCGGATAACAAATTCCGATTACTCTGTAACAAGGAAGCTCAATACACTTACTGAATACCTATATGATAGACAGCTTGAAGAATGTTACACTGAAAAATAAACACAAGTTACTGATATGTAATTAGAAATCCAATATGCTTTATTATTAGTATCATTGAAGCCATCAATTTATACGGTTATAATAGAGATACGCATGTCTTTGAGCTGCATGTTGACTATGAGGAAGAACTTATCTCTTTTCAGTGCTGATATATACTTTCCTAGATAACTTAATGTAACCCTACTATCTTAGCAATGCAAGAATTGCTGCTTTAGTATCTTAGTGTTGCTCAACTTTTATTATGTCATCTGAGACCGGAGACACCGAACATTTTATCTGGTTTTAAAACACTCAAAGTAAGTCACACCATGCTCTCTTGGACTAAGTTATTCACACTTGGACTTGGGATAGGGTGAGGGGTATGGGAAAATGGTTATTTTTGCATTCTAAAAGTTGTGAAATCTAGTCAATATATAGAATTATATATCTATATAGAGATAGATAGATCGATCTCAGTATCTCACAAAAGTCAGTACACCCCTCACATTTTCGTAAATATTTTATCTTTTCATGTGGACAACACTGAATCGACTTGCACTCCGACTTGAGTCGCCCCAAGTCACTTGACATGTGAAACCCCACTGAAGTGAATGGGAGCAGTCTTAAAATACACTACTGAAGCTGCTCCGACTTCAGAAAAGGTTCCTGCACGACTTCAAGGTGACTTCTATCCGACTTGTGCCCATAGAATTCAATAGAAGTCACTGCCAAGTTGGATCCCCCATCTAAAATGGAAGCGACTCTGTAGTAAAAAGAATAGAATTTATTTGGGGCAACCCCCTGCCTCCCTTCTCTGATTGGCCACAGGCAAAGTTGCTGGGCATAAGTTGTGTTGTAAGTCGACTGAAGTCGCTTAGGAAATTCCTCCTAAGCCGGGTCACCCCTGTGTGTGCGGTCCCCTCAAAATAACTCACACAGCAATTAAATATCTAAACCACTGGTAATAAAAAGGGAGTACGCCCCTAAGTGAAAATGTCCAAATTGGGCCCAAAATGTCAATATTTAATGTGGCCACCATTATTTTCCAGTACTGCCTTAACCCTCTTGGGCATAGAGTTCACCAGAGCTTCACAGGTTGCCACTGGAGTCCTCTTCCACTCCCCCATGACGACATCACGGAACTGGTAGGTGTTAGAGACCTTGAGCTCTTCCACCTTCTGTTTGAGGATGCCGTACAGATGCTCAGTAGAGTTTAGGTCTGGAGACATGCTTGGCCAGTCCATCACCTTTACCCTTTTTTTTTTTTTTTTTTTTTTTTTTTTT